>PVIA01000224.1:360507-460668 GCA_004024845.1 Tonatia bakeri | reverse complement strand
ACCAATTAAATCATTGACCTTTGGTGATTTATTCAACTTCAAGCCCTTCTTCCCTCCCTGGAAATCAGGTGGGACTGAAAGTTCCACCCCTCTGGTTTCCCTGACAACCAAATCCCTCCTTAGGTGACTTCCCAAAGTCACCTCATCAACATAACCCAGGTGTGGTGGAAAGAACCTTGTTATAAATTAACAAGACACACATTTCACCTTTATAGATTTGAGGCATATTCAGGAACTAAGGTTAATGTGGGTTTAAAATAAAGTGTGGCTCAGTGAGTTGGGCGTTGCCCTGCAAAGCAAAAGGTCACCAGTTTGATTCCAGTCAAAGCACATGCCTGGGTTGTGGGCCCTGTGAGAGGCCCCTGATTGACGTTCCTCTCTCATGTGGATATTTCACTCCCTCACTTTCTCCTTCCCTTCCCCTCTCTCTAAAAATAAATAAATAAAATCTAAAAAAAAAATGCTCCCATTGCTGTTATCATTCAGAAAATTCCAAGAGTTTTAGGAACTGTGAGCCAGGAACTGTGGGCCATGATCCAATACACATCAGAAATATATTTTGGTCATCTCAATGACTAAATATATATTTCTTATAAAGACACAATATTGCAAGGGCCATGTGGTTAGTTTCAGTCATTGAATAGTTAGTTAGTGGAAATGATTGTGTCTTTGGCACTGGCGCATTTAATTGCCAATGCAAGATGCTTCCTATTTCTCTTTCCCTTGGCACAGCAGCCAACGATGTTCTAACTGTAGCTGCTCTGTCGGTCTGGGGGGCAGACTGAGAGTGAAGTGAAGAGTCCCAGGCAACACATGATGGGCATATAATGTGATTGCAAATTATAAGTTTGTTGTTCAAAGTTTCACATAGTGCCCCAATCATTCATATATATATATATATATATATATATATATATATATATATATATAACCTAAGGTAAACATTATTTTTCAAATAACTAACTGATTACTTCACCATCAGTTATTGAATAACCTATCTTTTAATATTATTCTTTAGGACAAAATATTTCATACTGTTAATGGTGGACAGCACCAGATGTTACCGGCAAAGTTAGACCTCAGTTCTTGAGTTTGGCTAAGAAAAAAATTCAGGGCCAAGAGCTCACATAAAAGTGAAAGTTTGTTTAGAAATTCTCAGAGGTAGAAAAAGCGAGCCGGCTAGGTGGTGTGGACTCAAGAAACAAGTTACAGAGGCAAACGGAGGGCTGTTAGGGCTTAGGAGGATGAAAGGCAAAGAAAACATGTTGGGGGAAGGGGAAAGGTGTGTGTGTGTGTGTGAGAGAGAGAGAGAGAAAGAGAGAGAGAGAGAGAGAGAGACAGAGAGAGAGAGAGACAGAGAGAGAAAGTGCAGTCCAGAACCTCGTTGTCCTGAGGGCTTAATGCTTAGGGGAAAGGTTGTTCAGGAGCTTATATGGGAGTCTTAGGAAGCTATTCGCTGGTCCCCTAGTTCCTCCTCTAAAGGGGTCTATCATGTGACTAGCAATGTGCCAGGGGAGGAAGCTCAGGAGAGGGCCCAACCACATGACCAGCTGAAAGGTCAGGGGGTCTAAACCACACAACCAGCAATATGCTAGGGGAAGCCCCACCCTAAAATACTTGTTTGTCCAGTTTTGCCCATTGCTAGTTACTCAGCGCTTTCTGCCCTGGTGACCTCCTGTACCTGGCCTATTCTTCCTACTCTGTGTCTGTTTCACTGCCTACACTATCCATACTATTCATATAACGAATAGAATCTAAAACTTGTCCTTCTGAATAAAAAAACTGACTTTATGCACAGTATTTCCCAAATAGAAATAAAAATATTCCCAAAATTATTTATGAAAAAAGATGGATAATAAATGCTAGAAATTATGCACTAAGCACTATACAGAAAGTGTATACCAGTAACCTCGAGAGGGGACTGTTCTTTAAAAACAGCCGTCCTTGGAACACATGAGCAAGAGGAAACTAGCAAATAATGAACTGTCACACTCTCTGGTTTTAGAGATTTATTATCATAATTGAAATGGCCTCAAAGAGTGTGCTTTTGTTTAGACTCTAGTCTTCTATTAGGAGGAAAAGCACTTAACATTCAAACACAATGTAATTCTTCAAGAATATAATTTGAAAGATGGCACTACCTAAAAGGCAGTGCTGAGAGCAGATTACTGCACCTGGTGCACATCCTGGAATAGACTCTCTTCCTACAAGCACCCTGTCTTAGCAGAAGAGAGAGGGGTGCATGTGGTCTTCCTACATGTGTTAACTACTTGACACTCTTATGTTATAGATGAGTATTAATAGCATGATCTTTATAAATCATTTCCAACCACTAAAGACTGAAAGTCACACATCCTGTTAGTATATTTACAAACTGGAAATTTGTTGGGGTCAGAATCTTTTGGGAATTGCTAAGGAATTATTTTTATGAGCAATGCATGTGGGGACCATGCAAATTACTCAAAGCAAGTGGGCTTGCAAAAAGGAATGGGTTGAATGAATTTGCATTCCTTCTTTCTCATTTTGTTGACAGTGATAGCTTGATAGAATAAAAAAGGACATGACTCCATTTTTTAAAAGAATTATACCTTTTTAATATTCTGATATGTCAACTCAATATGATATAGGCTTTACAAGCTATAATAATATAATCTCTGCTTTCCACTGTAAGTATACTGGGTCACTATATTATATTGACATGCAATGTATACCATATACTATATTACTATATATAATATGGTATCATAACATAGAATATTATGACAAGCTAATTGATAAAAATATATACAGACCTTAGGCTAAGGCAAAATTGGAAAGCATTAATTATTACTTGTGAAAGGCAATTTCTTTGGGGTAGCCACTTCTTGGGGTAGAAACATTGGGTCCGAGTGGGTGAGGCAGGGGTAGAAATAACAGTCAAGGTGCTTTCTCAGTAGTGCAAAACCAGAACTACCACACGGCCTGTGCAGAGCACTGTCCTCCATCGGTAATTCCAATATTAGCACATCAGCAAGAGTTGCCTTTTTAAGTTAGTACTATGTATAGGTACTACAGAGATCTTTCAAGTGTTTGTCTCATCAAATTTTACATCGTCGGGTCCCAGGAAACAGAAACAATAGTTAAATTCTTGAGTAGTACGCTATGTTGTCCAAGTGGTGTGTGTTTTCTGTGTTAGAAGAAAACAACCCCCCTTGCTGCTCCCCGCTCCACGTGGCCCCCACTCTAACACCCCTCCTGGAGGCAGGCTCCACTGGCAGCCCGCCCTTTGCCTCTCCCACCTCTGCTCCTCTTCCTGCCTAGCGTGCCTGAAGCTCCAGTGCTCACCTGGGGACAGGGGGCTGGCCTGAGGACAGAGACCAGAGGGGAAGGTAGCAGGGCAGAGACGAGAAAACTGGAGCATGAGGCCCAAAGAAGCCACCATCCAACTTCAACCTGCCTGTTTTCTGACTTGCATTACATAACAGAACATCACCCTTCAGCTTTTTTAAGTTTTTCACATTTGGGGTGTCTTTTGCTATCATCCAGGCATAGCTCCTCAACAATCTGGACCTCAGTTCATTGGAATGCCAGGAAAGGACATAATAGGGTGATAAGATATATAACATATTAAATATATGCACACATGTATGCTATATATACACACCATATTTGCATATATGCCAGCACATGAAATTGAACTTTATATCATAGTATTGGCTTGTGGCTTATATTTAACTGAGAATTAAATGTGACCATACAGCATTTCTAGAACTAGAGACATTAGAAATCATTGAAATGAGTCTCAGTACAATCCCAGAAAAACTCATTAGTGTTAGTTCTTGTTGTTTTATTTTCTACAAATTTACTGGATAAGCATGGTTTTGTGTGTGTGTTTCTGTGAGTCTGACACTCAACATTAAAAGAACACTTTTGATTTGGAGGTTCTGTTTGGTTCTCATTGACTGAAATCCTTCTGTGTAGTCACCCACTATTAGTGGGGGGGACAGAAACTATGAGAACACTGACAGCTGTTGCCTCTGGTGCCGCCACAACGGGTGACTGATTCCCCCTCAGTCTCTTTACAAACTACTCTTTTAAAGCTACGTGTGGCCAAACTGGAGGACCTCATAGTTTCTTAGATTGGAAACAAATGAAATACCTAATCAGCCAGGTCACTTGGCTTTTTAAAATTCCAGCAGAAGAGTGTTCTGTTTCGTACAAGAAGACAGAGAGAAGACATGTATTCCGACCCTGAACTCCAGGTGGACGTTAACCCTCACCAATGAGGCAGAGTAGTGTTAATGTGATTTTGTCCTGAGTAATTACCCTTTTTTTTTTATCTTAACGAACCCATCAGCAGCTGTCAGGCTCAAAGAAAGACTCTCCTAATCTGTTGAATGAGACCTTACTATCCCAGCTCTCTTCTCAATAATAAACAAAAACAGAATGTTTCCCAAGGTTCTGGAGGTTATTATAACTTTTTCTCAGGACGATAGCTTCCCTATAACCAAAGCTGCTACACATCTTCCATGCAGCCCCCGAGTGAAGTCTACCAGTCAGTTCACTACAGAACATAAAAGCAGACAGTTTTTCAGGTGTTCAGTTCTTTCCATCTCTGTCAAGCCCTAGCGATGGGCAGCCCAGGGAGTGAAAAGACAAATCACAGGTTTTTCATGGCCGGCTCTCTTTCCACGCTAGAATGAGATAATGTTATAATAAAACCTTGTGGCTCTTCTTTTCTAAGCCATGCTTTACCCACTGTGGAATAACTCCTGGGAGTTAAATACATGTGTGTTTAAGAATCTGATTGTCATCCTCGTCTCAGAGAGATAAAAATCATGAAAAAGCTAGGAATTGTGGGAAAGAGTATGGTGAATTTGCAGCAGAATGACACACTGGAAAAACCTACCTTAGTTTTCTCTAGAACAGGAGGCTTTCAAAACTTGTCCCTTGTGAGCCTTTCTATGGCTCCTGAGAACAGTAACAATGTTTCAGCCTCTGGAGTTTTCTCCCAAGTCAGCGGCCAGTGTCTGCCTCTTTCTCCTCCTAGTCTCCACATCCGTCTCTTCAGTTCAGCCAGACAACACTGGGAGCCAGGCCAGCTCCACAATTCTCAGCCCTTTTACCTTAATAGGGTTTTCCAGAAGTCTTGCGGACATGGATCTTACCAATTATGCTCTCCGTCAGCTCACGGTAGCAGGAAAGTGTCTGCTAATGAGATTTCAGTGCTGATAGACAACACTGTTTTCCAGAAAGGGGATGGCATCGTTTTCAACGTGCAGGAAACAGTTTCTCAAAGGATAACCTAATTTAAAAAGCACAGGAAATATAAAATGATCGACTGAAAATTATGGTTTTATGAGCAGGTTATTTATTTTTGGTCAATATTTCTCAGCAGAAATAGACTGGGTTTTATTATTGTTCTAGTCCAAAGTTACCGTCTGCCACTCCCAAAATCAGCATTTGATAACAATAAATAATTCCCACGCACAGAGGACACCCAAGTTCTCAAAATATTTGACTACACATCAAATGAGCAGTACCTGGAGTTCAGGTTCAACTAATGAGGCACAATTTCTTTTGTATATGCCTCCCCCCGCCCCCACATTTCCTTTGAATGACACAAAAAGGGAAAGGCAGCAACTTCTAAAGTCGTTTCTCAAAGTGGGTTCCACAGATCACTGACAATGTTCCCTGAGGGAAATATCTATAGGAAAAAGCATGTGATTCAATAAAAACTCTGGTTGTTTAGGTGATAACCTTCCAGGTTATCCAATTTTAGTCTCTCGTGGTCTTTGAGCTGCTTTAGAACCCTGCGCGCTGCAGACACCCAGTGGAAGTGCTCAGTGAATCTCGTCTGTGGGCGAGAGCAGTCGGCCCGTCCTGAGCGAGATCAGCAGACTCCCGTTCCCCTCCTGAGGGAAAACCAATGTCACTCCCACGTACACACGTGTGCTAATGCTCCTGAGCCCAAAGTGGGTCTGCTTTTTAATCTTTTCTGTTTGGTTCTCTCACTGATTATCAGGTGAATAAATTCTTTAATATATATATTCACTTTTATATCTGTGTGTGAGTCATTTTACCCCTTTGTAAAAATTACCTTTTAGTGTCTGTATTCGTATGCATGAGGTTTGTCCCGAAAGTATCCAGCCATATACCATGAAATACAGTTTATTTATTGAAAAAGATATAAGATACAAGAAACTTTGTACATAGGACAATGATGCCTCAGTCCCATTCAAAGTAGGCACCTTGGTACCTCACACAGTTCTCCCAGTCACCATCAGCTGCCCCATCATATTTTCCTGAACCTCAATGACAGTCTGAATTCTCTTCCCTTTCAAAGGTGGTTTTAGTTTTGGGAAAAGCCAGCCGTTTCAGGGCACCAGATCTGGGCTTTAAAGGAGCTGAGTCACCTGGGTGATTTGATGTTTCGCTAAAAACTCTTCATGAGACATGATGCATGAGTGGGCACCTTGTGGTGATGAGGCTGCCAATCACCAGTTGCCCATAGCTGCAGCCTCGTGGATCATCTGAATAGATTCCACAGAGTAATGTTCAAGCTTAATGCAAAATTTGATGTGGATTTGTTGCTGTACTTGTTCAGTCATTTTGAATGTGACTGCTACACAGTACACATGCTCACTCAACAGTGTCTACCACTGCCACTGACTAGTACAGTGAAGTCATCATTGTTCACACATGCTCATTCCAATCCACTCTCCTTGGCTACCAAGTTTTGTCAATGTTGCACAAAACATTCTTGTTATATTAACCATGGCTGGACTTTCCCTGGACAGTTTGGAACAGGTTGGTAAAGAGAAGCTGAGACTCTGAGACCTGCAGTTCTTTTCCAGACTACCTTTTATTTCAAACAGAATCAAAAGTAGAGAGAAAAGTGCAATGGCCTTCCCTCCAGTTAACTACTGTCTGACTTCTGCAATTGCCAGCTCACAGCCAAGCTTATTTTATTGCTTCCATCCTTTCCCCACAGCTTCCAATGGGATTATTGTGAAGCAAATTCTAGGCATCACATCATTTTAGGTATCTCTAAAAGATAAAGGCTTAAAAAAAACATAGCTACAATACCATTGTCATACCTAAAATTTAACAATATTTTCTTTAAATGAGCAAGTATTCAGTTATCATTTAAATTGCAATTTCTTGATGAGTCATTTTCTGGTTCTGAACAGCACTTCCTTGCCAAAGAGGCAGAGTTCCTAGGGCCCTGTCCATCTCAGCTGTGCTATTTGAAGATGCATCTTCAGGGACATCTTGCTTTTATGCAATGGCTACATGTCCAAAATATTGAGCTCAGTGAAATTTTAGAAATCAAACACTTGTCCAAATGTACCACAACAAATTACTACTTAAAGAAAACCAGTAGCAAATAATTTTGAATGGGCATCTCACACAAATGTGTTTGTGTATCTAGCTTTTGAGGTGTCAGCTCTTCTAAAATGAGCCACCTTCACTGTTGATCTCCTTTATAAGAAGTCTTATGAAATGACTGTATTCCAAAAACACAAGCAATAACTAGAATTGCAGTCTCTCAATTGCTCTACAAGGCCATGAAAGTAAGAGGCATTCACTTAACATGTTAGATTTGCCTCGGACACCAATAGGAAGTACTCTAGAATTAAGAGAGGGAACGGCCTTCACTGTTCATGCATGGGGACTGTCTTAAGTCAGCCTGAGCGAAGAAGAATGTAGGTCTCTGCAGAGATTTTTACCTATAAAATTAAATTCACACAGGAAAACAAACAAACAAATAAACAGCAGTCATTGTATACTCTTGGGAACCTATGGTGACCCGAGGGAAGGAAAAGGGTGGAGAGAAAATTCTTCCTGTGCTGGATTTGCTTTCTCTACATCTTCAAGGCTAATTTACTTCTAGGAAAACAGAAAATTGAATGGAATTAATATCACTAACATGGGAACTCATTATAACATCTTTCACTCAAATGTAAAACTTGCTGGAAGAAAACATTTTATTTCTAGTGTTAGACTGAAGACTCAAAGTGTCAAACTTAAGGAGAGACAAAAAATGGGGAAGTGGGTAAGGAAGTTGTGGGCAAAAATTAATAGAGGGAACAAATTCTATCAGCTGTAATGTATTCTTTCTTTGTAGTGGGACAGTATATTAATTTATGAGTAATTGATGATGCCCCATAGCAAGGAATAGCATACTTGTGTCCCATTTGTCCCTTTGCCCTCCTCCTTACCCCTAGACCCGATCGTGTAAATTTAGAACAGTCAGGTAGAGAGGGGGGAAAGTAAAAGATAAGAAAGATTTGCAGCAGAAAAAGGGTGAGATTTGTTCATGAAAAGAGAAAAAATGAGGCATGGAAGAAAAAGGGAAGAAGGAAAAAAAGTATGCAGAGTCCAGGGGAAAGTTTGTGGGGAACAGAATGGAGAAATAAATGGAAGTTAAAGAGTAACCCCACACACCCATGTAAGAAATACAAGAAAATAAAATAAATCAAGGAGAATAAAATAAATCAAGTGCAGCTTTTAAGAAATGTCGGTCTAGACAACGAGTTGAACTTTCCTTAGTATCTTTCTAGAGAGAGAATTAATTGTTTATTTGTCTGGTTCTTAGGCTGAATGGAAGGGCTGAACCATGTAGATAGAGCCACTGAATTTAGATGAGTTACATTTTGGGAGTGAATCTCCAAGTCTTTGGATTTATGATGAGACATGGACCTTGAATTAAATTATCCCAAGTCAACAGTGCATTTTGGTATGAAGGCCAGAGTCTTGGAACAATGAAATAAAGAGTGGGCTCTTGAATTAACTCCAGAAAGTCAGGCTTTGCTGAAATGAAAACTGTAATTGGAAGTAGGAGAAGGAAAAATAGTTCCAATTTGGAAATCACACCTGTGAAGTAAATATTCAGTTGAGATTGCCTTTAAAGCAAAACAAAAAAAAATGCCTTGTGAAATTGCAAACTGGACACTAATCTTAGGAGAGATTCCAAGGCCATCTAACTTCTTAAAAATTAGATCCTGTTCTCAGCAGAAGGAGTGGGCCTGTGTCAGTCCTGCTTGGAGCAGGCAAAGGCTGCTTGCCTTGCCTCACCAGTGGGGAACAGGTTCATTCCAGGGGCATCTGGCTGCTGCCATGGACGTCAACTGGAAGCCGACTTTGGAACCACTGGAACAGGATAATAGCTCCCAGAAACTTGAGATTTGTGCTAATACCATGCCAGGAAAAGGGCAAATCAAAACACCTCAAGTTGTGATTGAAGTGCTCACCCAAATGACAAAGACGCACCCCCTTACCATGCCAGTGTCCGACATTCTACACCAGGAGTGGCCTCTGAAGTCCAAACTGGAAAAGTGGTCATTAATGTTATAGGTTTGACAGAATGTGTCCAGAAGAAGTAAGTGGCTAGAAGAATTCCGAAAGTGAACCGTCTGCCAGGGGTGAGGAGGCTTGGCAAATTTATTGATTGGAGTAGGTAGGAGAGTGAGCCAAGATTTGCTGGGTTTTAATCCTGAAGCAAGAGCTTCATGAATTTTCACTATCGGTGAAGCGGACCTAGGCTAAGGCGTTTAAAGAATAGATTGCAATGGACTTAGGACCAGCTGGCCCTAATGGGGCTCACACCAGAGACCTTGATCAGACTGGAGTGATAGCAAGGATATTCCATCTTACCGAGGTTTTCTTAGATGAGCATAAACAACATCCAAATCTCAAATAGAGACCCCAAGAGACAGCTCTTGTTGCAGATAGGGCTCAAGTTTGCTTCTAGTCCAGGTAGGTTTCCTGTGATGGGAGATTTGAAAGAACTCAGCATGGGTGAGTGCTTGTAGAGGACCCCTGGAGACTAGACAGGCCAGCGTTGGCTTCTGCTGTGGAAAAGAGGAGCATCTAGTGGTAGCCTCTACCTCAAGGGTGTCTGTCAGATAAACCATCTTTCATTATATGAGGAATGGGGACTAGAGGAGAGGAGTGGAGATTCTCGCTGAGGGAAAGGGTCAAGTACTAAATCTGACCTGTTGGCCATCAGGGAGTTTTCCCATTCTCTGCCTTCAATGTTGGTGGAAAGGACAATGATGAATTTTGGCAGAGGCAACTGAACCTGGCAGGGATTTTGATCTGCCTGGAATAAACTAGAAAAGTTGGGGGCTGCAAATGGAAAGTGTAATAGGCACAAAGGCCCAATTTCTTTTGACACTTGGGTATTCATGGCCTCCCTCTCCCCTCACCTCCCAATCAAGGAGAATTATGACAATATCATTTTGGCATTTTCTACTTTTCTGGAGCTCTGTGGTTTAACTGTGCAACGAGAAGGTCCTTATCAGCCAATATGGGGTATCTGTGTCAGAAAGGATCTTTCTCCAGGAAAGGAAAAAGTGGAGAGATAGTAGGGAAGAGGCACATAGAGGGGGAAACAGTTCACACTCTGGGGGAAACACTGAGAGTTCTTCAGCGATAGACTAAAGAATAAGAGGGGGGATGAGGCTGGCTTGAGAAAGAGATAGCTTTGGGTACTAAAAGAGTGAGAGAATGAAAGGAATATAAATTAATGTTTCCTTTTGATTGTTAATTATGGTCTTTTGAGTGCAACAAACCACAGAGGCTGGGCTATAGAGCCCCAGGATTCACCTAGACCACGGAATCCTGTCTTGTAGCGAAGTAAAAGAGGCAAGAGAACATACTACTGAACTTAGTAACTCAATCCCTACCCATTTACTTCCTCCCAGGATTTACACTTGCTTCTGAAATCACATCCATCTAACTTCAGAAGCTGAATAGGTCAAGGCTGAGCTGTGGGGCCCTGTCTACTTCTCGGTCATCCTTTCTTTCCTGCGTGAGTCCTTTTAGAGACCCAACACAACCAAGGGGTTTCTCCAGGCCCTCCCTTCCTTAGCCAGTCCTTGTCTCCTCAGCCAAAGCTTTCAAGAGCATCACTCAGACTCTGTAACATGCTCTCGCCCCTACTCCTAGGAACAGCAACTGCCCTCAGGAGAAAAGCAGCCCAACACCAGGACTTCATTCCTAACCTTTCCAGTCTTCTAGACCCTGGCCTGGTGACCTGGCAATCCATTACACATACATCTTTTAAACTCTGATGCCTTCAAGAACTTCAGCATTGGATGTGGATTTCCCTTGCCACTCCCACAGTCAAGGTGAGCCGCAGAGAAGTTAGGTAACTTGACTGATTGGACACCAGTGGACAGTGCAGCACGTGGGATTCAGCCTCAGGAGGACCCGCTCCAGTATCTGTTTTCTCAAGTTTCTGCCCCTCACTGATACATGTTGCTCTCTGGTGATCTAAGAACAAATCTTGGAGAAACCTAAGGAACTTATTTCTAACACTCCAGTATTTCGACCAAAGATTCGCATTAGTAATGTAGTCCTGGGAATGTCTCATTGTCAGAAGATTCAAAGGGCTGACCCCAAACTAGAAATACTACATGTGTGTCAATTCATTCTGGAGAATGAACAAACAATGTGATATTTATTTCATTCGATGAAATTCTACACAGCAATAGAAAGGATGAACTAAAAATACATCATTCTGAGGAAAGAAGTACCTTATTCTACTGTGTTTTATGTTCCATCCTTTACGTTTTTAATACATTTTGAAAGTTGGAAGTTTTTTTAAAATCTGACATTATTTCAAGGATTCGAGCAAATCTAGTCCTGCTGTCTGGTGGACAGTTTCTACGTGTAATTGGTGATTTCGGATTGTGAGTTCATCTTAGTGTGGCTGTATCTATAGGAATCTTTATGCCAGGTCGAGGGTGTTTTCAATGGGAGTTAGTTCTGGGCTGGATTCTGCTGGTTGACCCCCTTTCTCCGTTAGCGTTTTTACGAGTATGTCTTGGGTTGGAGACTATGAAGCTGGTGTAAATTCAAACTTCCGTTTGTGTAAGGTCAGGCCCATATGGTTTCTCAGGGAAGTCTAGTTTTTCAGCACAAAGACAGGCCAGGACAGGTGAGCTTGCTTAGAGTCTGCACGTGCTGGTGAGCAATTTTTGTTTTGTTTCCTGAGGACATTAGCTGGGAATTTTATGTAATTTCAGGCCCACACCCTACCGTGCTACAGTCAAAACCTTACGTCCTATTCCTACACGGCCCGTGAAACCCACTGCCTGGTGACCTAGGGCAGCAGCCTTGCACCACCTCCACTCCTGGGGCGGCCCCGGACCGGCTCATCCTCACTTTCCGCATGGTTGTTGGCCCTTGTGTATTTTGCTGTCTTTTGCAGTCAGTTCCACCTTTAAAAAAATGTTGGTTACACTTTAGCCAACATTTCTAGTGTTGGTAGTGGGAGAGATTTCCAATTTTCCGCTCCACAATACTGGTTGTTAAATGAGTTTTAGAAGTACTCAAGTCCCCCGTGGAGATTCGTGTCATTAGCCTACTGAAAGGCCAATAATTTAACCCTTTTTGGAAAAACGTACACTAAGATCTCTCTTGACTTGGGTTTAACCTACATTTGTTTGCATATTATAAATTAGGCCGCTCTCCTTGCTCGAGAATAGTCAGGAACCTCTCCGGAGGCCTCTGCTCTAACTGGGCACTGGGATAGTGTGTAGCCACAGGGCAGGGGCCTTATCTGTCTGCTGCAGCATGAGAGCAGACCTGCAGTGTTCAACAAATGCCAACACTATTTATATGCTAAAAAGCATAGAAGGAAAAGAAATTGCCCTATTTTATTCCATTTAAAAGGACAGTGTGCTCTGTTAAGAGGTACCACTTATGTTTCTGGACAGTAGAATAAACTCTCTGAGGGAGGGGGTCAAAAGACTAGCTGTTAGAGCTTAACCATACGGCTTTGCCCAGAGCTGGTTCCCATTTATGGAGCAGTTGATGACATAAAAAGTTTAGAATACTCTGTACAATATTGTTATTAGTCAAAATAACAAGTAGTCAACGGTCAACCCATAACCTGCTGGTTTCTAATGCTGTTTACTAGGTTGAGACTCATGCTCAGGATTTACTGCAGAGAGTTTGAAGAACAACCCTATAGAATAACAACACTTCAGTTTTGTGAGGTTGGCAGTCGGTCCTTTTGGGGTGCACATGTGGTCTGGGTGCACCCTCTCGTCTCTACTCTAGTGACTATAATGATTTTAGGAATTATCCTCGTAAGCCCTCCAGTAACAACACAAGGAATTCTGATGGCATAAATCTTTCCCAAGGGTAATTTTTCAATTAATGTGATTAATCAGATGTCCATTAACTAGAATCACACTTCGGGAAATTTATGGAGCCTATAAATTAATGATTCCAATATACACTGATTTCAAAGGTGTTAAAATGGGAGATAAAGATCATGCGAAGATTAATTAAAAAGAAATAAGAAACAACGATGCCTCCATCACTCCCCCACACAAGAGGGAAATTCGGCTCAGAATCTACCCTGGTGCCTCCGCAAAGCAGCTCCAGTAGGGATAGGGGCCCATCCGGCTTCTCCATGTGAGCGCTGGATGGCTGCTTGTGTGCGCCCAAGGGCTCCCGGAGCCGTCTCTGCCACCACAGTTCTTCACCCTGCCCTCCTGGCCACACGCTACCGCCTGAGCCCTCAGCCCAGATCCAATTCCTTTTTCATAAACGCACACAGCATCTCTTCAGTTTCCCATTTGGAACTCTTACCCCACTCACTAATGTCCAACCTCCCAAGTCACATGACTTCCATGAGAACACACTGTCACCCTTTGAAAACTCTGGAAACCTGCAGACCAACATTGGTCAAGTCCAGAAGGAAGACCACCAGCACTGGGTCTGTGGGGTGTATTCTCTCTCCTGCCATGTGGGCGTTCGTACTACTATCCCTCAGGAGCTTATGCTTGTGAGGCACTCAGTTTACAAAGGTAGCTCAGACAAAGTCACTGTGGCCGAGATAAGGTATCCCAGCCTCCCTTTCCATCAGGTGTGACCCTGTCACTAAGTCCCTTCACAGGAAATGTGACCAGACATGGTGCATGTGTCTTTTGGCAGCCTACCCTTTAAAACCTCCCAGGAATGCTGTGCCATGCACTTTCCCCTTGTGACTGGTCGGGATGGAAGTGACCTCAGCCACCTTAGATGCCATGTGTTCGAGGACAAAGCCTGGGTCCCAGAAAAACCTGCCTAATGCAGAGCACTTCTGCCTAGACGCCTGAAGTGGATGAAGTGAACATGAAATTCTTGTTCTAAAAGGTCCTGAATTTGGGGAGTCTGTTAACCGTCTAGCTAGCCTAATACAGTTATCAACCCCAAGAGGTTCACGTTGTAAGGAAGACTCCTCGCTGTGCAACACGTTCCAAAGAGCCTTCCAGACTGCGGTAAAGCAGGGCCTCACCTTCCCCAACTCAGTGTCGTCGACTGCAACAGCCACAGGCTGGGCTCCCACCGAGGATGGGCGGCCTCGTGCATGTAGGCTGCTGCTGCGTAACGGATATTTTTCACTAAATAGACAAGTATGTATTCTGAGCCAGTTTCTCTGAGGGAGGGACTTGGTGGTACGGAAATTTTAATCATTTTACTACACATCCCCCTACTTTTTTTCAAGTGAAAAATTTCATATCCATTACTTTAGCCCCCAAGGGTGTCTGTAAGTCACCTCACCTCCACTGTGCTTTTCCACTGCTGTAGCGGCAGGGTTGCATGCTGACGAGTCTTCAGAATACCCTAGGAAGCCCAGTCAGCCCCATGTCTTGAAGCCCACGTGCCATCTGCTCCAACCCTGGCCTCCCCCAGACCTCAGGACAGAGGGAGACCTGAGCGGTGAGTGCAGTTTCTCGACAGACAATGGGCTGTGACAAGAGCCCCTTGATAGTTCTTTGGTTGTGTGCCCTTTCCAGACCAGTCAAAGGCACACGTTTGGGTTTCACAAAGCCAAGCAGGAAAGAGAAAAAATGAACAGACTGGACTGAGGATGGACACAGAGGAAAATTAGCTTTATATCAAAGTAATATTTTACACTGCCTAGGCAAAGGACTTTTGTGAAAATACTTATATAAAAAGCAATAGATTGTTTTGTTTTTACTTAGTTATCATTATACTTAGGTTTTAAGGCAAATGGGAATTTACATAAAGTGAAAACTTACAGGATCAGAGATTATGTACAATTGTGTGATTAAGGTTCTTTACAATTCAGGCAATGTATTGCTAGAAACTCCTATCTTGATTCCAGTTGCTGCAGATACTATTTGGGGAAGCAAAGAATACATGGATGAAGAGAAAAATAATTAAGCATCATGGGGCTAAATAATCAAGACTATTACAAAAGAATATAAATAATAAATTTATAACATTGAAATACAAATAAGTATTTTCAGTATAAAACTTGTATTTGCACAAAGAAGTTCTTTAGTAACAAATACAATTAAACTATATTGGAAACACATCAATGGTACATGAGTCACACACATATACAATGTAGCAATTCACACAAAACTGGACTGAGAACAAGGCCATGTGCTGGTCTGAAGCTACCACAGGCCTTTCAACCGAACCTCCTGGTTCAGGAAAACTATTTAAAAAGCAGTCATGGGTTCATCGGACTTGATGACATGTTTGGTTTTTCAAGACGAACTAAAATCCTCAAGAGGACTGAAATGTAGGGCTGAGGTAAAGAAATACTAAACAAGGACCTTTTCTGTTGGCACAAAAGATTTAAATACTTTCCAAAATGTTGTTACATTTGATATGGTGGGAATACCACACATTTATAACACTGGTAGAAATAACTCTTCAACACCGAGATGAAGGACAGGTAAATATGGATACATGAGCAAAGCACCAATCTCCTTTATTTCTTTCACTTCATGCCAATTTAAGGTTATACGCTGAAATCTCAGAAATACACTATCCTTTTTTGTGTGTGACTCTTTAATGTTTCCCATCCTGTAAAGCAACGTACCGGGTCAACTTGCAGGACTCAGTAATAAAACTTCACATGCTAAGTACTTGCCCTGAAGGACATTTTATCATCTGCCCCAAAGGTGTTACAGGATGCAGGCTCTGCAGGCTTGCACATACCCAAATCACACAGCACCACCGTGGCTATCTACAAGGGTTTTGGCCATAAACAAGTCAAAATTTGGCTTTCTCCAGTGTCAAAAGCCAAACTGGCCAAAGCTTACTTTTTACTACAGTAGTTCGAATTTCTCTACGTGGCGGCCTGTGGCTAGCAGGGGTCCCATGCATGAGATTAGGTTACAAGCCTGAGCCCACACAGCAAGTTGAGCCCTGCCCTCACCCACTCAGTGCTTATACTTCAGCGGGAAAGACATAGGATGGCTGTGTTGCCTCAGTGTCAGATCTCCGAGCAAGTTGGGATAGGACAGCAGAACTGCCACAAGATGAGGAGTAAAAGAAACTACGGGAAAGGCAGCTAAGTTTCTACTTTCCTTCTAATCAATGAAAAGCACCCTGCTACAACTCCTCACACACAGAGCAGTGCACTCCCATTTCAAATTCCAGTTGCTTTTGATTAACTCACCTAATTTTGATTTATATGCAATAGCATTTTGCATTTAAATAACTGACATTGCAATGAGAGGAGCATGATTTTTTACTCTTTATAGCAAAATCGTGTTCCCATGTACTTGACTTCCAGGATAAATGTATTAGCTGTAAGAAATATCCTTAACACTCTATTGAAATATTAATCTAATTTCAAATTATAGTAGATTTTCTTTTTCTCTTTAGTTTTACATTGTCGGTACTCAAAGCAAACTGAAACACTACAAGCAGAAAGAAATGAAATTCAATGTGTACTTATCAGACCATTTGTAAACACCATCTTTTGCCAGGAGATTAAAAACAGAAAAAATGGTTTTCATAGACAGGCATTTAAACTTTTAATGAATTTTCTTCTCCAAGATGTTTTTCTCCCCTCCAATTTTTTTAAACTATTGCTGAGGAAGAAAATACATTTTAAAAAATTATATAATTAGGTACTACTTGGGGTCCAACTGGAAATTGGTTTAACATTTCTAAAAAGCCAAAGTAGATTTTATTCTTCATTCCCTCCTCTCTAGTTAAACATTCCACTTTAAAAACTTATTTTATTATGAAGGGAGATTATACAGAAAAAACAAGTTGAATCCTTTATTATTCTTTAACCCTGAACTTGAACTTAATGACCTTTGAAAACCTGCTTCCACTGGTTGTAAGAGAAGGAAATTCAGTGACAGGAGAGCCCACTCACCTCAGCAATGACCCAGAAAAGCTTCCTGGTACCCGGGAGCTGGAGCTGCCACCATCAGAGGGACAGCACTTCGGATGAAGATGGGACAGAGACCTACCCAGTGCGACGGAAAGGAAATGAACAGAAGTCAAGATTTTCCAGTCCCTCAGCTCCCTGATGGCCTCACACTGGAAGTCTTGCTGCTGTCTTTCAGAGAGAAAAACTACTGGTGACTCTTTTGGGGGTGTGTGTGTGTGTGTGTGTGTGTGTGTGCGTGTGTGTGTGGAGGGCGGGGGCGGGGGGATCCAGCCATCTCACTGAGGGCCTGCAGGACAGGGTCAAAGCACTAGGAGGACAATGAGATCTGACATCCTCTGCCCAACAGGATCTCCCCAGCTTTATAGCCGCAGAAACTGGTCCCCCTTCACGAACTTCACCACGCTGCAGGATGAGACTGTCAGGTAACAGAACTGGAAAGATGAAAAATAACCATCTTCAAAAACTGGTTTCTCACAGAATAAAAACTCCCTTTGTGTGAGGCTTGCAACAGGCTCATTCGGGTGCAGCAAGTTTCAGAACCTCTTTCTCCCCCCAGGAATCCAGTGTTCAGAGTTCATAAATGGAAAGGGTTATCTAAACAGCCAGATAAGAGTACACTGCGCATTTCTTTTTTAAAATGACAGAAACTTCTGAATTTCATAAATCTGCACTGCTTATTATTCTGTCCAGACCCAAGGGGTGTAGAATCAACTTCAGTCATCTCTCATAAGCTGGGAATCTAATTTTATGAATTTATTCTAAGACATAAATCTGGTAAGGCAGAAGTAGATGGATGGACTTTTTTAAAAGAACTTGGGCCCCTGGGTACTTTTAGCAGATTGAGCATTGAGAGATTTACAGGGATAAAATTCTTTACAAGATTAAGGAAGAAGGAAATGAAACCAAATCTTTCATTTCCAGATATTCACTTTCATTAATTCTTTCAGCAAAAGGACATCGGTGCAGGAAAACCAGAAATGGTCTTTCGGTTACTAAAGTGGTTCAAGAGCAGGGAACCCCTGGAGACAGAAATGAAACAACAGTGTTCAGTTTTCTTCACAAGGCTACCTTGTACTGGCAAGACTTAGGGGACCTGTCACAGTTGAAAAAAAATTAGTGCTAAAAGAATTTTTTTGAAAAAACTTACATTTTGGCAAAAAACAATAAAACTCTTTCCTGTAAAATCTACTTCCTTTGAATCTCCCAAGGTTACAACACGGCATTGGAGAGGCTCGGCAGGCACAGCTTCGTGGCTGTGGTTCTTGATTCCCTGAACCCTGAGCTGAGCACAGCCGATGTGCACCCGCCCGCTGTCTGCGTCCCCTCCCTGCAGCAGCGTGAAGAGCGTGGGGAGCCCGCGGGCCTGTGATGGGAATGCTGTAAATAACTCAAGGCCAGAAGTAAACATGATAAAGGAGATTTAGAGTCAGGGTAACTTCCAAGCTCGTTTCTACAATATCCAGGGCCCTCTCAATTTCTATCTCTACAAAAGGGACACTGTACTATGAAGCCTGATGTTTCTTACAGTTTGACAACAAACACACATTTAACGCAAGAGAAGCACGACTTCTGCGGCGCTTGAGATGGTCAGGCGGCTCTGCTTTCACGGCGGGGCCTGCAGCCCCGTCCACGAACGGTAGGGTGCTCCCGAGGGCTGGAGTCAGCTGCTCAGGTCCAGCCTCGCTAGCCCCAAGCAGGCCAACTTGTGCCCATCCCAAGCCCCCAAACGTATTCTAACACCACGTACTCTGATTGTCACGCCTGAAAGATTCTCCTTTATATACATTAGGGTTAATGCCATGAGACGCCATGACTAGAGATTGTCTTTTTCTTTTTACAAGAGAAGCGTGCTCACGCAGGAAACAATGAGGATTTGGTTTAAACTGAAGACCAGAAGGAAGCTGACATACTCCTCTGCTCTGCAGTCTTGGGAATACGGTCTTTAAACCTACGGTCCCTTCTGGGCAGGCTGACTTTTGCGCTGCCGCAGGGTGTCTTCCGCCGCCTCGGTGTCCGGTGAACGGGGCTGCACAGGGGCATCTTCCTCATTCTCCTCAGGTCCCACCTCCTGCTGGGCCTCCCTGGGAGGCCCCCGGTCCCGGGTGTCACTCCTCTCCTCGTCCACACCGGTAGCCAGGTCATCCTCGTCCTCGTCGTCCTCTGCGTCGTCTTCATCGCCGAAGTCCTCCTTCTCTTCTTCGTCATCCACAAGGCTGTCCTTGTTCTCTTCTTCGTTTGAGTCATCTTTCTCTTCCTCTGCATCCAGCAACTGGTCGGCCCCACGAGCCTCCTTCGACTTCTGATTCTGCTCTGTAGAGGGAAGAGAGGGGAACGGCCTCTGAATAAGCAATGGTCATTCAGCAATGAAATCACTGTGTTTGCCTGTGAAACAGAAAAGGCAGTGGGCACATGGAGGTTTTCTCCATACTGACGCTGCTATTACACAGGACGGACCGCTGGCTGACGGCCCCGCCCCGCCCAGGGCCCAGGGCTTCTCCGTCCCTCTCCGGAGATTTCACTGACCTTGTTGACTCTGGCAGCGCATGTGGTCAGGGAGGGCAAAGGTCCTGGGTGCTCTGTATTCTGTACCTTTTAGAAGGCTCAGTGACCCACTCACTGGTCGTGGTAATCAGTTCACCATGATAGGCTGGGCCAATCAGAGTTCCCCAGCAGTTTCGGCCAGAGTCAGGAGGAAAAGCTTTCTCTCTTTCTACAGTAATCGCTATTGCTGTTGACAGCCAGTCAGTCACATGGATAGAGAAATCTAGCATCCCTTGGGCTAGGCTTGAATCTAGAATCTCCCTGGAGTTTCAGTTATGTGTGCTAATAAATCTTTCTTTTTTTCTCCTTACGTTACTTTAAATTGGCTTTCTGTTACTTCTAAGAATTCTATGGAACATAATATATCTTCTGATTATAGTTATGTTCCACATTACACTTTAATCAACGATGTACTGCGCATACCACAGCAGTCCCTTAAGATTACGATGGAGATGGAAACTTCCTATCGTAATCCAGCAGCTGCACTGCATTACCTGCGTGTCTGCGGCGATGCCGGTGTAAACACACCTGCTCTGCTGCTAGATGAGTGGAAGCGTCACACAGAGGCCACAGCGACCTGTGTCATCTACGCGTGTGTAAGTGCTCTCTGTGGTGTCTGCACAAAGGCCAGGGCACACCTAACAGTGCATTTCTCAGAAGTCATAAGTACTGTTGTGCTTCATGGTGCATTGTTGTACCTATGGAAATCTTAAAGCCTTGAAGACTTCAAAACCAAAAAGAAATATAGGCTTATTTAAACTTGCACGTAAAATTCAACAGTTACAAAGTCTCATAAAAGTCTTCATGCCAAGTTTCAAAAATAGGATTGAAAACATGCAAATTCAGTGCTATTTAGTCTCAGAAACAGTGTGGAACAATACAAAGATTTAAGGATACTTCCTATAAAGCACTTTGAACAGTTATTGGCACGCAGTAGAGACTTAACAAGTGGGAGTTCCCCTGCCTCCCTTTGCATTCCAGTCTGAATGAAAACAAAAGGTGCCAACTGACTCACATGCTTAAAGGGGAAGAGAAACCGCCACAGTGAAATATTCATTACTTTAAGAAGGTACATTTTTGTTCAAGTCTATCCACAGAACACATTTCAGGGAATTTGGTAGCGGTGGCGGTTCGGTGAGCTAGCCAACTGGGAATGTCCACTACCCAGGCGAGCACAAACGGGCACAGCACAGAACTCCCAAACACCGCTGCATGAGTTTATCGTACTCACCGGGGTGTTCGGGCAGATGCTCGGGACCTGACACACAGAAACATTCCGATATTACCACCAAGACCTGGAAGGGGGGAAATGTGATTTTATAGTGAGTAGACAGGACTTTTATTACCAACGAACCTCAGAATTAAGACTCATGGGACACAAGCCTCAGCTCTGTCGCTCACTAGCTATGTGGCCCAAGAAGCCACTTAACTGCTCCCTGGGTTGTACTCTCTCTTTAAACAATGGGTTTGGGCTAGCCTCTCATCAAGGTCTGTTTTATGTCCAGCAGTGCATAATTCTGCTACCAAGTCTTTCTTTTCAAAAACTGGGAATAGAACTCTGTCATTCTCTCACATCCTCTCAGTTCCAGATCTATTTTCTGGTCTGGAGAGCCATCCCCTTGGAATGTGTCACTTTCTGAGCCACTCAGAATGGCACTGTTTAATAAGGGGGTATGTAGGGGAACGGTCCCTTCCTCTTCATCTTCCTTTCCAGGCTTTTATTTTCAGGTTTCAGCTTTTACCCAGGGAGGTGCAGAGGGACATGCATCTAACTGAGGGGGGCAGACGGATTGACTGTCTTCCACGGACAGTGACATGCTGCAGGGAGAGGCTCTGCTCTAGACACTGCGCATCAGCGTGTAGAGAAATAATCTACCTAAGCACCAAAACTCTGATGGTGTCTATATCAACCGGGATGGAGACCAGACAACAGAGGCAAAACACTGCTGCCTGGTTTTCCATTGCATTTCTCCTTGTCTAGCGTTTTGCTTTTCTGCCCTTCAGAGCAGAGCTACTACGGCAGAAAATGATGCTGCCAGAGTGATTTGATATGTAGACTATGCACTTAGGGATCTTTCCATATTGGTTTAAAATCCAAAATATATACTCAATTTCCAAAACCAAGCCCTTTGTTTACATGTGAAAACAACATTTAGTGAAATATTTCAACCATCACTAGGTTCAATCAAGAAAACAAACAAAAACCAAACTAGCAGTCTTGCTTTACTTCTCATCTTTTAAAATTAGGCACAAATAGGAAACTTAAAGAGTCAGGATTAGAGGAAACGGTGACTTGGTCAGGAAATTCCTCTCCCGCTCACAGCCACCACACAGGTTAAACGCCAGAAACACTCTCAGAGGGAAGGAGAACCTCCAAGGTCAGCAGGGCCCAGGTTCACCAGGCTGCAGGCCTGGGCTCTGCTTTCCGCCCCGGCCCATGGCAAAGACGACACCGAGCGCTCACCTGCACACCTGGAGACCTCACGCAAGACAAAAATTCTGGTGTTGTGTGTTTTAACACATATTACAGCTGCAGAAAAGGCATTTTAAGTAAAGATATGTGTATGCTATTCTATGAAAATGTATTAAACAATTTGAGTCTATTACTATTTTGAAATTATTATTTTGTTTAAAAGAAGTTCTCTTCCCAACTTCCTTTTCCCCCCAACTTCTTATAAAGAAGTAATGTATCACTTAATCACTTGAACAGTCTTGAATCAACTCTGTTCTTCCTTTGGGTCAAGTCTCTAACAACCTTCCTACACTGATTATTTGAATCTAAGTTTCTGAATGAACTTAGGGCACAGGTAGGCCTGATGTTATTTCTTGAGCTTAAATTCAACCTCAAAGATAAAATTTAACTTTTTATGCAGAGAAGACTTCTCAATGGTCTTGCAATAGGTTCACGCGCAACCTACAATCCCCATAACTCCAGCTCAGAGTCTTCTAGGATCTCATGCTGTTCCCCTACAATAACCTCCTACCCGTGTGGCTCCAGAATGCACCACAAGAGAAACCTACTCTAGACAAGTAGATGGTGAAGTACATTTACATCCAAAACCAAATTTATATAGAAAGTCAAATCCTTTCAGTCTAGAGCATTAGACACATGTTAATTGCAGTAAGATTAAGGCATCAGAACAAACTGTTCCTAGGGCCTAATGAATGACATCTAAGCCCTGTGCCCACCCATGAGGTCAGTTAGCATCAGCAGTCAAATCTCAAATATAAACCAGAATAGGAAGTAAGAGCGCTCATGGCAAAGTAAATTGAGCCTCCTGGCTCCCTGGACTTTGTAGTGCCAACTTAGGATTTGCCGTAAAGACAGCTGCTGGTATTCTAATCTTATTTTTAAAAAGACTTTGCTGAAGAGACAAAAGTCATTGTAAAATGTAAGGACAGACTTTTAAGATAACCTTAACTAAAAGTCTGTCCTTTTTATATAAATTTTTACTAATCATCACTTACTCCCATCAAACAGCATTTAGAAGCTATGTGATTAATATGTAGTATAAGGGCTTTTAAAATTTATATTAGTTTAAAGCTCAATCAAATTGATCGAGTGTAGGCAAAGAGAAACATTAAAAAATTACTATCAGAGAAAAACATGCCAAAACACTTATGCTTGCCTTCACAGTTAAATAAATAAATGTATTACTCCAACTCTTCCTAAAATATCTAAGGAGGAAACACAAGATACTGACTAGCCACTGACTGTCATACTCAAAGACGACACAGTGATGTGCTTTGCATCTTACTTGTTTTCATAATATGGACCGTGTTTTTTATCAACATTATTTTATAAAGTCCACCTTGGGAAAACCAGCGTGTATGCATAAGTAGCTGGCCAGCATTAGAGGTTCAAGTGGAAGACATGAACAGGAAAAAAACATCTCGCCTACTCAAGGAACAAAACCACAGCCTTGGCCTCCATGCCACAGTGCTCCCGTCAGGTTGGCAATGCATGCAATCACAGCTGATGGGGCTGTCGTGGAAACTATCAATGTAAGTACATTCTCTCTTTCTTCTTCCATCACTGCCTATATTTTGGTAAACACATGTCTTCATAATATTTACGGGGCAGGACTAGTAGTAATGATTTAATGAATTTCCCATTATATCTCAAATTAGCATTGAAAGCAAATCAACAAGTAAATACTACCTAACTGCTTAGATTATACACCAAGTTTGTTTGTTTATGTGCTTTTTCTTTCTTGGCTGCTCTGCAGTTTTTCATGAAACCCATTTGACTTTAAAGACAGGAAAAGAGATTGGCATTCTCTCTTACCAGACCCATGAGAAGGCCAAGAATCAAGGTGGCTATGATGAAAAAGACGTAAGAACACCAAGCAGGAACTCCAAGGGTCACTGTGAAATAGTTGTGAAGATGCTGTAATCACAAGAAAAAAAAATTACTTATAATAAAGATGAAAAATGTTTAAATCTACTTCTTTAGCTATAACTCAAGACTGAAAATTGTTTCTACATATAAGAACTCCCACAAAGGTGATCCTGTTGTTTATGCCTTTATGATTCTTCAAGAACTAGTCAAACTTTACAACACTGAGAATCTGAGAGTAACACTCAAGGTTATACCAAGTGTGAGTTATATTTCTTTGGAGTTCATGACCTGATAGAACTCTGGTAGAAATGGGCACCAGAGTGCCTTCTTCCATGATGATAGGTTTTTTGGTCACTCTCTGTGAATAATTATATATTCCTCAATTTTTTACTCATAATTTGGCACACATAAAAAATTAAACTTCTTGGGCCTTGACCAATTTTTAAGTAGAACTAAGTATACTACTTACAGAATATCAACATTTAAATGTCTCCATACTTCCTTTGTCTAGTTGGACACTGATTTCTCTATCCCTACCCATCCTGAACAACTTTCCTAAATCACCATAAAAGCGAAAATATAGTTTCAGACAGAAGGTTTTCCCAGATTATTAATTCTGAGGAAATGAGATTTCACCAGGCCTTGAGTAGAGTATACATCCCTTTATGCTTACTATTCCTTGGAACTCTATCTGATACCAAAAATCAAAAAAGAATGAAGAGACACAATCTGAGCTAGAAATTATTTCCATGCTAAAATTACACAGAAATTATATATACGAACTGGTAGTTTGGAGTCAAAGCCCACTTACATGTGGACACGCAGGAGCCATGCTTCCTCATGATGCTGCAGTCATCAATGGTTTTAGGTCCTTACTGATTCAAAAATAGTCATTCACTACAATCCTAGCAATTACTGGGCACACAATGAAACAGCGCCATGTGGAATGTCATCAGCAGGCAGAGAAAACAAATGAATGACTTGTCTAGCGCTAAAAATGAGTGCAAACCCTATTTTAATTTAATGTTGTATTTCTCAAAATCTAAGTTACTCAAGTATCTCCCACTGGTTTCTCAGTTCATAAATGTCAATACAATTAAATAATATATGTCATCCTGGCTTAAGTCTGAATGATAAACAAATAAAAAAGCTTATTTAACTAATCTAGAAAAATCTGCGATCTCTTCTCTCCAATTTCTTGTTCAGCTGAATAGACAGATCTAAAGACTCAGCACGTATTTTAAACACTGACACATAATCAAAGTGTTTAATAAATAATTGGTAGGTAAGTAAAAGACACTAGCAAATCTTCAAACTATTCACAGGAAATGCAAACAACCCTGATCTGTAAAACTGTCATTTGTCCTCTGTTGCCTACATTGGTCGTCATTCTCTGTTCAGACGGGGTAACTGTTTATTAAGAATAATCCAGCCCTGGCTGGTATGGCTCAGTGGGTTGAATGCCAGCTTATGAACTGAAAGATCTCAGGTTCAATTCCCAGTCAGGGCACATGCCTGGGTTGAGGGCCAGGTTCCCAATTGGGGGGCATGCTGAGAGGAGGCAAAATAAATATTGGGATATTAAAATGTTGTTCAAATCCCTTTCAACAGCAGTTCTAAAATGTACTGCACAGGTCCCTCCTTCAGAAAATTCTATGTACTGAACATAGTCTATGCTTTTCTTGATGACTCAGTGCTGTCATCAGGGTTAATCTCTGAAATGTGCGGAAGAATTAGGAGACAGAGAAAGCCAGTCAGCCTTTGTGCTGACCCATGGATGTAAGAATTCTGGAGCTTGCTGTATAAATAATATCTGCCCACTTGCTTTACTCATATGATTAGAATGAGTAATGCACAGTGTTCAGTCCTTCTAGACAGGATCTTTGCCTTTCCTGTAAAATAAATGATTTACGTAACCCTCAAGAAACTGTCTATTTTCTAGAATGCAGTAAATGATTTGCCTTTGCGTCATTTACATTCTGACTCACATTTCTTAGCACAGTCAAAATACTCTCCACTTCAATGTTCTTATATCAACTTATACTTTAAAAGATTTGTTTGAGCTTCTTAGAAAGACCCTGATATAACTGTGGTAGAATGTGGTCTTTTTGGTGATTATTACTGAAGTCTCATTAATCAAGTTGTATTTTCACAACTGCAGACATAAATCTTTATCTATTCACGTTATCTGACTCGACAATGGTTTTAGAGCACCTTAAGGGTGTTAAGGTTCTTGCCCTGACTGGTAGTTCAGTTGGTTAGAGCATCATCCTGATATAAAAAGGCTGTGGGTTCTATCCCTGGTCAGGGCACATACAAGAATCTACAAATGAATGTATAAGTAAACGAACGACAAATCATTGTTTCTCTTTCTCCTACAGTAAAAAATTTGTAAATTAAAAAATTTGTACATTAAAAATCAGTAAATTCAAAAAAATTTGTTTAAAGAGTGTTAGAGTTCTTGGTTATAGGTACTTGATATATATATAAATATATATATAGTTTTATATATATACATAGAAATATATATGTATGTGTATATGCATATAATCTGCAAGCAATCAGGATTAAAACTGATCTAATTCAGTTTGAGATGTCTGTGTTTCTGTTTCTTTAATTGCCAGGCAATGACAACTTTCACTTGTGGAAAATACTGATCCTTGTTGAATATTATATGTGCTCACACAAGCATCCTACTCTGTGTCCTTGAAATATACAAAAATGTTGCCTGATGGGCCTGATACCTTATATTGTTGTCGATGACTGAGTTGGAGCCAACTGGGGGCTACACAGAGATTTCAGTAAGAAGACTGAGTGAAGATACCATTAAAGAATACGTAAGGACATTCCAACCAGTGGTCAGATGAATAAGGAATGGAGGCAGGCCAACATTTCTTGGATCCATTCATGGATCAAAGGCAGAGCCTTCCCTCCCCAAGAAGGCCAGAACTGCCTCTGAAACCTGAGCTACTGAACCACTGCAGGTCCGATTAGGTATTGCCCACGGCACCTACCCATCCCTCTCAGTGCAGTCTCATTCAGACCTGGGATGGCTCAGAAGGGCAGAGAATCTTTTGATTTTACATCCCACCTATGTCACAGGATATGCTCTGAGGAGCTTGGGGACAAGCCCTACATCCTTCTCAGACACCGATCCAAATCCTCAAACTATATCTCTGCATGGCAGCAGCTCAGAGACTTCTCCAGAGATGGCCTAGAGGTCAGTCACTTCCCCATCCATGTCACACCCTCCTCAACACTGGCGCCAAGACACACCCTTGCAGCCCGTCAGCACTGAGATCTAGTGGATGTGCACCATCTGACCTTCATATTGTTCTAGATATTAGGTACCAGAACCCCCCTCCAAAAAAAGGCAGTAAGAGAAAAGACGCCACTATCTATTGATAAAATACAGGGGATATTTTAGAATTTTAAAATATACTCTTACTATTCTCCAGTCTAAATACTCATGGCCTTTAATTCTCATCATGCGACATTTACAAGGCATTAGATCTCCCGCATCACAGACATTATCCTCCCAAAGATGCAGCACAGCTTATTATAGCTGAAGTTCCCCATGTGCCTGCACCAAAAAACAACACTGAAAAGAGTTAAGCTACTGTATTAGCTCAGTGAGCAGCACAGTCACCAAATCAAATAATATTTAAATACATTCAAATGCTAAACCTAGTTAGCAAAAGTACACATTATAAACTGCCATAGAACCCAATTTTAATACTGCTATCAGACTTTGTTAAAAAAAATAAATGAATAAAAGCAAAATATTCCTTGTTGCCTGATCAGAGTGGAAAAGTAAAATAATGATGACAATAATGAATGGCTGTAACTAACAAAAACAGTTATCAAGTACGTACTAGGTGCCAGGTTCTACGCTAAGCATTCAGTGTTCTAGTAACAACAGTTTATACAGGAAGAACAAACGGGTTCAGAGACGTGCACACGAGGTGGAAGAGAGAAAAAATAATGCTTCCCTGCATCACCATACACAACTGCAAAGAGAGATGAGAAGACAGGAAGACTGGAAAGTCTCTCCAAACAGTTGGCACAGACAAAACCTCAACCCCAGATCCCTGACCCTGACCCGGACCCTGACCCTGACCCTGACGGTGGCGCCACTTTTGACAGTGGTGCTCCCAAGGTCAGTCTTCCGCCCGTCACTCTCATGACATTACCCCCACCTCATACTGTCCTTTAGACTAACATTTTTCATCAAGTTCAGTCACTTTTTAAAAGCTGAATGCAATTTAAAGAATACTGCTACCATAAACAGAAAGTCAGTATCAGCTCTGTATCTAGAAGACGTCCACTGAGACAGTCCCCAGCTGTCCATCTTCCAGGCTTCAGTGACTCCGGTGAGGCAGGTGGATGTCAAGACTATACACGAGGACAGGTATCATAGCTAAAATGACAATGACTTCTTCTATGTGTCCATATAAAAATTAAAATACATAGGGGAATACCATCATGACTAGGATGGGGAAACAATTTGAATATTGGTGATGGAAAGAACACTTGAGATAATCTACCCTTCCCCCATGGTGTGGCACAAATTACCTATCAAGGATCCCTAGGATTCCAGCTGACAGCAGGAAGTTCACAGGATCTGGCTTATGAACTAACTGTTCCAAGGACTTCCTCACCTCAAGGGTTTACCCAAGCAAGAACATATGGGAGGCTGGAGTACACTTAAATTAAGAAAGCCAAATGCAGAATCAGACGAACCCCCGGGGTTCACAGGCACTCGGCTGTGTGGGTGTCTCCTCAGCACATGATCCTGACAACCAATCCTGAAGAGCAGCGTTCATTTCCAAAATACCAGGCCCAGCAAGCGTGGCCTCACTCCTGACTCCTCGGGCAGAAACTCAAGGAGTTTAAGGAATCATTAAGTCAGTGGGCTTTGGTCTTCAAGATAGTGCTCATTTTTGTTTTATCTTTTTCACACAAAAAAATCAGAAATGCAGAGAAAGGTAAGAATTTTTTTAAAAAAATCAGCCATAATTTCAATATCAGCGATAGCCATACCTGATGTATATCTCTCTAGGTGTTTTCCTACATACAAATAAAAACTCTATATAAACATAACACTATGCATACTGTTTTATCTTCGCCCTGCTGAATAATACGCAATTTTGTCTATGGAAGTATTTACATTAACCAACTACCCATCCAGGGGAGGCTTTCCTGTGGAAAGCCTGACACCCACCCGGGCTAAAGAGACTGAGGATGGGCAACAGCAGCCTGCCTCACTGGCATTCGCCACTCTCTTCCCTTCTTCCATGTTTTTATCTTCTTTCTCGGAGACTTTTTACACTTTTATTTCTAGCTCTATTTTCTCTGTCTCTCCTCCCTATCACATGCTGTGTTTCTTCTGTTCACTGTTTACCTGGTTGCACTACAGATTTTTACTGTCTAGACATGAGTTAAAAACAGATTACACTCCCCACAATCACACATTCAGCCCTGATGAAAGGGTCTTGGGCAAGGAGGAAGAGCCCCTTAAAAAGCTGCCTGAGCTGGCTGGGTGGTCAACCAGGACTGTCTCAGTAAGTGGTTCTGTAAGAGCCACGTGTTAAGACTGCACCGAATGGTTAAAGTACTGGGCAAAGTACTGGGTAAAGCACACAAGATCCGTTTAGTTTTCTCTGCAAAATAAAAGACTCATTTTTCATTCTCACCAATCACTTTATTGATTGGGATATTTTGAGTATGTCAGTTCTCTCCTGTGTGGTAGAACACTGATTGTTCTTCATTAATGTCTTGATTTGATCGCTATCAACTTCAATGGTCTACACGACTGTGGGGCATCATCCAGCAAGAAATCTCCAGCACGAAACTTCGCAAAACACTTTTGACCATATCCAATCAGTCACAAAACCTTCTCCATACACTGCACAAATCTTTTTTGTGTTTCAGTTGCATTTTTACCTTTATTGAAATAACAAAGCATAACATGCCAAACATGTTGCTTTTCTTCCATCTTCAATATTAAAATGGCTACACAAAAATTCACTAATTTTGGTACCTTTTTTAAATACGCACTGATCTGACAGCTGTCACAAACCATCTAACAAAATTGTTTCAAACGAAGTTAAAGAAAACTAAGCGCTACTAGAGCCATCTTACAGAAAAAAACAAACTTTTTGGCCAACCCAATAGAAACCAGAGACAGACAAGTAGCCAAGTAGCCTGGATCCCACCAGGCCAGAGATCTTACTCTCTGCAAACAGACAAGGGGCTAAGTTCTAGAAACACAGGTGGTGTGAGCCCTTCCCAGAGATTTCATGAAAGGCTAGGAACTTGTTTTTAAGAAATAAAGAAACCAAAAAAGTTGCCAAGATGCTTGGGCAAGCTATATGATAATACAGAGGATATACTAGATTTCTCTTACAGATTTTTAATGTAACGTATATACACATGGGATCAAAATTATCTACAAACCTACCCTTTATGTTCCTTTAGCCAGGTGCACTCCCCCACCTCCACACACAGTCCACAATCGGAGCAAATGTATTAGTGATCCCAGCAAACATAAATGAACTAAACTGATTAGTTAAAAGAATTAATTCTTGCTACATACTTTCTACAAGTCTCACTAACACAACAACAAAAAGACTGGCAGTGGAAAAAAAATCCAGGCAAATGCTAACCAAAAAGAAAAAAATATGCTTTTAACATTAGATAAAGGCAACTTTATGAAATGTAAAATGAAAAGTTTTGTGTGTCAAATTTTATAATTTATCTTATAAAACTATCTTTTTGTTCTTTTTTAAATATCTGTAAAGACATTCTAAATATTCATATAAACATCATATATACTCTACTTGTCAATAACTAAGCCAGGTATCTTAACTGGTTACTCAGAGATGGATCATATTCTCTTCTCCAAATGGCCTTTCTCTGCAGCCCAGTGCATCCACAGAGTCCATCTGCACTGCCCATGGCTGGGCACTGCGCATATATGATGATAAAACAACCTTCCCTGGTCTTGATGTGACAATGCACGTTGTAATCATTTGTCTGATCTAATAAAAAAAATTTTAACTTCTTGCTTAATTTCTTGTTTATCCAAGTACTAAATGCCAAGTTATATGTGGTTAGGGTAATCACTTCTCTGATTACTATGTTTGAATGTAAAACACTTTAACAATGTGTGAAAGCCACGACTAACTTCTACCTAAAGAGCAAATTAACCCATGGAAGGAAATTCATCTCCTGACCTACACTTATACAGGTCCTATGCTAAGACCTTGTCTCAGTGATGGCTGAGATCCGTGTATTATAATTATCCTATTAAATTGAACATTATAAGGCTTGGGCTCTCAGGTGGCCACCAGGATAAATGTATGACTCTGTCAACCTTTAGTACCAACATATTGCAAAACACAGAATCCCTTACTCTCAATTCTCAGTTGCAAATTCATAAATCTCAGCCCTTGAATAAACTTTTCATCATTATTAAGAAAACAGTAGAAGGAAACCATATGAAGCTTATACTACCTGGAGAGGAAAAAAGCCAGTTATTGTTTAATATAACATACAATTACAAAAATAAAAAACAAAAACCAGTTACAAATTTTGACCAGAAACAACTGTATCCAAGTGACCGATTTAGCTCCAGTTGTTAAAAAAAAAAAAAAAAAATCCTGAAGTTGGCATTCCATCTCACAACACAGAAAATAAAATACAACTAAGAAACTGGGACACAAAATGTTACTCAGTTTCCCTCAGCATCCTGGTATCTCAATGTGCACGAGACACAGTCAAGGAGCATTCATGAGCTCCTTAAGTATTAGGTTCCAAGTATGACACCGTGACCTACAATCATAGCTCGGGAAAGACAGAGGGACTCATTTCTGCAGATTTGTAATACTTGAAGGATATGTTTAATTCCACAGCAGCAGTGTTAAATCTACCTGGATTTAGCCCACTTTACACATAAAAAGCAGCACAAGATTTTGTGACATTCAAGGTTATGTAATTGTCCAAACTTTTAACCTAAATAACAGTTCGAATTCACTGAAATAACTCAGTGAAATGATATAATCACATATAGCAGGGGTGTCCTAACTTTTTCTTGAAGGGCCCGAGTAAATACTGTTGGTTTTTGGGCCACATGGTCTGTCACAACTACTCAACTTTACCATTGTAGATGAAAGCAATAGGTGATAAATGAACATGGCTATGTTCCAATAAAACTTTATTTACAAAAACAGGTGGCCAGCCCTGTAGCTATAGTTGACATACAGAACACTTTCGGGCTTAGATGATCTTTGATCTGTAGAGAGATTATGACAATGGGAACATAAGAAGAAGCAAAACCACATAAGCCTGATTCAGCTCTGACAGAGATTCATCACTGATCTACAGAAATATAACTTTGACACAGCAGTTACTGGTCCTGTTTACATTTATGTCTTTCTACACAAAGAGACATTTTCACTGGGGACCCCTTGTGAGAGTAGTTGTGTGGCTTAAGAAGTGAAATTATAGAAATATTTACAATGTTTATTTCCATTTAGAAGTTATATTCTTACTCTTAAAAAAACCCTCTGCAAAGATAATCAAAACGGGTATATTTAAGGTGACTTACCCATATCTTGCCAGAGATGGTAAAAAGGCCAGCCATTCCAGACATCCTAAAAAAGAGAACCACGGGTTATGCATACTATGTAAAAATAAAACTCCAGTCACAAGGACCTGCCCTTCCACTTTTTGCAATGCACTGTCCCCTCTCCTGGACCCACTCGTGTTCATATACAGCTTCAACTCCCTGGCCATCATTTCAGCCACTGCTGTAAATACAGTCATGTCCCCTGGCCCTCTCTCCCTCCATTGTACACACCTGGCAAACACCCCAACCGTGGGCAGCTGTGTGTCTCTGGGGAAAACTCAGGGGACCAGCTGACTGTTCTCCCTTCATAATCACAAACCTCAGTGAGCACTCTGTACGGCATCTTTCAGGCTCACAAGTTTTTCCCTCTCTTCGCACCCTCACGCACCCTCCTCTCCCCGTGCAGTCTCAGCTAACACTCCTCAGTGTCACTGTGAAATCAGAAGCCAGCATGTGATCTCTCTTATCTTCCCACCACCAAATCTGAGCCTGCTGCACACCTGCACCCCCTTCTCCTGTTCCGACGCAGAAAGTCTGTCTGTCCTCCCACAGTCTAATTGCTCCACTTGTGCCTTGGACCTCACCCCTTTGGCTCATTAATGACTTGGTTCTTTTTGTCAACCCCTCTGCCTACATTAGCAATTTCTTTCTTTCTGCTGGATCATTTTCATCGGCATGAAAACAAGTTCTACCCTCTCTCACTTTTTAAAAAGAGCCTCATGGGCCTCACATGGCCCTCCTACCTCTCCTAGGAGCAGTCCACACTCGCCATGTCTTCTTCTTTACCTTAACTTTAACCCACTCAAACCTGCTTCTGTCCGCACGACTGCAACATCACTGCTTGTCAAAGCCACAATGACCTTGCGTTACTTCACTCAATGTCTATGTCTCACACCTGATGTTCTCTCACCTCATGGTAACACAGGACACAGTAACTACTCTTCATTCCAGAGCACCCTCATTTACTTGGCTTCTAGGAAATCACATAGTCCTGCTTGAGCTCCTGACTCACTGGTACCCATTTTCACTTTCCTGACTTCTTTTGCTGACTTTCTCTACCCAAATTCTTAATTTTGGAGGCCTGTGGCTCGGTCCTGAGCACTTTTCTCTTTTTCTCTCTCTTTAGGTGAGCTCCTTCCTTCCAAGGCTTCAAATGCCATCAACATGTTCTGTGTTTGCGTTCCCCAGTTCTCCATGGAGGTCCGTCTCCATGCAACCAAGCTGACAACTCTGCAAAGAAGTCTGCATCTTAAACTTATAACGTGTTTAACACTGAACTTGGTTCTTTCTTGCTTGAATCAGTAACTGGTACCAGGAACCACCAAGTACTCAAACCAGAAACACAAAAGATTTTTTGTGAATCTCCCCTCTCCTTCACCTTAGCCAGGTCTCCCTTCAAAACATGTATTAAAACCACCCACTATCTCCATCCCACTGGTGCCACCCTGGTGTGCACCGGCAGTGTCTCAAGGCTAGACACTGCAACCACCCACCATCTCCATCCCACTGGTGCCACCCTGGTGTGCACCAGCAGTGTCTCAAGGCTAGACACTGCAACCACCCGCCATCTCCATCCCACTGGTGCCACCCTGATGTACACCGGAAGTGTCTCAGGGCTAGACACTGCAACAGCCTTCTCACTGCCGGACCTCACTGCGCTTGTCCTCCCCAGTCTCTTATTCTAGGAGCCACACTGTCATTGCATGCAACTGATAACATCCAAGTTCCTCAATGTGGTCAGAGGCCTGAATGATCTGGCTTCTGCCTGCTCTCTTTTCTGCCTTATATACCATTCACTGTCTTGACCCCAGCCACCTTTCTGCTCAACACACCAAGCTCTCTGCATGTTTTGGCCTATATACATGTAATCCATGTTCCTAGAAATATCCCCCCGCCTTCACCTGACTAGATTGTTCTATCTGAGTCCACCCCACAGAGGGACCTCTCCTAGCCCCTCACATCCAGTGGAAGTCTATGCCCACAGTGATCACAGTGATTCCCTGTCTTAATAAAGGCTTTTACTTGGTATTTTTTAAACAGCCTATGATTCTTTATATCCCTAGTTTTTTTCTTAATCTGCTTTACTTTAAGTTACCTGAGGAGAACAGAGGGACCATGTCTGTCTTGTTCACTTTTGAATTATCTAGCACCTAGAACAATGCCATTTTTTATGGCATAAAATCATTACTCAAATATTTATATAATGAAAATCTGCTTTTAGACTAAGCTATATATTTCTTGAGTAGTATATAAATGTTACTAGATGATTTATTCCTGGATTATTACATAATTTGATCCTTTTTCAGCAGGGATATTCCTTACCCTTGTATACACTAATCAAATTAATTACAACTATGACAACTCATTCAGAGTGAAAACCAACTATGGAAAAAGTTATTATGGGTTGAGCCTTATCTACCTCACCAATTATTATGCAGTGTGCCATCATGCCATAAGTTGCCTAGCAGCGTTGTTAAGCAGCCAAAGACACCATAGGTTTTATTTTCCACATTGATACAACAGCAATTGCTTCATAAACTATAATTCCAGAAAGAGTCACTCCCATATCTTATCGATCATTTAAAAGGAAAAAAGAATGGTAAATTGGTAACTGTGTTCAATACCATATTTTGTAAAGGGAAAACAGTTGGCATGGCTTACTGCAGAAGTTAAGGGGAGGCTTTCTGTAACCCACTTGAATACTACTGGATACCACTTCCAGTACAGTAACCAGCAGTGACACACATGTGGGTGATGAAACCAGAAACACAGCATGGTCCAGCCATGGTCATTTGTAGTCTGGGGAACCAGAAGTGAAGGTTAAGAAAAATGTAGACTTTCAAGGTCCTTGAACTGGTCACTTGATACTGCCTGTTTTATTAATAACACCTTCTCATTAAAAAATAAAATTACAAGTTACGTTAAAGAAGCAGGGGATTTCCAGCCAGTCAGAGGTTCAACTGATTGCCATTTCTTCTGTACGATATAATTCTGCAGGTCTTCGTAGATTCCCGGGCCACGGTAGCGACGGAATATCCCATCCTTTGCACTATAAATTAAAAAAAAAATCCCATTAAAATAACAAGTGTTACAGATAATAAAAACCAAAATAATTATTGGTTTTACATGTGAACTACACTCTGAATTTTAACTTGGCTCAAATAAAGAAAAAATTATACTTAGGCATAAATCAGAAAGCATGCGTAAATATTAATCTATTACAAGTGAGAAATTCCAAAACAGAAAGCATTAAGATTCTATTTTATCACTGAAAAATTTGTGATTATAAGCAAAGTTCCTGCCAAGAAACTTTTTATTATTTTTGCTACCAAGTATTTTAATTACTTCTCTTACCCCAGCAAAATAGCCGTTCTTACCAAGTTTTAAAAAGTTTATGTCCCCTGAAAATTAACAAAACACTTCCTATTTTCACACACTCCTTCTGTCTTCCCTCACTTTTGTTTTCTCCTCACAGTCAAACTTCTTAAGGGAAGAGTCTCCACGTGCCACTTTCTCCTCACATTCTACTCATTCACGACTCCTGCAACTTGGGGTTCTGCTTCCACGACGCCACAGAAACTGCTCGTATGGGAGGTTTCCAATGACTCTGAAGTGCCACACCCATGAAGCACTTCTCTGCCTTTTTTCTTTAGTCTGGCACTGGCACTGCCCACTACTAATCACCCCTTCCTCCTTCCTCGCTCATCTGTGTTGGCTTTCATGAGCTCTCTGGACTTCCTCCTCCTACTCTGACCATCGGTTCCTTCCCAGTTCCTTACTCCCTGTCCTAAGCTTGGTCAGCCCCAGGTTCTACCCATGGCCTACTTCTATTCCCACCGAGTGTTTTCTTTCTAACCGTATTTCAGCCCTTATCCATCTCAATGCTATCTCCAGTCTAAATCCTTCTTCTGAGCTTTAGAACCTCAATCAAACTGTCACCTAAAGATCTCTATTTGAAGTTAACAGACACTTCACACTACCTTCTCCTTTTTGGCCTCTGTCTTCCAATCTTCATTTTATTCTAGTAGCTTTTATTAGTCATACATGGCCTATTGGTTGTCACCACAGACTTTTCCTTCTTTATGGCTACTCAGTCACCAAGTCCCAGTGATCCCACCTCCTGAGCATCTCCAGAACCCACCTCTTCCTTCCCTTTCCCCTCTCCCTGCCTGAGCCGCCTAGCCTCATTACCCAGGATGACCCAACCCTTTGGGCCAGCCTACAGAACTAGTTACAGGTCTCATAAGGTAGCGCATTTTCTGTGGGCTTTTGCATGGTATCTCCTCTCTCTGGAAAGTCCTTGTCTCCGTTATTGATTTAACAGATTTCCACTTATCTGTTAAGAATCATCCCACCTTTTATGTCATCGGAAAAGTCTTCACTGACGCCCTCCCCCAACTTCAGTGCCTGGAATTGGGTTCTTCTCCCTGAAGCACTCTGGGCAGCCCTGCCCTCCAACGGCTATCATCCCTGCAGAGCTGCCCTTCAAATGTGAAGCTGAGTGTGTGACGGTTATGGGAAACAACTTAGAATTCCCGGGGTACGCACAACACTGATTTCTAATATTTACCAGACCAGAAAATTATTTAAACTCACTGGAAAAATGCTGGAAGCGTGGTGACAAAGAAGCGGCCACTTAAACCTGCAAGAAGCAGAAACAAAAAAGGTCACCAGTCAAACTCAGACTAACCCAAGCACCCAACCTAAGTTACAATTATAAGAGCAAGCAGCCTTGAGCTTGCTTTTCTAACCACATTATTAAATCACATATACTATTTACTTGTTTGACTTAAAGAAAATTTATTTTTACCCATTTTTATTACCTAACACTTTCTTGCCACTGACATACAACTTGAGTATCTTTGATGTGTCACATGGGAGTTTTCTGTCTTGGGCTATCACTTGGAATTGTACGGTGGCTGACATGACAGGCTAGAGTCATGCAACTGGGGTTAAAGCCTAAATTCTCAACTTACTAGCTTTATGACCTTAGATAAATCACTTAACTTCTGAGTTCCAGTTCCTCACCTCAAAAATGGGTACATTAAAGCCTAACTGAATTGTTTCGAAGTTAATTGGTTCAGTATGTTAAGTGCTTAGCACACGGTAAAAAACTCAATAAATTATAGGTATTACTACATTAGATGTAGGTTTAAAAGCATAATAACGAAGAATCTAAAATAGGATCATGTATAATCTTTGCACATTTATAAAATCTGCAAGTACTGTCAAGGGACTCTATATACAATAAACAGATTTTTTCAATTTGTCTTAGGAAACCTTTACTGAACAATAACTACATCAAATGCTATGCTAAATACATCTGAAGACAAAGACAAATAAAACCCTTAATCACTCAGCAAAATATTCATGAATTATCTTCTTTGCTCAGGGACAGTGGTAAGCATTCAAGACAGAGACAAGTAAAAACACTCACAGTCTTTGTTCCCACAGGGTTTACCGTCTAGTGAGTGGTAGAGGGGAAACCTTAATACTTAAAACCGTAACTATAAGCAGATAGATGATATCAGGAAAGGGGTATTCTACAAAACCTGAACAGGACTAGGAGCAATGAACAAATCCCTGGCTCTTGCAATGTTTACAAATAAGCAATATTCACGTGGGCACCAAGAATGAGCAACCCTGGCTCTGGCAAAGAGAAGGGAAATTACAGGATGCTCCCAGCCAGCATGGGAACATGAGGGAGGCATCGCTTGCACATTGCTCATCACTTCTGCCTTTCTCACTGAAGAACAGTTTGCACAAAATCAAGTATGGAGTCACATAGAGTAGCTCAAATTTCATATCTTTGTGGTCACTTGCAATTCGAAATGCTGAAGGTTTACTTTTAATAACACAAAATTTGCTAACACCCATTTTATAAATTAAATTTGCATTCAGCATAATAATGTATTGATTAGTGATGAGACTTCTCAAAGAAGGGTTCTCGATTTTTTTCTCGTATCAAATCAAAGACTCTAAAATGGCCCTAGGGCACCTAAAAGAAAACAGTACTCTGAAGGCAGTAAAAGTCAATGTTACAAAAACAAACATTTACTACATACATTTATCACTGTACACTTAAAAAAAAGAAAAGGTTGTTATACCGGTGGTAACAAAATACAAGTGACTGGAGAACTCAACTGAGGACTGCTAACACGCACTGTCTGCAGGGCATTGCCGCCCCTACCACTGTTTGGAATTCCGCCCTAGCAGGGAACAAGGGTCTCTCTCCTGGTGTATTTCCAGCTCGAGATTGCCAGAGGAAAAAGGTGTTGTCAGCAGGTTACAGCTTCTGAAACCAGGCAGGATAGTTCCCAAAAGTAATCCTAAGGGCTTAAAAATTATCATCTGCTTTTGCTTATAATAATTATTATAAACAATTTCATAGCTAATTTCTTCACTAGCTAGAGATTCTTATGACCACCCAAAAATTTTACCTAAGGAGAGTAACAATTCCAATGAATTATGCTTTATATATATATAACCAGAGATTAGTTGTGTCAGATTAGTGTGTGTCACACGGATACGACAGCTGTTACAATACAATCTAACAAACCTATTTCAGATAAAGCTAGGACAACTAAGCGCTACTAGAGCCACCTCGTGGAAAAAAGCAAACAAACGTTTTGGCCAACCCAATACAATATGCGACAGTATTTCCAGTGTCACAGGCCAGCTTATCTGGAGTCAAACCCCACTTCTGCCTTGTATTAATTTTTAGCCAGACACATTAAATTTATACTCTCTGGGTTTTGGCTTTATTATAAATAGGCATCATAATTTCTCATAGTATTTTACTATTAAATAATTTTACATTTATAATCACATAGAAAACAATATGTGATATGGAGTAAGTACTAAATAAATGCTAGCCATTATTTGCTATACTAAAAACCCCTGATCCAAAACTGGAGTCAAGTGAGAGGATGTAATAAGTGCAAGCTAACTTATTTTATGTGCACTGGAAATTCTACATTGTTGGATAACATATCTTTACTAATAGATGTGCTCATGGAAATCAGTGAGTATGGAGAAAATAAGAAAAAAGGAACCCAGTGACAGATGGTCTCTGCGATTACTCTGCATCTTTCTGATTCAGGCTAGAAGGTATGACAGAATGCTTGCTCCCAAAATTGCTAGGGTGGAGGATACAAGAATTTTATAGCTCTTCATATGAATTGCTGAGTTGTTTTCAGTAACAACTGTACCAATACACAACCATTAATTAAGGTTCATTTAAAATAATAACCATTATTAATAAACTGTTGCACCTCAAGATTGCTTTCATTTATGTTTGTTAATATTTCCTCAAATGACAACCCATGTGGAAGAGTAACAAGGTTACAGCATCTAATTCAGGTATGACTTCTGTTTGTTGTGTGGAATAATATACTGTCACTGCGGATGTATTTAGTAAAATCAACAATGACAGAATCAAGAGCAACCAAAGTCATCCTTAGACTATGACAACTACTAGACCTTAAAGATCCGACACCATAGAGAATTCATCTCAAATAAATGTCACTTCTAAGAGGCTGAGAGGTCAGAACATGTCAGTGATCCAAAAGTGTCTCCTAACCTTTAACACCAATGTTATAAAGTCTCAAGGGCGACATTCATTGCCTGAAAACATGATCAACTTAAAACAAAGAGGCTTCAGGGCTTGGAAACCAGTTAAGTGTGGATCTTAACGAAGAATTATAGCAGCACAGCGTGGCAGCAGTTCATTGTAGATCTGCGTAATGGTTCACTGCAACACACTTCAGTAAGTGTGGAGGAGAAAAGTACACTCTTAAACCTTCAAGTAAGAGAGATGAAGTTCGACCACAAGGTCTCCCAAAATTTCTACATGCCTTTTTCATTTTAAGGGTTACTACCACTTAAAAATAAAGACTGCAATATAAAAGAGGCATTAATCCAAAATGCAGAAATTTTTACTTATTAGCAAGTTTATCTTAAACATACATAGCAAAAGAAAAAGAAGAACTAAAAGATGGGAGAAGAAAAATTATGACAGAGACCTATATGTTGATAGGAAAAGCAATGGAAATTATTTAAGTTCTACATTAAGAAAATTGTGAGAGCTACTAGCTTTTGTTCTACCATTTATTAGCTGTATTACCTTGGACATATGACCTAACCTGTCTCTGAGCCTCAGTTTTCGGAGCAGTACAGAGAGAAGTTCGCTCTTCCTAGGGTTGTTATGAAGCTGAAATGTATGTAAGTACCGATTTTTTGGACTGTAAGACCCACTGGACCGTAAGATGCACCTAGGCTTTAGAGGAGGAAAATCAGAGAAAAAAATCTGAAGCAAAAAATGTGGTAAAATATTTAATAACATAAATAACATAGGCCACGCCCCACCACAGCGAGCCAGGCAAGCTACATTTGAACTATAAGATGCACCCCTCTTTTCCTCCCAAATTGGGGGGTATGTCTTATAGTCTGAAAAATATGGTAGTGACATAAATGCTTAACTAAGTAAATATTAATTATCACCAAAACAATGAATAAAAAATAGAGTGAACCTCATCTTTGAGATGGAAATAAAGTTGTCAATAGAATAGAATACAAAAGACTAATTTTTTTAAATTTTATTTTAATCATCGTTCAAGTACAGCTTTCTCCCCTTTACTCCCAATCCAGCCTCCCACCCCTCCCTCCCAACTTCCCTCCCATTACCACCCTCCCCCTAGTTTTTATCCATGTGTCTTTTAACTTTGTTCCCGTAAACCCTCCCCCTTTTCCCCTGAAACTCCCTCTTCTCTCTCCTCTGGTCACTTTCTGCCTGTCCTCTATTTCAGTGTCTTTGACTGTATTTTGCTTGTTTCACAAAAGACTAATTTTCATAATTATAAAATAAAATATTAACACTAACTGAAGTACAGTAAACTAAATTGGCTTTTGTCATTAATTAATGGTTTTAAACACAAAGCTTACTATTGGCCATGGTAGGGGTCTGGTTCACCTCTAATCTAGTCAGCAGCTACTGTTTTCCTGCCCATGACAACTATGTTCATCTGCATGGACCAGAAGGTTCAAGTACATATGCATTAAATTTAATGTCCCCAAGTCAACTTAATTGACACATCACCTGAGTTATGCAGTATTAAACAGGCAACACAATGTTACCTAATCTTCCCTCAATTTCTACATCTCAGCCGTGAAAATGCAATGTGTTTACAATCCTGTCTTTATAATTTTGAAATCCTAAAAAATGTCTTATTAACTATACCAATGGAATAGCTACAGGAATAACTAAAGAACTACACATGAACACTTCAAAAATTGTTGCTTTCCTTCTTTTTAAATTTTACTTGCAGGGAAAAGAAATGAAATTATCTCTTACCAGCACTCCTGTGACAAGGCAGCCCTTATGAAAGAATACACTGATAATGATCTAGAACTAGGTATAAATCTGCACACAGAATTACCCAGTCAAGTGCTCAATTGTAGGGAAAGTAGTAACATTTCAATGGCATCCCAGTGCTTGTTCAGGATGTTAGATTCTGTAAAAGTGAAGTAAATAATACTCAAATAGCTTTTCTGAATAGAGACAAACACCTCAGAAACTTGCTAGTGAATCAGTACCATATAAGTCACTCTCTACTTGGCTTCTAGGACCCTCTGTTTCATCTCCCTCCAACTTTTCTTTTTCTTGAGCTTCCTTTCTTCTAAAAGTTGGAGTCCCTGGTTCTCAATCCTCCAAACACTTCTGGGCACATACTCCCTAGGTAACTTCAGTTCTTCCCATCATTTCAAACACTGTCCACACTGACGATCCTCAAATGTGTACCTCTAGCTCGTATCTGGACTTGGATGTCTATGAAATATCCCAAACTTAAATGTGTCCCAAACCTGCTCTTCCTTCAATATTCCATCTCTTTCTTTTTTTAAATCATTTTTTGTTGTTATTCTATTACAGTTTCCTCAAGTTTTCCCCGTTTGCCCTCCCCCACCTATCCCACTCCTCCGCCTCTCCTTCTACCAACTGCCGCCATAATCAGTGTATCAGAAGACGCCTTTGGGTATTCCAGCCAAATGCAGTCTCTCAAATCCGGCCACTGACAGCTGCCACGAGTCCAAGCCAACATCTTCTCCACTCCGGACAAGTACAGTAACATCTTAATATCTCTTTTTGCTCGCACTTCTGTCCTACAGACAATTTTTCATACAGCAGCCAAAGGAATTCTTTTAAAACATAAATCATGTCATGTCACTCCCCTGCTCAAAACCTTCCACTAGTTTCCTTCTCACCACATTTAGTATAAAATTGAAACTCCTTGCCATGTCCAACAAGACCCTACTGGGTCTGGTCCCTTGCTACCTCTCCAGCCCCACTTACCTGAAGCATCCCACTGGCCGCCATATTGTTCCTCTGAGAGGCCAAGTACCTGCCCCACCTGCACATACTATCTGCGCTGTCTGGAATGCTCCTTCCTGAAAGCTTGTTGAAATTCACTTCCTCTATCTGTCAAGATCTCTGGTCAAATAGTCTTCCTGATCACCCGATTTAAAACAGTGGATCCCAGTATTTTCTACAGTTTTACCCTGCTTTCTTTTTCTTCATAACCCTTGCTACCATCAGACATTATTTTCCATTTTATCTTTGTTAATGTCTATCTCCTTTAGTAACATGTAAGTTCAGTGAGGGGCCAAGTTTCTGTCTCCTTCATCCCCGGTACCATCAATCACCTGTTTCATCTGTATCACTGGTACCCAGAACAGGGCCTGGCACACGGTAGGAACGCAAATATTGTTGAACAAACACGTTCACCGACAGCACTAAGACTGTAAGTTAAACATGTAAATATACGACAGCATAATCTGAAGTAAAATATTCTCCAGGCCACCCAAGCAATCAAGTGTGTAGAATTTGGCCTCCTAATTTTTATTTATGAGTAACAGTTTTTAAGTTTTTATCATTTAAAATAACTCTAGAGCCTCTATTTTAAAAAATTGTTTTAATACACAAAACATTCACTTTTCCTTTTTGGACTTGTTTTTTTCACTGTTCATACAGAATACCAGACCAAAGACCTTTCTTTCCTTCTTCTTTGATAAATATTTCAAATATATATATTGTTTATATTTACATAAATAGTCTGAGTCAATGATGAATTTGTTTCTAAAATACATTCATCATAAACAATTTCTGTTACCTCATTCATCAAAAGAGAACCAATAAATTCACAATAGAAAAATAATTGTAAGTCAACATTTTAGATGGAAAGACTATATTCAATTAGACTTTAGATTTGTGAATCCATCACAAAGCTGTTTAATTTTTTTAATTCAAATCCTTCTGTGAATTCACAAGAGATATACCAAATGGCTGCATTTTCAAGAAACTCCTCAAGAAAATGTGTCTGGTGCCCACTAACGAACAAGGCTGACAGCTGATATACTGAACTCAAACTACTAAAAGATGAAAAAAAGTGTACAGCAAAAATATAATTGCAATGATTTGATGTCTAAACAGAAGAACTCATTATAATAGCCAAAACCTGGTCTAATAACTATATTTTCCACCTCTAACTAGCAGATGGGCAGAAATGGCTTTGATTCCAATGTTTAAAAAGGTGGAAGCCTTAGGACTAATAGTGTTTAATAGAAACCTCTGCCCACATTGTCAAGACATTGATCTTAACAGACACTATCAATTTTGTTGTCCAAGTAACTGGGAATTCAGTGCTGAGTCTTTTTTGAACTCACAGTTATGATAGAAAGTTAAAAGCTACACTCCCATACTTACTTTCTTTTTTTCCTGGTAAAGGAATACAATAGGTTGAAATAAAATATAGATAAGAAAAATACCTAATAAAGTTTGAAAATAGTAAAATTTGAGATTGGAATCATAAAACCCCAACTTTTCTCCTCAATTTACATATAGTACACAGTTATTTTTAAAATACAAATACAAAGATTCCTTTATCTCCCTCCTCTTTTTTTTAAAAAATTACATCAACAGCTAATAGATGTCAATGAAACAACAGATTTAGGAGTTTATCATTATGGAATCCACAACAAAACACTTGATTCAGGTAAGATCATTATGTATCATAAAACCCCAAAATCACCCCACAGATTATTATAATCACAAAGTGGGATCTTTCCTTTACAACTGACATGTTTAGTGTGATCACCTTCACCAAGTGCTTAAACTTGACATCACTAGTGGTGATGGCATGTGTCTTCTGATAGCACCAAATATCAAGTCACAGCATCACCTATGAAGTACTCTCACTGTATAAATCTAACCAAACCATGCCTCTAGGCTGAACTTCAAGTTTACAGAAAATGTAGGAAACACAGAATACAAGGAAACACCTAGGCAAATATGTGGCTTATTCTCTTCAGAATATCAATGTCATGAAAAAAAAAAAAACAGAGACTATTTTAGACCGAGTACAATTAAAAACACATACCAACCAATGTAAATGGTAAACCTCGATTAGATCCTGGTTCTAAAACTATAAAAAGACATGTGGGAAATAACTGGGGAGATTTTAATATGCCTGAGTGTTGAAGGTAAAGTATCATGATGTCTGTAACTTATTTTCAAATGACTCAGCAAAAGAAAAAATAATAAAAATATAAATATACGTGTGTAAATACACACACACACACAGAGACTCAGATGTACCAAAATGTTATCTGTTGATTCTAGGTGGTGACTCCATGAGTGACAATATATTCAACTTTCATATATTCTTGAAAAAATTTGAAATAAAAAGTATCAAACTTTTTCCTTTAATGCTTGACATTCACAGTACCTGGTTCTTGAATGACATCTACCTTCCCCACACTGATATGAAGCAGTTCACCAATCTTCGCAAATGTCTCCCACTCTGTATCAGTCTGCTGGCACGATGGACACCAAGGGGCATAACTATAAAAGAAGAATGGCTAATCAATATAAACATATGAAAAACAGCTATAAAACAACATAGAAAAGCAGAATACTTAAATTAAAAAATAAATCTGTCTAAAAGGAAGCACAAAAGCAAGTTTTCTCAAAGCCATTTAATACAAAAAAACAGGAGCATTTTGACCCCTAGAATTTAATGTATGAATATTAATTCACTGGGAAAAATTAGCCAAAGTTTAAGAAGATTTTCACAACTACTATAATACATAAAATATTTTATTTTGAAGTTATTATTACAATCAACCCAAATTTTGTCACTTTCTAGGTAGCTTTTGATTTTTCAGGGAGAACACTGCTTTGACTGCCCCACTAAAGGAGGACAGTTTTCACAAGGGTGTTCTTAAACCAGACAGACCAGTTTCAGATCCACCAAAGCTACAGGTGTGATGAGGAGAGAACAGATTTATTGCTAGTGCATCCCCAGGTATGTAAGTCATTTCCAAAGATGTGTGGTAGCGACTGTGGACAGTAGAAGCTGTGGGCTAAACCAGCTCTAGCCAACACTTTCTTAAATAGAAGAGGAATTAGAAATAACTGGGCCTTCACCCAGAACCCTGATTTTTATATTTATCTTTTCATTCAGTAAACCTGAATTGCGTGCAATGCTGGAAGCTGAGGCTACAACTGTGAACAAGACAGATGGGGTGCTGCTCTCCTTGTGGATACAATCCAGAGATGCACATTTGTAAGGAAGCACAGGGATGCCACGTAGACACTCAGGAGCTGGGTGGTCTCAGAAGGGCCCACAGAGGAAAAAGTATCTGTGCTAAGATCTAAAGTGGAAATTAACCAGAGAGGGGCCAAAGAATGTTCTATTCAAAGCAGAGAGAACAGTGTGTGTGAAGGCTCAGAGTGCTGAGAAAAGAGGGTGAAGACATCATCCATAGCCTTTAAAGAATGGCATAAGGACTTCAGACTTCCTTTGAAGCACCATGGTAAAGCCTAAAGAGGAAGGGAATTATGTTCAGGTTTACGTTTTTGAAACACAGCCAAGCAGTTTGTGAATAATGGACTAGGGAAGGGTAAGGTGGACGCGAGAAGAACTGGAAGTGAGGCAGGAGACAGCATAGGAAGAACTCTGCGACTGCACTGTTACTGGCCAGTGTTTAGCATCCTGGTTGCCAGGCAACACCTTCTACCACTTAGGTAGAATAAATAGTAAACTGAGGCAGAGAGGAGGAAAGAGACATGTCTCACACCCTAACTCAGTCCTGAGCCTGGTCTCATAATGTTGCCAGGTGTTCCAACACCACAAGAAACACTATGTTAGCAAGAAAAAAGGGAAGTCCTTCAAATTCTATGTAGCACTTCCACTATCTGGGAAAGAAAGCCTTGAAATTGTGCTTTCATCCCAGTGCCTGGAATTCGGGAGAGGTTCAACAGTGCCCAAAGAAGAAGCCGTAAGACAACTTTGGTTAATTGTCTACATCTGGTCACTGTATGTTTTATTGTAACAGGGTGTAGCCAAGAGGGGGGACCCCAAATAGGGATTTGAAATGGGGTCCAGAACTCAAGGTGTTCAGGGAATATTAGGATGTGATCACCGCCCCCCCCCGCCCCCCCCACAGGTGTGGGTTGGGGGAAGGGACAAATGGAACAGGGCCATTGAGAGCTATTTTGCATAGCAACAGCTTTGCAGCTAACCTCTGGTGTGGCCATTTAACACATCTATAACCTTTAACTGGTTGCATAGATATGTTAAATAGCTGTGGCCACGCTTTCAGCCAGGAGGATGGAAGTGACTTCCACCCAAGATTTAACTGGGAGGCAACTCCCCCTGGTTACAGTGCCTGCGTGAGAGCTTGGAAATGATTGGCTCCATGCCATGGGGCCACACCTGCCCAGACTCATGATGGCAGCCCAGTAAAGCTGGAAGAACACAGGAATGCTGGCAAGTGTAACTGATTGTGGGAGGAATTGGAAATGGAGCTGCAGAGAAAGACTGGCCTGGGGATTTAAACCCAGGCCTGACAGCCAGGCCAAGTGGGGACCACGCGGCTTTGATGGAGTCAAGACCAGGTGGCTTTGGGGTACTCCCTTTGGCCACGTAGCTTAGGAAGCAGGAGAGACTTTGCCTGGAAGAAAAGGGGTGAAAAGACTCTTGCTGGTGGGCCATGAGAAGGGCCACATGGTTTTGGATTAACTGGAGATCGTGGTGGCGACAGAAATGATGGTGCAGGGACCCTGAACCATGGACTTCTACTTCTCTTCCTGAGATATGGTACCCTGGACTGGACAGAGGGAGAAGGAAAGACTGTGTGCCTCTGTGGGTATTCTAAAGGACTTTAGTATTTTAATGAAGACATTAAGTCATTACTCTTAAGTCTGTATAACTTTTAAGTAAATAATTCCTTTCCTTTTTACCAGTCTCTGGCATTGAGAGACATTTCTCCCTGGCAGCAGGCAAGGTGAACCTACTGGGGGGTACACCCGGAGAAAAAAGGGGGGTCCTTTAGATAACAGTATTTCATTCACCCCACTCCCATCTGTTCTATAACACAAGGAAAATAATACCTAACACCAAAAGAGGAAGAGAATGAGGGAATAGGGAACAGGAAGAGGGAGAGAAGGAGAAAGTAGAGAAAAAGAATGAAATTATCAAAAATAAGGAAGAAACCTTAGAAGTACAATTCAATGAACTCTAGATCCTCTTTGCTTTGTTTCCTTAAACTTGGTTTTTGCATATCTCATGGACTCGCATGCTACCTCAGTAATTATTAAATCTTGCAAATCCCATCATTTAAAACGAATCCCAGTCCCTAATTTCTAGACAGGCTATTATATAAAGTGGGTTTTGGGGGGTGTGTGTGTGTGTATGTGTGTGTTATTGACCCTTGGATATACAAACACCATTGAGGTAATTTTAAATATTCCATTTTCTATGTAGCTGCTACCCACTCGTCTGTAGCAGTGTTAATGCCATTCTCTCTGAGATTTAATCACAGATTATTATATCGGAATCCACCAATATCACTGACGTTTTCTTTTGGTGATGGTAAACCAGCTCCAAGTCTCAGGTGTGGGAACTGGTCCTTTGTTGTTGTAGCTTTATAAATTACAGTGGAACCTCAGTTCTGGAATTTAATTCATTCTGAAAAGCTGCTGGAGAAGCCGTTCCTTCGAACACTGAATCATACTCACGCTGGCGCATTCTCCCTTTGTCGCCTGGGAGACGTGTATGATCACACAGACATGCGAATGAAAGTGTTGTCAGGAGGAGACATGAAGTTGTTCGACAACTGAGACATCTTTTTCCGTGAACTACGCGGTCGAGAAACAAACTCTTCAAGATGGGAGACATTCAAGAACTGAGGTTGGACTGTATTAATATTCTTCTACATTTGCAGGATAGTCATTTCAGCAGTAATGTAGAACCTACTATAAGTAAAATACCTTCAGGGGATGGGGGGGCAAGGGAAAGTCACATTTGGGACTTCCTTGCTCTTCTTTGTCTATACATATGTGTAGTTTATTTTAGGTACATACGCACGAATAAAATTCATCAAAAATACTGAATGCGATATACAGTTATATTTCTTAAAACTAGTTCAGAATGGTATCTTCTCCTAATTATGACATAGAACAGACCTGGCCAACCTTTTCTTTTATATATAAATTAATCTTCTTTCAATTTAGAAGCCTCCAAGAGAAACTGGTACCTGTATCGCCATGGAAACCATAGAACAGTATCTTTCCTATTTAAATTTCTGCAGATGACAGTGGTAGGTAACAGCAGTAAGCTCCATAAAGACATCTGAAACATATCCCAGATAGCCAAAAGCACTTACGCTTCAGTTCTGCTGCACGAAAGGTGCCTGACGGTCCTTGATTCTTTAATTGCGTAACTCAATTTGGCATGAGATTTCATTAAGTGCTTCAGGGAAGGAATTAATTATATTTCCTAGAAATAAAGTTTTACTAAAAATACATTTTTATTATCCAATAATGGGCAATTTTCCTTCTCCTCTGGCCCAAATTTCACCAGTGCTTCCCCGCATTCTCTTTGCTTATCCTTGCAGAAGTGAGACGGGCAATGACAAATACAATTCCTGTTCACTTAGAACTTCCTGGGACCAAAACACTTGGAAGAATCTGTGACAAAAACATGAAACAGGGAGAGAACCATGTGGCTTTTGGCAGAGTAGGGGCTCCTTCAGCCCTGTAGGAGAGAACCATGCGGCTTCTGGCAGAGTAGAGGGCTCCCACAGCCCTGTGAGGGAGAACCACGTGGTTTTGCCAGAGTGCAGACCCCCACAGCTCTGGTAGGAGAGGACTGCGTGGCTTTGAGGTGCTTCTTTTGGTCACGCAGCCTGGTAATCAAGAGAGACTTTGCCTGGAAGAAGGGTGAAAGAACTCTTACCAGTAGGCCATGAGACGGTGCATTGCATGGCTTTGGATTAATTGGAGATCCTGCCTGGACGCCGACACAGCTGATGGTGCCGGGAACCAAGGGAGGTCTCCCAGCTGACTAGGATTACCGGGAAGAACCGGGGTCTGCCTAAGCCAAGGACTTCTATTTCGCTTCCTGAGATACGGTACCCCAACCAGGGAAAAGGGGGAAGAAAGGACTGTGTATGTTTGTGGGTGTTTTAAGGGACTTTGGGATTTTGGTAAAGACATTAGGTCACTACCTTAAGTTTGTATAGCACTAAATGAATGTTTCCTTTCCTTTTCACGAAAAAAAAACAAAACAAAACATGAAACAGGTACGCTAGGTTCAGCTTTCTGTGATTTAATAGATGAATCTAAATCAAAATGCCAACAAATGGTGCCTTCACTACATCAAGTGCTATTTGAAAGGGTCAGGCCAGTTTCCCAACCCGCCCGACCGCTCCTGACCCAGTCAGGCCAGTTTTCCGACCCTCTGGACTGCTCCTGACTCAGTTGTCCAGACTCAACTGATAGCGGTGGCTTAATCAAACCTCTCCCCCTTCGCGCGCAACAGACGTCTGACGCCAGCTGCAAATGGCCCAGGGTCAGACTGACCCTCCAGTACCTGGGAAAAGCTGGCCCTTTACCTAACCCATACTCCAGACTCCCATCCTAGAACCCCAAGGCAGCCACCTGGAAGAACAAGAGACTAATCCGTCCCTCACTCCCTCACGAACCCCTCACTTTTTCTTTTAAAAACCCCATTCCTGCCTCCCCTCCCGATCCAGTCAATCCCAACTCAGCCCTCCTGCCAGCACAGCATCAAATAAAGGCCCTTGGATCAGATTATCCAGTTCCTCCCGCCTCTATTTCTCACGGCTTTCTAACACTATTCTTCATTTCAGAAAATCCGGAAAACCTCTTACTGAATCGACTTGAAAATCTTTCACTCAAATGTATTTCTTTAGAAGTTCACTTCTAGGAAATGTTATAAAAAATGTAGAGAGAAAATAAAAATTGACAGCTGTACAAAAACTTCAACACTTCCTAGAGAAAATGGAATTGACTATTTTCACTAGAATTAACACTCTGTTACAGTGGTGACTGGTGCACTGCTTGTACCTTAAGAGAGCCTGGCAGATCCTAGTACACGATAAATGATTATTATACCAATGAGCAAATGTTAGGTGAGAGTGACTATCACCTTAGTACCTAAGAAAATATATACAGGTATTTCCTTTAGTGATATACTTGAGGAAGTTCTTCATTAAAGAAACAAAGCCTATTACTTATTCATTCACTTAGTCGAAAAGAATCACTGAACACACCTAGTACTTGGTAGTTACTCAGGCTCTTGAGATAAACAGGAAGAAAAACTTAGTTCCTCTTCTTAAACGCTCACCCTCTAGAGGAGGAGTCAGACAAAAACTCAACACAAAAGCATATGTTAACTGTGATATGGGCCTTATATGCTAGATAACAGTGAAAACGAATTTTCCCCAGGGGCTGGGAAGTCAGAGCACCTGTTTGAGTGGTGAGGCGTGAAAGGAATGAGTGAGTCTACAGCAATAATGCTCTTCATCTGCAGAAACTAGAAACACAGTAAAACCACACACAGTCAGTCCTTTGTATGCCACATGGAAAAGGACTGGCCTTATGTGGGCCAGGGTGCTGGGGAGCTGAGAACCTAAGCACCGATTGATTAACCAGACTCTGGGCCTTCCGTCAGGGTCCTCAGCAACCCAGCCATTCTCCCTGGCTTGCACCAGAGTCTGCAAAGCACAGGGCTGCATTCTAGTTCTGGCCTTGCCCACAACTAGGGATCCAGCCTTGGTCAAAGCTTCCATCTTCTCAAGGGTTCATCTCCTCTAGTGAGTGAGCATGAGAACTCTGTACCTGAGTGCTGGGATGATCCAGTAAGACAGTACTGAGATCCTGTGGTATAAGCAATGTAACTTTCCGTTCTCTGTGACTGAAATGAAGATGATGATGATGACGGGGGATGGGGATGTGGATATATACCGTTCGTGGAAACAATCTGAAATCAAATACTTCTGTTCATTTAAGAATTCTTCTTTTGCATGTTTTAAATACCCGTATCAGTACCTAGGCAGTGGTTTGCACTCAGATATTTGGCAATGTGCATCAAGAATGCAGGTTGTTAAATTAGTCTGATGTCATATGACTACTAAAAAGACAGGTTCTGCAGTGTGAACCATCCCCACACATCAAAGAACAGTCCAATCCAAAATGCCAATAAAGCCCTGGTGAAAACCACTGCTAGATTCTCAACAGACAGGAAATATTCGGTAAATATTTGCTAAATAAATGAATGGTTCATATGATATTTATTTCCTTCAGGGCAGAGTAGACTGCCAGTCTCTTGAAATCAAGGAATGTAACTTGATTTTCACCTTACCAGATGCCCAACCCTGAAACTGGCACATGATAAGCAATGACTATCTGGAAAATCCCATCACCAAATCAAGACAATCTGTTACACTACAAGAAATTATAACTATTTGGCATGGGTAAGGTAAGGCAATAATGTTACAGATGTTCTCTTCAAGTGTGGTAAAGACATTGGGAAAACAATACTAAAACTTAGAGGTCTTAGTAAAATAAATGAGGCTTTCCTCCATCACCAGATGGCTAATTGCAATTTGTAAACACGATCATCCCAGTAACTAAGTCAGAATGAGTAGTGGCTTTATAAAGGTCAATATGCTTTACAGAAAAATTTTAACCCAAAGCCATACTTTTTCTCTGGATATCAGTTTAAAGGTAGGTGGGTCAAAATTAAGATATTTGGATATCTTCACATTTCTTTTTTGGAGGGAAAGGCACCAGAACAGTGTACAGAATGTATTACATTGCATACTTTTGTGTTTACAAAGAACAAAACCAGTTTTCTCAAAGACTGATTAATGGGAGCCAAGTAAGTGTACAAAATAGCAAAAGGTTACAAGCAAGTGAATAAAAGATAGTATGAAACAACAGAAATAAAACATTAGAAGGCATTTTAAAGATTAGATAGCCTTCCCTAACCTTGACAAAGAGCAAACTTTCCATCAGAGGTTGATGGAAAAAGCACAGAAAGGAATTATACAGATGTGGCAGATATGGGGGTAGAAATTAAAAAACAATACATGAAGGCAAAAAATAAGATCAAAACAACATATCATTCCACAGCATTAAAGAAAATGTAAATATGTAGTAATGAAACAATTTCTCAGATCTGAAAAAAGGTTTTAGAATTGCAAATATATTTTTAATTGATCTTTCTACTTAGCAAAAGAAATGCTTTTTAAAAACAAATTCAATTGCAAGGATTAAAAAAACTGACTTAAATTAGAACAAACTAAATTTTACAATAAGAGCTTTTCAAGTCTCAGCAGACAAACACTGTTAGGTCCTTAAAAATAATTAATTATTGATACCAATATAACAAGAATTGCATTATAGGAGCTCTGTATAAAGTGGAATATAAAAGAATTTCCAGAAGAGAGGAATCATATAAGTAAATGAAAAAATAAAGAACTGTCAAATTTTAAATACTGTCAGAAAGCCTAACTTAGTTGTGTAGAGAAGTTAAATACACCAGCTAACAGTGTGGGCCTCTAACAATTTCCATTTATTATGACCAGTCCCCCTGATCAAAGTGTTAACATGGAAACTACTATTAACACACTCTCTTTGTTATATGTATCAGGGAAAGAAATCTGATAACTTATCGGCTGTTTAAATGAATTCTCAGGAAGCCTATAAAGGTAATGAGAATAATGAATTTTATATTTTTAGAAGTGTTCGATTTGGTCAAAGGAGAGAAAGGGAGTGTCACAAATGGATAAGAGCCACAATATTTCTTCAGTACAAGCACCTAGGTCTGGTATAGAGAAGATGGATGCAATGGTTGAAATCCTCTTTCAGCCTTGCTTCTGATTCCGAAGTGTACTAGATGAAGCAAGAACTTCTACTAAAATGATCAAGTGTCTACACAGCTTCCAGGTTACAAGTGTAATTGTGTGTCACCGCCCAAACGCATCCCATACAAAGGACACATAAGAGGCTTAGAGTAACTGATTACTACATCTAGGCTTGTACATTTCTGAAGAAGTACAGTTTGAACTGTCGACATTGTCAAGCATAGGAGTTGTTGGTTGCTGCCTATTTATAACTTAACATGGTTTACCCTTCCTTTTAGTATTCTTAGTTCTTTTACTTAAAAAAAAAAACTACTCCAAAAGGACATGTAAATGAGCTGAAGCCTTTCTGCTTTGACTTTCATCATGTACACACGTAAAATCAGTTTCAATCAGAAAACACATCTAGAAAAACTCCAATTTGTAAGCACTTACTGAAAAACAGAACTATCTGTAGTACTAGTGGACAAAATGCAGCTGCTGTACTTTTACAATTATAAACATGCGTTCAGAAAAAGCTCTACCTCCTCAACTTCACTCGAAGTAGGTAAGTGGTTTATTTTAACAAGAGTATGTCTACAGTTCTCTAATAATTTCATCGACTTATTATGATCTCAAAGGCTTTTTTTTACTTCAAGGTCTAAAATATCCCCTTCTTTGCAACCAAAAGGTAACTGTATATTTGAGGGGTACTGTGCATTCTGTTCTCGAACACTGTAATCTGCTAAGTTATGTAACTTCGGCCCTGGTCTCTCTGGGACGTGTGCACTTCATAGGCATCTGCTCACACCTAAATTGAAAACTTTAAAATTTAGCCTTGAACAAATAAAGGGAAGCTCGTTATGTGAGTGTCTTCGCAACGAAAATCTAAGTATCAAATAGCAATTACCAAGTATGTATACCGCAGAAATCACAGGTTAAGGAGACGTGGTCTCAGAGATCTTTTCTCCATTCCCCAATCTCTCTGCAAACTCACCATGAGTAGTCAGACTCTCCAGTCTATCCAAATATCTGCCCCAACTACTTCAAATCTTGCATATGATCGCTTTCTTCCTAGCAGAAGCTATTTTAATCTATGATGACCAATCCCTAGGCCTGCACCTAACTCAAATCTCTATTTTTCCATCTCCTCAGGCAAAAGCACTATCCACGATTTACTTTCTATTATTCAGAGAAGACAATTTATTAATGTCCTTTTCTTTATGACACCTACACAAGGGAGTAATAGTTACCCATAAAGTCTTATCTCTAAAAGTTACAAGTATCAACATTTATTTGAAATCTTGTTTTAAAGCTTCAAAACCACCCATCTTTGTGCTTTTTCACAATGATATCTTGGGATCCTCAAAATGAAGACTAAGATACTTTATACTAACTTGCTTGCCCTTCACCGTGGTGCAATTATTCATTCAACAAACACACTGCCTAGCCTACGCTATTTGTACTGCACAAAAAAATGTCACTGAATGACCGACCGCCTTTCTCTTCTACCTACACACCTACATCAAAAGCACGCTATTTTTCCTGCAGATGGCCTCCGTCCCCCTGCCTATACCCTCCCCTTGGTAAGTTGCTCACCCACCCCATCCCAAAACCCTTCCCTAAAGTAGGGGGCAAGCAAGGTGAGGGAATGGAGGTGATGCGCTTCACCCTCAGCTGTCAACGCGCGGGGCAGGGAACGCATGCGCAGCGCGAGCAGTCAGGTCCGGCGGCAAAGAGGGCCCGGGGCCTGCACCCTGCACTCGACCCCTGCGGGTAAAGTGATCGCGAGCGACGTGCTCGGCCCCGGGCGGGCGGTGTACGAGGGGACATTGTGGCATGCGGGTCGGTCGGGCACACTCACAATTTCAGCATCCACTCGCCCTCCAAAACCAGCGTCCAGTTGGAGGCGGTCATGGGAAGCACCATGCTCTGCTCCGCCGGCAGCGAAGCCTGCTCCGGCCGGGCCTCCTCCTCCGTCTCCGCAGCGACCCAGGCGGCTAGAAGCGCCATCAGCAGCGGGCTGCAGCGCCCTCCCGCCATATTGGGGCGCAGAGGGAGGCTCCTCCACAGGACGCGTGGAGAAAAGTAGGAGCGGGTCCACGGCCTCACTCGCTGCACCCCTGGGCCCCTAAAGGTAGACGGAGGGGTGAAGGGGCTGCGTACCTCCCGCTCAACGGAGCAGCCAACAAACCGTAGTCTGTGGAGGAGGCGAGCGCCGCCTCTTATCAGCCCGGCGGAGGCTGAGGCCACGCCCCCTCCCGCCTAGACTTGCCTCTGTTGCCCGGGGTGTCGGTTGCCTAGGCAACAGCCTGCCATTCTTCCGGACCACCAAACTGAAAATAAAGAGATGACCCGTTGTTGCTCAAGTTAGAACATGCTCCGCGTGTGCCCAGCCTACCCAGTAAAGAGAGGCGGGGCGGGGGGTGGATGGTGCATGTGGGTTTTTCTAAACAGAACCATGACCAGTAATTTAAGAACTCATCCTCTCTTTGATGGTAGCAAAATAACAACAATGGCCTGCAAAGTACACCTGCAAAGTAAACCTGTTTAACGAAGAATGGAGTGGGCATGCGGCTCTTGCTAAAAGGGCAGGGAAAGTTAAAGTACTCTCTGCATATGTATATTGAAATGTCATTGCCTAATTGGAGGTAATTGTGAAACTAGACTATGTAGTTTCAAAACTGTATGTTCTTTATGAAAACAATTTTAATTTTATAAAAACTTAAAACGTAGGCACTGATAGATAAAATGAAATAATTAGAAAAGTGCCAGTCACAATTAAGTGCACCTCACACTTTCCTCAGTTACAGTTTTGTTAGATCTAAAATGAAAGTAGCCTTCAATATTTCCAAACTTCTACCCGGATACACAGTAAGTAGTACATCTGTACCTGGAGGCCACCGCACTCTTGTGTGTATGGCTGAAATACATTCTAGAGGGATGGTGAGCTTTTCAAAATGTGCTTTATAAGAATTCATTAGGTGTTCAAAGTATAAAACTGAGTAATGTGATGTGAATCCTGAGAAAGAAGACACCTACTAAGAAGGGCTTCTGGTAGCTAACTGGACTAAAATTGTTTAAAAACAGAGCCCAGCAGCCATTTCTGCACAGCTTCTTCTCACACAAACTGCACCGTAGAGAGAATCCTGCACTGAACCACCTGCCTGTGCATGTAACTACCTGCCTCTGTACAGAACTTCCTGCCTAGGTTGTGTCTCTTGGGGGCTAGGATAGGTATGAGCCAGCCCTCATAAAGGAGTTCCTGGAATCCTACTTCAACCAATAGGACTGAAGCTTTCCCCATATAGTAGAACTGCACATCTCCAAACAACCAGAGTAGCTCTATTCTGACCAATCAGGAGAGTACCTTTTGGGCCAATAAAACTTTGAGGATTTGGATTCTTCATTTGAATGAGGAGAGACCAATCAGGAACCAAGGGTGAGGACTTTCATCTACATATGCCAATTTTCCTGTAGCCCTGAGTATACATTCCCTTTCCAGCTAAGATGAAGGCAATGTTTTTCCCTGGACTGCTCCATAGTCATGCCATTTTCACAGACTGCTGTGTTACAGTTAAGCCTTTTTGTACTGAATAAAATCACACAAAGACCAATACCATATAGTTTCACTTACATGTGGATCTAGGGACAAAATAAAGCCAACAAACAAAACTGAAACAGACTCATAGATACAGAGAGAAAACTGGTGGTTGCCGGAGAGGAGAGGGAGATGGGTTACTAGGTGAAAGAGGGGAAGGGACTAAGAAGTACAGCTACAAAATAGTCATGAGGAAGTAAGTAAAGCATAGGAACTACAGTCAATGATATTGTGATAACTATATATGGTGCCAGTTGAGTACTAGAAATATGGAGGGGAACATTATGTAAATTAAATGATTGTTTAACCACTAAGCTATATACCCCAAACCAATACATAATAAAAAAAGAAACTATTGCTGAAGCTTTTCCTATATCTAACACAAAATATATGTTAAAAAATTTAATTTCTTGGCCTTCAGACTGAGATGAGTAGGAAAGACTGTATCGAGAATGTCTGTGAACTAGTGCGTGGTGGGGTGGCAGAGACCAGGGTCAGGAAAGCAATTGCTGTCAAACCATGATTGACATCTCAGCCTGACGCTTCCTCCTACCAATGTGACTTGGGGCTAAAACTATTTAACACCCAGGTTCTATTTAAATGCAGGTAATGATAGAACATACTGCATGTGACTGTTGTGAAGACCGAGTGAGATAACTATAATGCCTAACTCATGGTATAATTCAATAAAGGTTATGTACTATTCTTTGGAGGCAACAGCATGCTGCAATGCCTCTAAGGCTCTCTACTTTTCCTAAATTAAAGTCAAATCCACTTAGCCTGGTACACAAAGTCCTTCACAATCCAGCTTCAGTTTTGCCCACTTTACGGTGCAGCATTCCCATAATCCTCCATGCTCCAGTAATGCAGAGCTGCTTCCCATTCCCCAAACAAGTGAGGAACAGGAGCATCAGTTCTGCAGAACAGAATCCTGTGAACAACCACAAAAGTGACCTAGAAACAGATCTTTCCTCTAGTGTTAAGATGACTGAGCTTTAAGAGTGACCTAGAGCCAGAAGGAACAGCTTAAGTGGATCTTCTAACCAATAGAAACTGTGAAACAATAAATGTTGCTTTAAGCCATGAAGGTTTAGGGTAATTAGTTTTGCGGCAATAGGTAACTAGGCATGTGTTCAATCCTTTACACATTTAAAGAATGGAATTATAGTTTTAAGATTGATACCTGGTACTGGGAAAAAGAGCTTTTGTCTTTAGAGTAGTTTCCACTGATAGCACCATGCAGCAGCCCTGGTTGCACAAAAATACATGGCTCCAAGTGGGAAAAGAAATACTTGTTAGCTGATGAGCTGCTGCAATAGCAGGAGAGAGAGGAAGAACGGGGCAGATGCTTATTCAGTTCCCTTCTCTTTTCTGGCCTGCAGAGCAGCGTGCTTCCACACTCTCTTTGAAGTCAGGCCTACATTGTAACAGTTGTAGCCAATGGTCAGCAAGCAGGAGGGATGTGAATGTATCACTTGCAGGTTGAAGCATCTAATCACTGGTTCCAGGTACTCTAGTTTCCCTTCTCCTATTGCAGAACTTTTACAGAAGGATCACAACTGAGGAGTCCAGAAGACAAGAGAAGCCTAAATTTTTAAGATGGGTCATGGAGAACACTTACCCTAATGGTCCCCTGGATTCTTAATGAACTACTCTGAATAGGCAAGAAATAAATTTCCATGATGATAAGCCTATTTGGGTTAGCTATTGCTGCATAACTCACCACCCCAGTATCATGTCTAATGGTTCTGGGAGTTGATAGGCTCAACTGGGCTGTTTTTCTTTGGGTCCCCTTCATAGGGTGGGTACCAGACACTTGGAACCTAAGGCTAGAGGTTATTTGAAGTTTTCTGTGCTCTGATGTCTAGCACCTGGCATAGGATGGCTGGAACAGCTAGGGACTCATGAAACACCTCTCTTATCCTAGCAGTCTCTCCATGGGGCTAGCTGGGCTTCCTTCAGCATGGTGGTCTCATACTTCCTTTCTCTAGAGCAAGAGTTCGCAGAGCCCCTGGGGGAAGCTACGGTGCTTCTTAAGGTCTTAGAAATCTAAGAATGTCACTTCTACCACATTCTATTGGTCAAATCACTAAAGGTCAGTCCAGATTACAGAGAAGAGAAATTAAACTTTACTGTTTAACAAGAAGCAGCAAAATAAATTGTGGCCATCTTTCATCTATAAAAAAGCCACTCTGAAAAGTTAGAATTGTTTGTCACTGAAGCATAATCTACCCTGTTCTGATTAACTCACTATCTTCCTTTGATGACTTAGTCAAGAGTAGCTGGGGGGTTTATGGGTATTGATGATATTTCCAGAAAGCAGAGTAGGAAGTACCTCTCCCCTTTTCCCTTCTGTGGGTAGGCCTGCCTTGTGATGTGCCTGTTTGGGCAAAACGTATTGGAAAGGATGGTTTTTAAGCCTTTGTGCAGCCACATGCTGACTCCATGGTATTTGAGTACTCATAGGACTTCACAGGATTTTCACTAAACTTGTTCCAAAAAGACCCAAAAGAATATAAGATTTATATAAACAGGCTCATATGGATCAGATATCTGTCTTTTGTATCCAGAACCCTTTTTAAACATTGAATAATGCCAAGAAAGATAAGAACATATAGTTCGATGGTAGAAACTTTAAATATATAATAACAAAAATAGACCTTAATAAAATTGGCAGCTTGGGACCTGATATTAAGAGGATAATCAGCCTTGACTGGTATGGCTCAGTGGGTTGGGCATCATCCTGCAAGGCGAAAATTTCCATGTCCCAGGCAGGGCACATGCCTGTATTGCAGGCCAGGTCCCCGGTTGGGGGCGTGTGAGAGGCAACCGATAGATATTTCTGACATAGATGTTTCTTTCCCTCTCTTTCTTCCTCCCTTCCCCTCTTTCTAAAATAAATAAATGAAATATTTAAAGAAAGAGGATAATCAAAAAGAGATAAAAAGATTGTATTAAGATTACAAATACCATAACAATAGGCTGTAGAAATAATAAACAATGATTTTCCTATTGAGGATGGTGAAACTGGTATGGAAATATTAAATAAAGTACACAATGATGTAAAATTAGTCCATAAAGTAATAATGGTACAGGAATTTAATTACACAAACAGATTTGTTAAATGACTTACAGGAAGAAGAGATGGAGAGAGAATTTAAATAGGACATTTTCTAGAACAGATGGTAGAAGTAACCATAAAGGATGAAAATGCACTGAATTGTCTGTGATTAGTGACTAGAAACAAATCCTAAAGGAACCTTGATAAACTTCTGAGAAATAGCAACCCTAGAATCACCTCTTGGTTAATGAGAATCACTGATTTACTTACTTACTTATTTATTTATTTACTTACTAGCTTTAATTAATTTATTCATTTATTTATCTAAATTCTCACCCAAGGATATTTTCTCATGGTTTTTCTGAGAGAGAGAGGAAGGGAGAGAGAGAGACTTTGATGTGAGAGAGAAGCATCAACTACTTGCCTCCTGTCCAGGCTCCCAGATGAAAGATCATACACACATGACTGGGAGAATTAAACCTGCAACTTTTTGGTTATGGGACAATGCTCCATCCAACTGAGCCACACCAGCCAGGGAGAGAATCATAAATTTTTCTCAAAACTAGTAAGTGAGCTCAGGAAAAGCTGCATATAAAAGAAATATACACTCATAAGAAAAAAAATTAAATGTAATATAGGTAAATATCTCATTCAAGAGCAACGAAAACTTTTTATAAAAACTAGACTTCCAACCAAGATAGAGGTGTAGGTAGATACACTTTGCCTCCTCACACACCCAAAAGAAGGACAACAGCAAATTTAAAAACAAAAAATAACCAGAATTGCTAGAAAATCTAACTATATTGAAGTCTGAAAACCAAGGTGTTAAAGAGGAAACATTCATCCAGATGGACAATAGGGGTGGAGATGGGCAGCCAGGGCAGCTGGAGGACCAAGAGAGGGGGCAGCTGAAGAGTGGGTGGTCACACATTTGCATGGAGATAAACTGGGAGAAACAACTGGGGAACAAGACAGATGGTGTAATCCGGGGTTCCAGCACAGGGAAATAAAGCCTCAAAACCTCTGACTGTAAAAACCTGTGAGGGTTGAGGCAGCAGGAGAAACTTCTAGCTTCACAGGTGAGTGCATTGCAGAGATCCACAGGGTCCTTGAACATACACAAAACCACCCAACTGAGAATCAGCATCAGAAGGGCCCAATTAGCTTGTGGGTAGCAGAGGAGTGACTAAAAACTGGCGGAGGGCAAAGCAAGTGGTGTTATTTCCTCTTGGACCCCTCCACCACACACAGCACCACAATGTAGTAACATGGCTTGCCCCACCCTGGCAAATAACTAAGACTCTGCTGCTTATTACATAATAGGCATGCCAAGACAAAAAAAATACAGCCCAAATGAAAGAACAGATCAAAGCTCCAGAAAAATACAACTGAGTGATAAAGAGATAGTCAACCTATCAGATGCAGAGTTCAAAACACTGGTAATCAGGATGGTCACAGAAACGGCTGAGGATGGTCACAAAATAGAGGAAAAAGTGAAGGCTATGAAAAGTGAAATAAAGGAAAACATACAGGGAACCAATAGTGATGGGAAGGAAACTGGGACTCAAATCAATGGTTTGGAGCAGAAAGAAGATAAAAACATTTAACTAGAACAGAATGAGGAAACAAGAATTAAAAAAAATGAGGAGAGCTTAGGAACCTCCAGGAAAACTTTAAACGTTCCAACATTCAAATCATAGTGGTGCCAGAAGAAGAGGAAGAGCAAGAGATTGAAAACTTATTTGAAAACATTATGAAGGAGAAGTTCCCTAATCTGGCAAAGGAAAAAGACTTCCAGGACGTCCAGGAAGTTCAGAGTCCCAAGAAGTTGGACCCAAGGAAGCACACACCAAGACACATCATAATTAATTTACCCAAGATTAAACTTAAGGAGAGAATCTTAAAAGCAGTGAGAGAAAAGGAGACAGTTGCCTACAAAGGAGTTCCCATAAGACTATCAGGTGATTTCTCGAAGGAACCTTACAGGCAGGAAGGGACTAGAAAGAAGTATTCCAAGTCATGAAAGGCCAGGACCTATCTCCAAGATGACTCTATCCAGCAAAGATTTCATTTAGAATGCAAAAGCAGATAAAGTGCTTCCCAGATAAGGTCAAGTTAAAGGATTTCATCATCACCAAGCCCTTATTATATGAAATGTTAAAGGGACTTATGTAAGAAAAGGAAGATAAAAAATATGAACAGTAAAATGACAACAAACTCACAACTCTCAACAGTGGAACCTAAAAAAACCCCAAAACAAAAACAAAAACGAACTAAGCAAACAACTAGAACAGGAACAGATTCACAGAAATAGAGATCACATGGAGGGTTATCAACAAGGGGAGGGGGAGAGAGGGGAAAAAGGTACAGAGAATAAGTAGCATAGATGGTAGATAGAAAATAGAAAGGGGGAGGGTAAGAATAGTATAGGAAATGGAGAATCCAAAGAACTTATATGTGTGACCCATGGACAGGAACTAAAGTGGGGGAATTATGGTGGGAGGGGGATACAGAGTAGAGGGGAATAAAGGGGAGAAAAAATAGGACAACTGTAATAGAATAATCAATAAAATATATTAAAATTAAAAAGATGTGTTAAGGTAAAAATTTTACATAAAGCAAGACTCATGAACAGAAAAAATAAAATTAAAGGAACAAGTAAGACATAAATAATAGCTAGAAGACTTTATGTGGTGGAGATATCAATTTTCCTAAATTAATCTATAAATCTAATGTAATATGATTTAAAATTCAAAAGTTGAATTTTACAGAATTGTAAAAAATCAATCTTAAAAGGTAATATCAGGATTTTGTAAAAGAACAATGATGTAGGTCTTGCCCTCTCAGATGCTAAAATCTGCTATAAAGTTATGATAAAACAGGGGGGTATTGTATTCATGTAAGAAGAAGCAAATAGATAAATGGATCAGAGTTAAAAACTCAAGAATCAAATCTATATGCAAGAATCAAATCTATATGGATATTTACACATGTTAAAAGCAGTATGTGAGTAAAGGTAAAGTAGACTTAGGCTGCAGTTAAACAACCCACAAATCTCTGAGGCCTGACCCATAAAGCTCATTTCTCTGCATGCAAAACCCACCTGGGAGCCCAGAGGCTCTCTGTTCCCGGGGTCCCCAACTTCCGGGCCATGGACCAGTCCTGGGCTGGGCCTGTGAGGAACCAGGCGCACAGCAGGAGGTGAGCCTGAATGTAATGACCTTGAATCTTCCCCAAACCACCCCACACTCCAGTCTGTGGAAAAATTGTCCTCCACGGACCTGGTCCCCGGTGCCAAAAGGTTGGGGACCGCGGCTCTAGGGAGCTGAGCATGAGACAGGATCTTTACAATATAGCTGCTTACATCTGGCAGCTCTCCCAGCTCAACATGAAGCCTCCTCCATGGTCATCTCAGGGAAAGAGAAAAGTAAAATGCTTCAGGGAACTTTCAGCTTTCTTAGTCCAGAAGCAGCACATATACTGTTTGGCTCATAGTCCACTAGCTGGAACTGATCATAAGACTGCCCAACTTACAGGAAGCATGGTATTCCATGGAAACTTACTTTTGATGTACACTAATAATGCCCACAATGGTATTTCAGCTTAATGGAAAAAACTGCATTAATTGACAGTAGTGTCAGGACAATTTCCTCTATATCAAGAGAAAAATCTATATATACTGTTACCTAACAGGAGTGGCCCAGCAGATCTGCCTCGGGTCAGCCTATCGTGTGGGGTTCTTGACTTTGTGGGGGAGATTTTACAACATGACTCTTGGTGATTTTGAGAGTACATTTATGAAAGATGACAGTGTTACAGAACAGATGGGGGGGGGGTTCCTCAATTATTGGGTCCACCCTGGCTCACCAAAAATTGTTCCAGAACACAGGGGGCCAAGGGTGATATACTATTACTGAAAGGAACCCCCCAGGTTCGTTATGTACACCGCCTTACAGGAAAGACATCTCTCAATGCCAGAGATTCGTGAAAAGGAAAGGAAATGTTTATTTAATGTATACAGACTTAAAGTAGTGACCTAATGTCTTCATCAAAATCCCGAAGTCCCTTAAAACACCCACAAGCTCACACAGTCCTTCCTTCCCCCCTTTGCCCAGTCTGGGGTACAGTATCTCAGGAAAAGAAATAGAAGTCCATGGCTCAGGCAGTCCCTGGTTCTTCCCAGTAATCCGTGCTCGGCTGGTAGGCCTCCCTCGGTTCCTGGCACCCTCAGTTGCATCACTGGATCTCCAGCTAAAGCTGAGTGGTGGTTCCCCCTACTAAAGCTGCGGGAGTCCCCACTCTGGTGCAACCGTGTGGCTCTCTCACATGGCTGCAGGGGTCCCCACTCTGCTAGAAGTTCGTGGCTGTCTCTTACATGGCTGCAGCCACATGGTCCTCTCTCCACTGCCACAGCCACATGGCTCTCCTTTCTATTGTCACAGCCACATGGTTCTCTGCACTGCCACAGCTGAATGAATGACCCTCCGTCTGCACTGCCACAGCCACGTGGTCCTCTCTGCACAATGGCCGTGGGAGTACTCACTCTGACAAAACCGTGTAGTCCTCCCTCTAATGGCTGCCAGGTCTGGGTTTAAATCCCCAAGCCAATACTCCTCTGCAGCCCCAATTCTGACTCCTCCCACAATCACTACACTTGTCAGTACTCTCATATCCTTCCGCTTTACTGGGCTGCCATAGTGAGTCTGGGCTGACGTGACCCCATGGTATAGAGCCAATCATCTCCAAGCTCTCATGCAGGTGCTGTCACTAGGGGGAGTTGCCTCCTGGTTACATCTTGTGGGGAGGTTTCTTCCATCCCCCTGGCTCAGAGCAGGCCACAGCTATTCAACATATCTATGAAACCAGTTAAAGGTTATAGATATGTTAAATGACCATGCCAAAGGTTAGCTGCAAAGTTCAGCTGTGCAAAAAAGTTCTCAATGGCCCTGCTCCATTTGTCCCTTCCCCCAACTCACACCTGAAGGGGTGGAAGGGGTAAGGGCATCTTAAATGTCTTTTTAATATTTCCTGGACACCCTGAGTTCTGAGCCCCCTTCCAAATACCTATTTGGGCCCCCCCTCTTGGCTGCACACTATAACAAGGGCAGTGAAACAGAGGAAGGAATTAGGGTAGAAGAAGCAACAGGAGAGAGCCTAGGCAGTGCTCTGCTTTGGCACCTTAGAAATGTTATACAAAAGAAGTGAGCCAAGGCAGGGCTGCTGTTAGCCCAATAGGAAGTGATGGTCACAGTGACCGAAGTGAGCCGAAGTGAGGCTGCTTTTAGCTCACTGGGAAGTCTGAGGGAAGGGGACCTTGCAGACAAGAGCAGGGGGTAAGCCTGGGAAGAGCTGCCACTGCCCACTGGTTGCGAGTCTCACGAGGACGCTTTGAGTTTAGGAGGAGGTAAATATTCAACAGCTCCGGCCTGAGAAGGGGCATGAGCGTGCACTAGGGCAAGCCTGTGCAGGTCTATGTCTCGAGGGTTTTTCTCTCTCTTCTGCTGGTGAGAATCGTTGGAGAGGGTTTCAGCAGAATATGTATTAGCTTTCCAGGTGCATTTTTCATATGCAATTACATCAAAATGAACATATAGGAGTGTTTGGGATTATTCTTTAGTCTGCTATACTGTTTTACTTTTATCTTGAGTGCATCTGGTTTTAATGGGATTTTTATTATGTTTCCTTGACTTTCATCTCTCCTTGGGTTTAGCTGGCACAAATGGCATTGCTTGGGTCTCTATTATCTATTTCCCAGACCAGGGTGCCTTAAGCTATGTATTCTCTGGTTAGGGCAGAGAGGTATGAATCATTTGCTTTCAAGTGTCCTTGTTAGGGAAGATGTGGTAGGTCTCATGAGTCACTGGCTGCCTGTAAGTTGTCTAAATTGTTTGACCTTAAGTTTCTTATCTGTTTCTCTATTCAACTTATCCAGGAATTTTCCTGGATTTTTACTATCCCGTCACAATACATCAATCTATACATCAAAATAAACTTCAGATCAACTAATGAAAGGGCACAAAATAACAAATGCTCTTGGAAAATGCTCTTTGGAACAAATAATTTTATGATTGTTTAGTGTCAAAACCTGCCTTAGTAACATATGAAACACTGAGGCCATAAAAGGTTTCTGATAAATGTGCTATACAATAAAATAATTGTTAAATAAAGCCAAACCTGGCAAAATGACCTGAAATATACATGTTTCATATTCCTGAAATTCGAAAAGTCCTACAAATAGTTAAGAACTAGACAGACAACCCAATAGGAAAATAGAAAAGATCGTAAATAACCATAACAGAGGAAATACATATGGCAGCTGAATATGAAGAGCTGCTATGCACGCTGCTGACCAGGAAAGTACACTTTAGTGGTTAGACAATCATTACTCTGCAAAGCGGCCCCCTGATATTTCCAGTATGCAGCTGGCACCATACTCCGCTACTGCAATGTGATTGGCTGTTTCCAATATGCTGCACTTTGTATCCCTATGACTATGTTGTAACTACCAATCTGTACTTCTCAATGCCTTCCCTTTTTCTAACCAGTCCCCCAACCCCCTGCACCTCTTGCAATCACTAGCCTATGAACCTGAACTTAATACAAAATAATATTGAATGTAAACTGTAACTGAAAACATTTTAAAAATCAAATAATAAATAAAAATTAAAATTTAAAGAAAATACAGGAAAGTTTTTAGAGAAGTACATCTTATAGCTGCTAATTCGATAGTCCCCCTCACCCCATTCTGAAGATTTGTGCCCTGAGATTTCAGTTATATGAGCTCAGTTACAATACAAAAAAGGTAAATGGAAAATTCCAGAAAGAAACAGTTTGTAAGTCTTAAATTACAAGTCCTTCTCAGTAGCGTGATGACCTCTCACACAGCCCTGCCTGGACGTGAACCGTTTTTTTGTCCAGCATCTCCACTCCGTGTTCACTCCCTCCTGTTAGTCACTTGGCTGCCACCTCGGGTGTCAGATCAAGTATCACAGTGTCACAGTGCTGTGTTCAGGAGACCTTCAGTTTACTTAACAATGGTCCCAAAGTGCGTGAGTGGGGATGCTGGCAGTTTGGATATGCCAAAGGGAAGCCCTAACGTACCTCTTGTAAGTGAAAAAGTGAGTACGAACAGCATAATAGGATGTTTTGAGAGAGAGAGAACACATTCACACAACTCTTATTATAGTCCATTGCTATAATTATTCTATTTCATTATTACTTATTATTGTCAATATCTCATTGTGCTTAATTTAGAAATTAAACTTTATATTAGGCATGTAGGTACAAAGAAACATAGTATATACAAAATTTGGTACTATCCAGGGTTTCAGGAATCTACTGGGGGTTTTGTAACATATCTCCTTTAGATAAGGGGGATATTGTAGAGTTTATTTGATGATTTCTTGTGATTCTCCTTGGGATTTAACCAAACATTATTAGGACAAGTTGTTATGGGAGAAACTCCCAGGACCTTGGTTCTTCTTGCAAATGCAGTAAAGAATTACAAGTGTGCGAGCGGGGTTGGTTGGTGATCTGTTTCCACGAAAGAGAATGGGCCTAGCTAAGGTGGGGCTGTGGGGGTGAAAGACAGGTTCAGGACAAAGAAGAGTATGGGCAGAGAAAGTAAGGGCAGCCAAAGGCCAGGTGGAAAATGCAGGGATGGCAAGAGTAAGAGGGAGGGAGGGAGGGAGGGAGGGAGGGAGGGATCGAGAGCAATATCCTTTGTTCTGAGGATTTATATAGTTGGTGGGACAGGAGGTTGAATACCCAAAGGTGTTAAAATGGGCTTCTTTCTCTAGGCACTATGGGTCCTTTCCAGCCTTTTAGGCCTTGGTATGAAAGCACATTTTCAAAGGCTCTCTTCCCCAGATAATGGAAAAGACACATAGAATTTCAAGCACAGCTGAGCTTGTGGGTGGGACATGTATCCCTCCTCCTCCCTGCCTTGTTTCCCCTCTGGCTGCTCATTCTGTCACAACAAAGGCACCCCAATGTTACAAAATCCTCAAGCTCCCCTTATGTAACTTCTTGCCCCCATACTTTTTATTATACTCTCTGATTACATGATATTTGGGAACCTAGCCTTTGTGGGTCCATTTTAAAGGAGAATTAAATGGAAAATGTATACAAGTGAGTCATGAATTTTACTCTACGGTAGTTGTGTGCCTCAAACCTGGCCGATTGTGCACAAAGAGGAAAAAATACTTCAATAAAACCAAATGTAAAAACTACCTACAATGTTTGGCGATCTCTAATAATTACCAGGTCCTGGACATTAAAGCATACCAGCTGGTGTCTTCACTTCATTCAACAAGTTTTATACAGCATATAGGGTGGGGCAAAAGTAGGCTTACAGTTATTTATATGGAAATATACAAATAATAAATAAATATAATTAATAAATAATAATACAAGAATAAACTCTTGTGTTCTGCATACTCACAACTGTAAGCCTACTTTTGCCCACCCCTGATGAGTGTGTGCAAACCCTGGGTTAGATTGTGAGATGCATGAGTATTTGTTCTTAGTGAGCAGGGCATTAATTGAGAATGCATTACATAATAAAAGTTAAATGATGTTCAAGAAAACGCCAAGTGTTGGATGGTCAAGAGCACTTCAGAATGGGAAGGCTGAGAACATGCCACGGAAAATATCGAACTTCAGAGTTACTCTGACATGAAGGTAGGACAATAACATAAAGAAGAGGGGCTGCCCTGGCTGGTGTGGCTCTGCTTGTTGGAGCATCATCCCGTTCACCAAAAGGTTGCAGGTTTGATTCCCGTCAGACCACACACTGAGGCTGTGGGCTCCATCCCTGGTCAGGGCACGGATGGGAGGCAACCAATAGATGGTTTGTCTCTTGCATCAGTGTTTCTCTGTCTCTGTCTCTTTCTTCCTCTTTAAGTCAATGGAAACATGTCCTCAGGTGAGGATACAAAAATAAAAAAAGAAGAGGGGCAGAGAAAATTGCAGACAGAGGAAATAATGATATCATGACACTAAAAGAATCTCGAAGTTTTACTCTCAACCTTAAAAAAATCTGAATCATGTTTATTATGAACAAATACCTGTTGTCTTTATTTGAAGGATGGGAAGTCAGGAACTGTTTTTGTGCACTTAACACATTTAATCAGATTTATTTTTATTGCAGAGGAGAAACTGGAAAGGAACAGAGATGTCCATGGAGTTTATTGCTCTGCCCCAAGGAAATAAAACCTGTTAACTAAATACCTCTTGGTATCTACACAGGAATTCAACTTACATAGCTCATTTCAGTAAATATTTATTTACTTACTTATTTGTTTATTTATTTACTTATAGAGAGAGAGGAAGGGAGAGAGAGACATCTGTGTGAGCGAGAAGCATCGATTGGTTGCCTCCTGTATGTGCCCCAACCAGGGACTAAACCCACAACCCAGGCCTGTGCCATGACCAGGGATCGAACCTGCAACCAAGTGTACAAGGTGATGCTCCAACCACCCGAGCAACACCTGGGAGGGCTGTAAATATTCTTGATATTTGAACCAAGTATTTCCCAATATACTTAAATCATGCTTTTTTTTAAAAAAAATCATTTTGTTTACATTTCAGTGAAAGTAGAAAACAACTGTTCACTTATAAAATTTAATACATTTATAAAATTTATAAGTATAAAATTTAATACACTTAATTTTGTATTCCTAAGTATAATCTTTTCCCCTATTTCAGGCTCCTCTCCCTTTGTCATCAAAAGAAATTTTGAAAGTCAAAATTAGATACAGAGAAGCATTAAAATTTTAGCTAAAGCAGACCAAGAATTCAGCATCTTGCTTACTTAATAAAATACTTTGGGATAATTGCTTGGCAGGAATTTTTATGCTCTCTGGTAGAAGCTGGGAGGACAGTTAAGGTATATTTTGTAAGAAAAAACATAACTAAAATGTAACTAAAACAAAAGTCCATAGTTCACATAATCAGTAGAATAATTTGCTACTAAAACATAAAATAATAATTTAAAATTTTAAATGCAGTAGGACAGAATCTATGTAACACCATTTAGCCCGACCATTAGCGGCGTGCTGGCCAACGTTTAACAACCCGCATCCCTGGGCCGAAAATCCTGATTTGTTGAGTTTTCCAATTTCCATGCTCCAAATGCTCCCACCACAACTGATTTCAAACTGCCAACTCAATGTCCACCAGCTAGCAAAATTTCTGAAAATTTGTCAAGTGGCTGTGACAGTCTAGTGCAAGGTGACGTGACAGTATAGTGCAAGGTGACTCCAGCACCATAGGGCAAGAACTAATAATATTTCACCACCTGTAATATGCTTACCCTTTCCTTATTATTCTAAATACTAAAGAAGTGGAATTAAAGCCACTAACATATTTTTTAAATATGTGAATATAGATGCGTGTGTATAAGTGCTTTGCATCTTTATGAAGGTAAAATGCTATATATTTGATTTAATGCTATGCTTTTAGGTATTTATTAAATTTCTTCCACTTAAAGCTTTTAAAAAACATAACCAAAGAAAAAACATAACCATTCACACATGCTTCATGTGAATTTTTACATAAAAATATAACTGGTGTTGTGTTACTGCCTGTGTCTTTTGGTGAGTGCATATGAGCACACACACACACCCCCATTAGTTGTTAAGTCACTCAATTTAGTGCAGGTGGTCAGGCTGCGGCAAAAATCCTCTTTCCAACATAACTAAATGGCGCTTTTCTTATATTCCGTGACAGAGTTATGACACTGTCTAAAACCCAGTGAGTTACAACATTAGCTCTTTTCTCAAAATGCCCTTAAAATAAAAGACAACATGTGCTTTAAAACATCTCTAATACAAAGCATGCATTGTGTTGGTCGAGTTTTCAATTTTTATCATTTCTTCCCCAATAAAAATGGAAATAAAGCTAAGTAATACTTAAAAACACTTGTTTTCCCCATATAAAGAACCAGAAATATTAGCCTAGTTTTATTTTCCCATGTTTAGTTTGAAAGTATAAGCACTCTCTCCATTAATCCTATTCTATGCCATACAAAAGAGTTTTCTTCACATTATGGAAGGTGATTTCAAAGTCCTCTCTAAAAAATAATTCCCCCGAAAATTGTTACAGCACAAAAGAAGTAGAAAATCGAAGCAACCTTGAATTCAAGATTAGGAAGAGCAACAGAAAACATTCTTCCTGGTAAAGGCTCACGCACCATTTTGTACTTTGGTTAAAAAGGTGGTAAGTTCATGTAAAAATCTGTGTTGACTATCATGAAAAAGTAACCACCATTCTTATAATATGAAGATTTTTGTTAGAAAATTACTGTATCAGTGGTTCTCGGTGGAGGATGGGGGTGGCTGTGTTCTCCAGGTGACATCTGGCAATGTCTGGAGATACTTTGGTCCTCACCCTTTGGGAGGATGTTCCTTGCATTCAGTGCGTAGAGACCAGGGATGCTGTTAAACTGCCCACAGCATACAGGACATCCTCCCACAATGAAGGCCCAAAGTATCTGTGGAAACCTTGCACTATACCCAAACATTTATGTGCACGTAAATGCACACAGGCAAAGAAATGGAATATCACCAGCGCCACAAATCTCCCGACATGCCCATCCCTGATCACAATCCCCCAGTCCCCACCAGTGGTAACTTCTGTCTCAATTTACACTGCCATTATTTTCTTGTCTAACTTTATTGTTTTCCTATCTACATACGTATCATTAAACATTAGAGATGAGTTTGCCTGTTTTGAATTTTGTATGAATACAATTTTTATATGAATTTTGTACCTCAATTAGGTATTTTTTTGCATCTTACTCCTCTAATTTAACATTGTGTGTGTGAAGTTTATGCATTTTGTGGAACATAGCTGTGGTTCCTTAGAGATAGGGGAAGGGAGGGACTAACAGAGGGAGAGAGAGAGAGACATCAATGTGAGAGAAATAGCAATCAGTTGCATCTCTTACACACCCCAAACAAGGACTGAACCAGCAACCCAGGCATGTGCCCTGACTGGAAATCCAACCTGCGACCTTTCGCTTTGTGGGACAACACCCAGCTAAACACCTGCCAGGGCTTGCTATTGCTTTTACTTCTACCAATCTGGAGAGTATATCATGATATCTCATTGACATTTTAATTTGTATTTATCCAATCACTTACAAAATTGAGAACCTTCACAAACATTTATTGGCCAACTTTTCCTTTTCAGCTGAGTTCCAGTTCAGGTCTTTCGCTCATTTTTTTCCCTCTCGGGTTGTCTAATACTTTCTTATCAGCTTGCAGAATTTCTTTATATATTCTGGATATTAGTCATTTGCCAGTTACATGTAGCTGCTTTTTCACAAGTTTTGTGTCATTTTGATAATAAAATTTTCTAAAGTTTAAAAGACTTGTATTTACCTATATTTTCCTTTTTTGTAAATGAATTTTTTGTCCTATTTAAGACATTTTTTTCTAATGTAAGACCACATATTTATTTTTCCTATATTATCCTCTAAATATTTTTCAGTTATACCTTTAATTAAATATTCTAATGTTAAAGAAACCTTTCATTCTGGGGGGAGGGGAGGGATTGAAAGCAACTTAATTATGGTGCTGTACCCTTTTACAAATTTTTTATTTCAGTTTGCCAATATTTGATCTAGAATTTTTGCATCTATTTAATGAATGAGAATTATACTAAATTTTAATTTTTCTGCCTTCTGTGTATTTTGACATTGAGTATGCAAGTATATTGTTGAGCTCTCTGAAAGACTTGTGTGAGATTGCAAGTTTTTTTTTCCCCCTTGATTGTGTTTTAGAAATGAGTGTAAGGCATTTATAACTGAAGGACTGCTGAAGCATTAGATAGTGTCTTTAGGTTGTCAGTATAAATATGTTAAAAATGCTAACACTCACAAACACTCAAATATAGCAAGCTAAACTTGTTTTCTTAGTTGAGTACTGTCAGAGAAAGATATCTGCAGAAATTGAATGAGACTCTAAATCAGTACTCCATGAACTTACTTGACCACTGAACATTTCTTCACTCTTAATTTGTAAAATAGAGTGTGTTTCCTGGCACGCACTGATAGACCACACCATTCATAAAGGCCAATAATAACATGCTAACGAGAGCAATTGTGTACATATTTGGTAATTTTTACTTATGTTTGTGAAGATTTTTCTAAGAAAAATGTTCTTATGTTTGATTTCTACCTATCAATTTCCATGAACACTAAATTTCCAAGAATCACAATTTTCACAAACTTTACTGATTTTTCAAGCATGATTTGGTAGTTAAATGTATTTTATAATCATTTCTTTCAAATTCCCATTTTTAAGGTGACTTATAAATGCTCTTGTTGACTAGGTGGAGGTAGGCAAAGGGGGAAGGAATTGGGGACATCTGTAATAGTGTCAACAATAAAAATAATGTAAAAAAATGCCCTTGTTAAAAGTGCACTAAAAATGAAATTGATAGCTGTAGGATATAACATATATGTCAACCATATTAAAGATACTCAGAAATTGCTTGTGGCCTTAATACATTAGAAGACTTTATCACTCTTTGCCAAATCAGTTTATGTAAATACTTTCAACTTCTCATATATCACACCAGGCACACTTCAGAAGATCAGATTTGTAAGTGATCAGCTACTGTTTTAGTATGAAGAGCACTCTAACATAAGTTTCAGTTGACTCATTTTCAGAAATTAAAGTAATAATTGGACTTCTAGTCAAGATGGAGGGATAGCTAAGCACAGCTCGCCTCCTCATACAACCACAGTGAAAATTACAACTAAACTTCAGAACAACCATCACCAAGAATTGTCAGGAAATTGAGCTGTATGGAAATCAGACAACCAAGGAATTAAAGAAATTGCATTCATCCAGATAGGCAAGAGGGGCAGAGATGCAGAGATGCACAGAGACTCACAGAGTTCCAGAGACATGGTGGCATGGAACGAGCAGCCCCATACCCACTGTGGTGGAAGAAATTGGGAGGAATACCTCTGGAGTGAGGGATCCCAGCCTCAGACAAGGCCACCCAGCTCAGGGTTCCAGTGCCAGGAAGATAAGTTCCCGTTACTTCTGGCCCTAAAAACCAGTGTGTGTGTGTCTGGGTGGGGGGTGGAGGGGAAGTTGGGGTAGAGGAAGAAACTACAGGACTCACAGGAGACTCCTCTTAAGGGACCTAAAACAGATTTAGGACTTACACAGACTCACTCCCTCTGGGCTTCAGCACTAGGGCAGCAGCTCAAAGGGCACCAGTGGCATATGGGGAAAAACTGAAGTGTCTGGCATTGGGATGAGTGCTGGGGCACAGCTTCATCCCAGATAAAACTCCAGAGGCCAGGCAGCAGCCCTCTCTCCTTTCTCCGCCTCCCCACACATAGAGTCACGAAGTGGCAATGCCACATTGGAGGCTCCGTAACCTGGTTCACAAAGATTGCCTTGCACTGGTGATTGTTTACCTAAGGTTTCACCCCATCCAATGTGCAGGAGCACTTTCCCACAATAGGCCACATGACTAAGACAGGGAATCAAAGCAGCTCTACCTAATACACAGAAACAAACACAGGGAGGCTGCCAAAATGAGGAGACAAAAAAAACACAGTACAAACAAAAGAACAGAACAAAACTCCAGAAAAAGAGCTAAACAAAATGGAGATAAGCAATCTATCAGATGCAGAGTTCAAAACACTGGTTATTAGGATGCTCAAGGAGATACCTGGGTATTTCAACAGCACAAAAAAGACCTGGGTAGAAATGCAGTTTACACTAATAAGTGAAATAAATAAAAAATTACAGGGAACCAACTGTGGAGTAATGAAGCTGAGAATCAAATCAATGATTTGGAATACAAGGAAGAAAAAAATTCAACCAGAACAGCAAGAAGAAAAAAGAATTCAAAAAATAAGGATAAGCTAAGGAGCCTCTAGGATAATTTCAAATGTACCAACATTCAAATCATAGGGGTGCCAGAAGGAGAAGAGGAATAGCAAGAAAATGAAAAATTATTTGAAAAATTAATGAGAGAAAACTTTTCTAATTTGATGAAGAAAATAGATGTACCAATCCAGGAAGCACAGAGAGTCCTATCCAGATGGATGCAAAGAAGACCACACCAAGAGACATCATAGTTAAAATATTCAAGGTTAAAGATAAAGTGAGAATCTTAAAATCAGCAAGAGGAAAGCAGACAGCTACCTACAAATGAGTTCCCATAGGATTATCAGCTGATTTCTTAAAGGAAATTTCACAGGCTAGAAGGGACTGGCAAGAAGTATTCAAAGTGATGAAAAGCAACGACTTACAACCTAGATTACTCTATCCAGCAAAGCTATTGTTTAGAATTGAAAGGCAGATAAAGTGCTTCCCAGATAAGGTAAAACTAAAGGAGTTCATCACCACAAATCCATTATTATATAAAATGTTAAAGGGACTTTTTTTAAGAAAAAGAAGATCAAAACTATGAACATTAAAATGGCAATAAATTCACAACTATCAAAAATTGAATCTAAAAGACTAAGCAAACAAGTAGAACAGTAATGGAATGATAGATATGGAGATCATTTGGAGGGTTATCAATTGGGAGGGAGAAGGGGGAAAATGGGTGAAAAGGTACAGGAATTAAGAAGTACAAATTGGTAGGTACAGAATAGACAAGAGGATGTTAAGAACAGTATAGGAAATGGAAGAGCCAAAGAACTTATATGCATGACCCATGGACATGAACTAAAAAAGGGCTTGTTGGGGAAATGGGTAGTGCCTGGTAGATGGGAAGAGAGAGGAAAAACTTGGGACAACTCCCCAAAAAAACTAAACAAAATGGAGATAAGCAATCAATCAGATGCAGAATTCAAACACTTGTTATAAGGATGCTCAAGGAACTTAGTGAGGACCTCAACAGTATAAAAGAGATCCAGTCAGAAACAAAAGATACATTAATTAAAATAAAGAATAATTTACAGGGAAACAACAGTAGAGTGGATGAAGCCAAGAATCAAATCAATGATTTGGAACATAAGAAAGCAAAAAAAAAAAACAACCAATCAGAACAACATGAAGAAAAAGGAATTAAAAAACAGAAATGAGGATAGTATAAGCAGCTTCCGGTACAACTTTAAGCACTCCAACACTCACATCATAGGGGTGCCAGGAGAAAAAGAGAAAGAACAAGAAACTGGAAATCCATTTGAAAAAATAATATAAGAACATTTCCTTAATTTGGTGAAAGAAATAGATACGCAAGTCTACGAAGCAGAGAGAGTCCCAAACACGATAAATGCAGAGAGGCCCCCTCCAAGACACATCATAATTAAAGTGCTAAAGGTTAGAGATAAAGAGAGAATCTTAAAAGCAGCAAGAGAAAAGAAATTAGTTGCCTACAGGGGAGTTTCCATGAGACTGTCAGCTAATTTTTCAAAAGAAACTTTAGGCCAGTAGGGATTGGCAAGAAATATTCAAAGTCTTGAAAAGCAGGGACCTACAGCCAAGATTGCTCTACCCAGCAAAGCTATCATTTAAAATTGAAGGGCAGATAAAGAGCTTCCCACACAAGAAAAATTAATAGTTCATCATCACCAAACGGTTATTATATGAAATGTTAAAGGGACTTATTTAAGAAAAAGAAGATCAAAACTATGAACAATAAAATAGCAGTAAGTACATATCTATGAACAATTGAATCTAAAAGACAAACTAAGCAAACAAGAACTGAGACAGAATCATAGATATGGAAAGCATTTTGATGGTTACCAGAGGGGAGGGTGGTGTAGGAGAATGGGTGAAGAGGTGGGGGGATTAAGAAGTACAAATTGATAGTTACAGAATAGCTATGGGGATATAAAGTACAGTATAGGAAAAAGAATAGCCAAAGAATCTACACATGTCTCATGGACATGAACAATAGTGAGGAGATTGCCTAAGGGAGTGGGAGTGGTAGGTGGAGGGGGGCAAAAAGGGAAAAATGAGGACTATAATAGCATAATAAATAAAATGTAATTTAAAAAATAGCTCATGTAGCATACTATTTTGGAAAATACATGTATTCCTGGACACACACACACAAAAACTTGATATAGTACACCAACAATTTTCTAGCAGTTAATGTTGCAGTGTAGCTATAACTAGTACAGTTTATAGATAATGCTATATCATTATATATAGGATTTCCTCATTTTTATAGCTGCCATATATGTGCCTAATTTAATCAGTTTTATCTCTATGGTATTTAGGTTATTTCTAAACTTACTCTCCTAAACAGTGTTGCAATGAATAATCATGTACGTACCACAAACTGCATATGTGCAAGTACATTTGAAGAACAGTTTCCTAGGGGTAGAATTGCTGACTTTAAGGAAATATGCATCTGTTATCTTGACATCCATGGCCACATGGTCCTTTGTAGAGACTGTCTCAATTTATGCTCAGATAAGCAATATGTGAAAGTAGCTGTTTCCACACCCTCAATGCAACTTGTTACTCCATTTTACCCCCACACTTGCTTACTTCAGAAAATGCAAAAAACATGCATCAAACCAATGTTTCAGTGGCATTATAAATGATCCCCTCCTCTTTCATTTTTTTCTCTGCTTTTTTTTTAGATTTTCTAATTAACGGGAAAAAGTCAAGTTATAGAACAGTGTGTATAATGCCCTGCCATGGTGTAAACAATCGGGAGAAAATAGAAGTATGTAGTTATTTATATACATGGAAGTTCATTAGAAGGTGAGATCACACACACACTCCCATGAATTGGAGAGGTGTTTCCCAGTATCAAGCTTTATAAGAAATGGCAGAGGCCTTCACCATCAAACAACTCAGTTGTTGCAGAGAGGTCCGTGATGTCACGGGGCTCTCTCCCTCACTGTCATCAAGAGACGCATTCTGTATGTGAGATTCACAGCGTTATCTCCCAAGCTTCTCCATTTTATATGGTACACCTACTTGGCACCTCAGAGATTCTGGTTCTACCCACTAGAGGCTCTCCTTAGCTGGGGACTACCTAAGGGCCTTTCAGACACAATGCCTCTTCCTCCTAAACAAATGTCAATTAATTCATTTGGAGGACCAAATGAAAGTGTGAGACCAAGCCCCTTGCCTTTCCCTTAGGGGGCATGTCCCCTGTAAAGCAAATGGATAGATCTCAGAGGGCTAATGCAAACTCCTTCTTCCCAGCAAGATACTCAATAGTGTCTTAGGGAAGCTGGATGGCTGGGAATGGGTTAAGATATGTATTTTAAACAGAATATCCTTTGGTCCATGTGAATATATTACATATTATAATGATTATACAAATACAAATAGCAGAAGTAATAAATTAGAAACACTGTTTGTAACCAATAGAGTGTGATATTTCTGAATTCTTATTTTGTCCACTTTCACAGAAAATGCTTCTGTGCTGTAGTTAAACATTGCCAATTTAATTTGGTAATGGAATAGTTGGCACAGGGAAGATTGGGAGCAAGGAAAAGAATGTAACAAGATTAAAATTCTTTGGCTAAGAACAGCACAGATCCTTGTGTTTGGTTTTGGAGCTCTGCCTAACAATAGCCTTTTATTCTTCCTGAATTATATTAGTGGATTTTATGTGCTTTTGGAATATATTAGTGACATTTCCATTTTTAACTTTGACCATTGGATTTTGCATTTTCTGAAATAATAGGTAAGCTTCAGGACATAACCTATTAGTCTGTCTTTGTCACTTTATTGGCTTAGCAAGATAAACTGTTTTGCCTCAGGTACAGATATAGTATATTACAGGCCTAGAATTTGGGTTGAATTTGGCCTGCCACTTACTTTTCTGTGACTTCAAAGTTACTCAAGTTCTTTGAATTTCACTGATATCACCCGTATAACGGGGATATTAATGCCAACTGTTTTAGCCCAGGTTCCCAGGGAAAAAAGAGCCTGAGGCAGGTTGAAAGCACTGATCCTTAATTTGGATGAGCACCCTGTCTGTATGTGTGTCTGAAAATCTGGAGCAGCAGGAGCAATGGAAAGAAGGGGAGGGAGGCACAAGGAAGAACAGAGCCAGGGTAATCAGCAGATACGTATCCACCTGGCACATGCATCAGACCAGTCCACTGGAGGGAAGAATACAAGGGTGGCCTTCACACACGTCCTCTTCCCCGAGGGCAAAGTGTGCATCAGTGGAATTTAACCTTTCCACCCTGTCAAGTGGCTTCATTTGGCCCTTTCTGCCACCATTTGAGATGCCATATACCAAGCCCTGTGGTATGATAGTTCACTGAAATTCTCGAGTGTTTGGAGGAGTCAGAACTAATAGATCTGCCTGGCTGCTAAGTGGTGGCCATGGGGAAGTCCAGCCCCAGGCAGCGTGCGTGAGCTGGAGCGGAGCTGACACGCATGGGAGGGGGCTGATGTTCCTGGAGGTGGCTGGTGTCTGGAGAATTGAGGATGTGCATAATAATGTTTGCATCCAGTATACCTACTTTTCCTTTGTGTGTGTGTGAGATGGTAAAATAAAATAAACTGTTTCATGCCTGATGCACTGAAGCATTCAACAGTGCTAGTTCCCTTAACTGGTTATAATAACTATCCTATTTCTCTCCTCGGGACGTGAGTAAAATTAATAGGTATGTTTATCCTTTGAACACTATAAAGAATCTTTCTTGAAAGTTCTAAGAGTAGATTGTAAAAGCTCCCATCATAAGAAAAAATATTTTTCCTTTTTTGTATCTAAATAAAATAATGAATGCTGACTAAACTTATTATGGTAATTATTTCACAGTATACAAAAGTCAGGTCATTATTCTGTATACCTTAAGCTTATATAGTGTATGCCAGTTATATCTCAATAAAATTGAAGAAAAATCCCTTTTAACATCAGCAAGTTAGCAATATTTTGCCAATATTGCTTTGTTAGTATCTTCCTACACAAATTTTAAGGCAAATCCGTGGTATAATAATGTTTTACCCACAAAAGCATCAGAATTTATTACTAACAAATAAGAACTTTAAAAAATCCCCAAATTACATGCTTATCATATCCAAGAAAACAAACAAGTTTACTTAATACCATTTGATACACAGTCTGTTCAAATTTCCCTAATTTCTTGACTATGTCTTTTAACTGTTGATATGATTAGGTCCCAAAGTCAACATATTGCATTTGGTTGGTAAGTCTTAAGTTTCTTTTATACCATTTATATTTTGAAGAAACCTGTTCATTTTTCTGTAGAAGGTCCCTATTTGTAATTAGGATGAGGCGGTCAAATCTACCCCCATCCTTAACCTCTGGTAATGTCTGATCCGTTATTGGCCCATCCAGTTTTGTATTTTCTGGTATGTTGTCAAATGGGACCAGAGCATGAAGCCTTTTGAGTGACTCCCTTCACATCACGTAGTATGTTTGAGACGCTCTCATGTCGGCATACCAGTGGTCAGTTCCTTTCCATTGCTGAGTGTATTCCGCTGTTACTGCGTCTTTTTCTAATTAAGGGTCATTTTAGTTACCTCCAGTTTGCAGCAACTATGAATAAAACTAATATGCATATTAGTTTTAGCATACAGGTTTGGGTGAGAACTTGGGTTTTCATTTGACTTGAATAGGATTTCCGGACTAAATAGTAAGGACATGTTTGACTTCACAGGAAACTGCCATCTGTGCTCCCTGGAGGCAGTACCAGGTTGCATTCTCACAGTCAGTGCATGAGAATTTGAGTTGCTTTATATCCTCACCCTCACTCGGAAACTCAGGGTTTTTGCTTGTTTGTTTACCAGTTTAGTCATCCTAGTAGGTATGCAGTGTTATTTTTGGATATATCATTCATTAGACATGGAAATAGCAAAAAAAACACCCCACTATTTTTTAATCAGTTTGTGACTTATCTTTTCATTCCCTTCAGTTTCTTTCACAATGGAAAGTTGTGAATTTTGATGGAATCAAACTTATAATTTTTTCTTTTACAGATTATGCTTTTGATGTTGTATCTGAGAACTATTTACCTAGCTCAAGGGGACAGACATTTTCTGTTATGATTTATTCTAAAAGTTTAATTGTTGAGCTAATTTTTTTATATGTGGAATGAAGTATAAGTCAAGGTTCATTTTATTCCTTATGGGTATCAACCTGAGCATTATGTGTTAAAAAGACAACAAATTCTTGTTTTATTAAATTGCTTTTGTATCCTTGTCAAAATTCAATTAACCATGTTTGCGTGGATCTATTCCTAGATTTTCTACCGAGTTCCACTGGGGTAGGTATCTGTCCTTCACCAATACCTGACGAGGAGAGAAGGGGTGGTACTGTGTCTCCTGAAGTTGGCAGTATAGCAGGCTTGCGTGTCTTTCCCTCCTGTCATTCTCAGGATGTGACTTGAATCCTTATAGGCGTAGGAGAGTCCCAGATCCCTGGACATCAGATTCTCACTGCAGGCAAGGAGAGGGGTCAGGGGCTAAGGTCTTTTTTTCAGGAGAAAAAAAAATAACACCTTATTTTGTTAAGTCACTGAAGTAGTGCTTCCTGTTAAACATTAACCCAATTCTCAAGGACATGTTATTACTTTTATCATAAATGCCAAACTGTATTACTGCATTTTCTTTTTAAGCTTTCAAAATATACACAGATTAACATCCCAGCCTAACATCTCAGCATGCACCACAGCTGGGCATGTGGTGGGTTGAGGAAACTCACCAAGTCCAGGGTCCTGGAGGTGAGTAAGTCGGAGGGAGGGTCGTAGGAGGTGACATCTGAAACTTGCTCTGACGAAAGCCAAGAGTGAACCTTTGTAGGTCGTGGGAAGGAGTCAGCTTTTCCTCTGGGATAAATCAGGAGCTATGGCAGGGTTTTGGGCAAAGGAATGCCATCATCTTCTCATGTCGTAACAGGGTGACTCTGAATGAACTTTCATACATGACTCTGGCAGCAGCTCTCAAAATTTAGTGTGCATCTGACTTATCCGAAAGGCTCATAAAAACCACAGATCGCTGGCTTTCATCTCCAGAGTTTCAGAATGAAGAGGTATGGATGGGGTCTGGGAGCTGCGTTTCTAACAAGTACCCACGTGATACTGATGTTGGTGGTCTGGGTACCACACTCTGAGGACCTCTGGACCTTAGGGCGTAAGTATGGCAGCAAGAAAGCCCTTAAGCTCCTCTTTCCCTCTAATAAATAGGCTTATATTATACTTTGAAAAAACCAAACAGAAACTAGCTTTCTTCTTAACTGTAGCCATTCTTTTTTTTCTCAAAATGAAAAAAAATATCAAAGAGTGTCTTGAACTTTGTTGCACCACTTCATAGCAACAACCTAATTTGATTCTCTTTTGGTGACTGTCCCAAATTTAATTAGATACATAATCCAGGGTCATCCGTAGTTTGCCCATTTACTCCAGGGGACAATGGGTTTTTGAAAGCTGGTTCTGAGAATCAACTGATGTACCCTGTGCCCTCTGTGGGAGTGTGCATTGTTGCTAAGACTCTAGATACACGGATTTGGATATTACCAGAAAAGTTTAATGGGCTCTACCGTGGAATGACCTCACTGTGATAGCATCCAGAGCCAAGGTTCAACTGGGGTACTATATGGGAAGATCTTGATGTAGTGTAAACTGTATATAAATGTTATTTATTGTTATCGCTGTGATAAAATAAGGCTGAATCAGTGGATCAGCTTGCATCATTAGCATGATCATGTTAGAAGGGGAGTTAGCAGTGTGATGCTTTTGTGTGTGTGTGATACTAGTTGGGTTTTGGACTGGAGAACTCTAATACAGTTTCTTAACTAGCTCCTAAAAACACTGTGGTGTCAGTGCATCTAAAAGTATTAACATTTCAAGCCAGATAATTTCTTAGGGGATGGAGAGTGGCTGTGTTACACACTGGCGGAAGCTTAGCAGCATCCCTGGCCCCTGCCCACTAGATGCTGGTGCCACCTCTCCAGTTCTAACAATCAGAGTTATTTTCAAACGTTGTCAAACATTCCCTGGGGGCAAAATAACCCCAGGTGGAGTACCACTGTTATACATATAGTTATTTATGTCTTGATTCATTTATAACAAACAAAAGAGTTTTCCAGAACAGTGCTCTCATCTCACCTAATTGGACTATTGCCCTTGGGCAATGCGAAATGAGAGACACTTAACTCCTGGAGAGCAAGGGAGTCATTCAAAGTGCAGAAGTAGATACTAGAGCACCTAAAACCAATAGACCACAAAAACTAAACCCAAATCTCGGAAATCCCTGAAATAAACAAAGTCTATCTGTTGTTTTCTGGCTTATAACCACCCACCACCTGTCTATCATTGCGCATGAGTATGTGGGTCACCCGAGAAGTTCTGAAATTGTTTGCTGGGCAGCTGGGGCTGGCTGCCATTGCCTCGTCACGCGTCATGATTATTTCATGAAATCATATCTGTCACGCGTCTAACCAGGGGTGGTGGCTGTCAGTGGGGACGAGGTGTGCCCGGCCAAATGCTTCTCATCCTCCAGCAGGCTTCTAAATGGATAGATGCCTGGGGAAAAAAATATTAATGCCCAAATTAGCACAGATAAATAGAAACCTTGATGAGGAAAATAACCAATAAAAATCACTAAAAATGATCATAGCTTTCTGGTGAATTATATACATTTTGAATAAAGAGGTAATCTTGGTTGTAGAAAGGAAGCCTTATTGATATTTTTTAAATGTTCATTCTAACTCTGAAATCTCAAAGCAGTTCCAATCTAAATCTCCACAGGATATTTTAAGAAACAGAAAACTATTCCTAAATTTATGATAAATAATTACATCCCCTTTGAATAAAGAAGAGATAAGAAGAGCATGCCAAACTAGCCATGTGTCTGCTGCTTCAAAGGGTTTCTGTCCCAGATAAGGGTTCTCCCAAGGAAAAGAAGTCCAGTCTCTGGTGAAATCCCATTTCACCCGAAATAAAGACATGCTATAAGCCCATAGTAATAAGAACAAAGTCCTGAAACCATACTGAAAGCTAACATAATAATCATCAGATTTACGTGTATGGAAACTTGGTATAAGATAGAGGGGGCACCTTGAATCAGTAGGGAAATGATCACTTCTAAACTAAACAGTGTTAGGGAAACTGGATAAACATTGGAAGTAAGGTTGGGTCCCTTCCTCACACTATGTCTTCAATGAGTTTGGGGTGGCTAAGGATTTAAGAAATTCTCAAAAAATCACAGACTATTAGGTAAAAATATTAGGTGGATTTGGCTTACAAAATAGATAAAAGTTTTTGTTAATGTAGTACATCATAGACAAAGTTTGGGAGAGGAGAAATGCCGTGTCAAAAGCCTATAAGATATTCACCTCAAAATATGCAAGGGCATACAGGAAAGAGTGGATCCCAATAGAAAAATAGGCAAAATATCTGAATAAGCCATTCATAAGAGAGACAAAAACAGATAGCAAGGATATGAAGAGTTACCTTACCGCACTAGAAATCAGATTAGGGACTGCAACAATAGTGAACATATATTTTTGGAAAAAAACAAAATAAAAAGCCCCAGTGATATTATATCAAGTGTTAAATAGGGATGGGAACCTTTATGCATTCCTGGTACAAGTCTGGACAGTGCAGTATTCAGAAATAATTCATTATTTCATGAAATCATATCTGTAAAATCCTTAGAAATTACCCCTAAGAATATAAACCATAGAAATTCCTGCATGAAGGTCTTATGTACGTGTTACTTGTGGTACCGAGAGTAAGAGGCAATCTACTTGTCTATCACTAGAAAAAAAACAGAAACAAAAAAGTGATGGATACTGTGAGGTAGTCACACACCAAGAACTAGAAGCAGAACCAGTAAAGGGAGGGTCCTAAAAAGAGTTTGGGGTGACAATAAGAAACAGAACAAGATCTAGAGCAAAATACCTGTGGTGATGATGCAGGTGATAGGCTAAGATAAAGTAAGAGGAGGGCTTTGTATGTAACAGTGACAGTGTCCCAAGAGTTAGGTGCGTGCTTGTTCTAACTCTGCACTGAGCTGAACCAAACCGAACACGTCGGCGTGTTTCTCCGCGGCAGACATGCAGCCCGTCTTGTTGAGACTACCCTTTAGTCCAACATCTACATGATAGATGAACATTACAGCCACTGCCAAAACAAGTTTCTATCCTATATACGTCCTGTTCTTATCCTCAACAGCATTTAAAAAATAATTTTTATTAAAATGATCGACACACGCCCTGGCTGGCGTAGCTCAGTGGATTGAGTGCGGGCTGCGAACCAAAGCATTGCAGGTTCGATTCCCAGTCAGGGCACATGCCTGGGTTGCAGGCCATGGTCCCCAGCAACTGCACATTGATGTTTCTCTCTCTCTCTCTCTCTCTCTCACTCTCTCTCTCTCCCCCCCCCTTCCCTCTCTAAAAATAAATAAATAAAATCTTTTAAAAAAATGATCAACACACATGCTTATGATTTTACATAAATTAGGAAACCCAAGTAGAAACATACTTATTCACTCATGCACATGGTATTTTTCTCACAAGGGTGAGTTATGGGTCTTCCAAAGCTTGACTGGTATGTCTTAATATGGTGCCAAAATAATTTATTTTTACCTTATTTTTTAGGTTGGTGATTTTCATGAATCTGATGATCATTCTAATTGCTATCAAAATCAGGAAAACAAAGCTCAGGAAAAAATATCCCTATTACTTCAAATAGTTTAAATAAATGGGAAAAAAGTTTTATTATCCTCAAACAGTTTAAATAAAATTCATCAATAATTTTTATATAGAAGAAAATATTGCAAGTATTATTTCTGAAGCAACAAATACCCTTCATTTACTATGAGGAAAATAAAAAAATCTCGTTAAATAATAATAGTTTTTTTTCACCCAGTGAAATTATACATAAGCACATTTTTTATTCTGTTAACATGATTTTCCTTCCGCTCCCTTTCTTCCTAGGTCTAAATAAGGAACCCTATAACTAATATGTGGACACCCCATGCCCTCGCTCTACTGTATACTGACCAAGAAGAAAGAAAAATTACAATCTGCAATTCAGGTTGGTATTTTGTTTCTGAGAATGAATGAAGCTGAGTTTCCAGGCAGGTGGGATTCTAAAATTGTTCAGATTGGTTCTAGCTGATTTTTAGGATTTGGGCCACTAGATGGCGATAGAGTTTATAACTACACAGTTCAAGTAGGCCATAGGATCTTTTAACTGCTGTACTATTTGTGCATTTGATTTATTTATTTTAACTTATTCTTTATTACACAATTTTAATTATCACTCAGATAACTGCAAGATACTATTTTTAGAACCTTGTCTCTACTTCTTTATGTAATTTTTAATACACCACATAAGTATTACATACTTTTAAAATGATATATGTATTACATATAAATTTAAAGTATAAGGTAAAGATAAGTGTTAAACAGCAGCATGTGTACCTTTGTTCACTGTCTCATAAATAAAGATAATCCCAGGACTTGCTGAACTTTGCAATGGAATAAAAATTTTTTGTTTACCCATTTAGTGGTTTGACAAAGAGCAAGAACTTAATATATGTTGAATAATTGGAATCACTTGGCTCCTGTCTTCTCCTAGATGCTACTCAAGATAACAATAATTATTTCAAAAACATGCTGTATCTTTAAAAATACAATTACATGAGTTGAATTTGACAATCATAACAAGGTACAGAACTCAGTGAGTACACTGAGCTCAATCTTTGCTGCATCTCCTGAAAGAATCGTATCCTGCACTTGTTTTAAAAGTTTCCCTGTCATCAAACACACAAAGAGATGAAAAAAAACAACTATGCCTGTCCGAGTGTCTAAAATTGGATGAAGCTAACGTGTATCATGTGACTATAAATAAGAGTAAACTTCACATTTCCCTGGTTCATGTGACTTCTTGCGTAACTCCAAGAAGTCACCAAACATCATCTAACAACCATATAACAGAAGAGGGCCCCTTAATTACGTGAGGGATGTGTGTGATATGTTTGCTCAATGTCTATGTTTTTCCTACATTGTCCTCTTGCCCAGGGAGCAGGCCATCTCTGACCCAGTCCTGAACTGTGGAGTGAACTTTAATATGTTCCCAGGTCCTTCTCACTCCATGGGGCCCCTGCTCTGAGCTGAGAGACACCGGTGCCAGCTGCCATGCTTCTCAGAGAGGCCTGGGTGCCAGGCCTCCATGGCCCCTCATTCAAGCCCAGCTGGCCAGCACCCGCTCTGCAGAGGTCTGAGGTGCAGCTCCACGGCATCTCTTTACTCAGTTTCTCATTTTAATTCGTCCAGCACTTTCCTTTTCTTTCCTTAGCCCTGGGGGTGCTAAGCTGCTTTTTGCAGTTGTTAATTCAGCAATACCTCTCTCTTTTTTTTCTTTCTTTTGTATTTTATTTTTTCAGTGCTGGGCTAACAATTCTTTATACTGAATTTCTCACTGTCAGCTAAACAGGCATGGTTTCTGTTCTCTGAGTAGACACTGACTGATAAACCCTTCCGTTTGCCTGAAGTGCTCTTCAAATCTTCTGTGGAAATCTGGGTAAATTTCTCATCCAGGATGAGAAGTGAACTAATACATAGTAAACATTTATCTTTCTTCTGAAATTAAAATAAAATAAGAGACTCCAAATGACAGGATAGAAAAACACAAAGGGAGATGAGCAAACATGCCAGTTATTTTGACAAAGTATGTATCTTGGTTTGACAGTGAAAACATATTGTTACAAATATTACTTAAGCCGACTGGAAAAATACAGTGTGACCACTTCAAAAAATGAGGAGACACTTTGACTCTGAAACTGGAAGCATCAGTGTCCCATAAAATAGTGAAAGAAAGCTGATGTTTGAGAAATTGCATTACATCGTCCATAAAGTTGGCAAAGACACCTTGTGTTTTACATAACTTCTTGTTCCCAGGGATGAAGGAAACCATTTGGACCATTTCATTCTTATTCAACAGCGTGCCTTTCTCAAAGCGTAACCACAGTTTAATTGGGAAGGAGTAGTCAGAGGGAAATTAAATTAGCTGGGATTAAGATTCAAGTATTATGGCTTTTTATCTATTTGATAGCTCCTGTTTATGCGTAACATTTCCCAGATCATGAACTAGAATAAATGGCTGTTTTATTTTGTTTTGTTTTGTTTAATGAAATGTCCTAGCTTGTTTTTCTTATTATATGTTACCATTGTGACTATATTCCTCAAAATTCAATGCTTTTTCTCATGATAAACATACCTGCTTTTTAAAATGAGCTTATTTCCTTACAATAATAATTCTTGCTTTTCTAGAAAAAAATTAAGATATATTAAATTATATGGAAGAATGTAAAAATCACCTGAAACCTCATCATCCTAACTCATTGTGCACTCACATTAATTTATATATATATATGTTTATGTAAAATCTATGATAGAAACTTTTTTATAGAGCCAGGCTAACATATTTTATTCTCTAAAAGATTGTTAAATAATCTATCCAACCCCTCCCCTCAAGACAATAGATATGAGCTTAAGGAGAAACGCCGGTGGAAGCAAAGCTTGGGGCCATGGAGTCTGGACTACTAGTCACAGGTCTTCTCATCTTCCATTGAAGTTGAAAATGCAAAATCTTTACCTTACTATGGATTGTGATTGTAGCGCCTGACCTTATGCCTTAGTTCCGAGATCAGCAATGTTTTTTTCTGTAAAGGACCAGAAACTAAATATTTTAGACTTTGTGGGTCATAGGGTCTCTGTTTGCAACTACTCAACTGGTATTACAGAGAAAAAGCAGCCATAGTTAATAACTAAATGAATTTGTATGACTGAGTTCTAACAAAACTATTTGCACAAACATGTGGAAGGCGAGATTGGGCCCATGGGTCATAGTGGCACGTCTGTTTTGTGAGGCAGATAACTAAAACTTCAGAAGTTATGGTGATTAATGACATTAGCAGACATTCTGTCTTACTGTTTATTTTAATGGAGATGGTTTTAGTGCTTTATTAAGGAGGATAGTATCCATTAGGTTTCTTTTTTTAAAGGAGAAACATTTTATTTTATAAATAAAGCTAAGACAACTATTTTTAAAAATTTCCTATATTTAGAAAAAAATTTAAATAAGTTTTAGCTTTCAATTTCATTTGCCATACAACGTTACATTAGTTTCAGCTGTACAACACAGCGATTAGGCGTTTACATAACTTATGAAGTATTCCCTTAATAAATCTAGTACCCCTCCCTGTGACGCCATACATAGTTATCCCACTACTATTCACTTTATTCCTTGTGCTGTACTTTACCCCCTCATGACTGTTCTATAACTACCATTTGTAGTTCTAATCCTTCCAAATCTTTTACCCAATACCCCAAACCTCCTCCCATCCGGCAACCATCAAAATGTTCTTTCTATCTATGAGTCTGTTTCTGTACTGCTTATTTGTTTATTTTGTATTTTACATTCCACATATAAGTGGAATCATCTGCATTTATCTTTGTTTGACTTATTTCACTCAGCACAATACCCTCTAGGTCCATCCAATATTGTTGCAGATGACAAGATTTCATTCTTTTTTAATGGCTGAGTCATATTCTATGGGATACATGCACTGTTTCATTATCCACTCATCTGTTGCTGCTTAGGTTGCTTCCATATACTGGCTATTGTAAATAATACTGCAATAAACATATGGATGCATATGTCTTTTCAGTTTAGTGTTTTGTGTTTCATTAGATAAATACCCAGAAGTAGAATTGCTGGGTCCTTCTTTGCCTCTTGTTACAGTCTTTGTTTTAAAGTCTATTTTGTTTGGTATAAGTATTGCTACCCCAGCTTTTTTGTTTGTTTGTGTCCATTTCCATGAAATATATTTCCATCCCTTTACTTTTCAGCCTGTGTGTGCCTTTTAATCTGAAGTATCTTTTAGACAGCATGTATAAGAGTCTTGTTTTCTTATCCATTCAAGGCTTTTGAAGTTTGAAAATATTAGTCTCTGTTCCCTCAATTTTATTTAAATTTTTATTGTCAAAAATCTAAAGATGACAGAGGAGCAAGTGGAAGCTACACTAACCTCCTCCCAGGACAAAACTGGAATGACAACTAAATTATAGAAAAGTCATCCTGGATAACCAACTGAACACCAGCTGGAGAGAAGCCTTATAACCACGGACAGACTGAAGAAGCCACATCACCACAATGTGATTTGTAGGCAGTGTGGAGGAGGTGTGAGAGGGCTGGATGGGGTCCCATCAGGAGCAGCTGATCCTGGAGGGATATTTCAGCTGCTAGGGAGTTCCCCCTGAGAAGTGTGGGGTCTAAACCTCAAGCTGGGCTCCCCAGTCTACAGCACCAGAATTGGGAAAGGAATCCAAATAATGTATGGCTGTGAAAAACAGCAAGGTTTCAGTCCACCAGGGGGAGATGGCTAGCGATGCAGAGAGCCTTTTAAAGGGCCAACACACAAAATTTCATTTACAGCCACTTACCTTGGGCTCCAGCAGAGGGAGGGCAGAGTGGACTAGAGACACATGAGAAGAGTCTGGGGCTAGTGCTTCTGGGGACAGAACTGAAGGAACGGCAGCCAGGATCCCTGTGCTGCATCATTCCCCATACTACAGGAGCCGTCTTTCTCAGGCAGAGCACTTGTCTCTGAAAGGCATCAGCCTGAGGGGAAGCAATAGCCCTGACCACAGGGGTCACTCTTGCTTCACCCAGTGGTTTTAACACTTGCTGTTGAGGAGCACAGCTGGAAGACTTTCATTCTTTAAGTCTAACAAAAGGCCTGCAGTCAGAGACAGATCTCTGGGAGCTCTGAGACTTTAGCTGATCCTCTTCCAGGCCCAGTACTGATAAAAGTCAGCCTTGTTCTTTCTGCTCACAAACAGGCTCAGCAGAGGGAGTCACACACTGTGGATCACTGATAGCTCCAACAGGTTGACCAGGGCCAGTCGCAGGTAGTATTTGACATAGGGTTGCACCAGAGTCTTTACAGATCTACCTAATACATAGAATCAAACACAAAGAGACAGCCAAAATGGGAAGACAAAGAAACAGGCCCCAAATGAAAAGAACAAGAGAATTCTCCAGAAGAACTAGCTGAAATGAAGGCAAGCAATTTATCAGATAGAGAGTTTACTGTAATGATCATAAGGATACTCAGCAGCAAGAAAAAAGACATAGAAACCATAAAAAAGGACCAGTCAGAAATAAAGAATGCAATATCTGACATAAATAATACACTGAAAGGAATAAACAGCAGGTTAGATGAAGCAGAAGATCAAATCAGTGATTTGGAAGACAAGGTAGAAAAAAAACACCCAAGCTGACAGCCAAAAGAAAAAAAAATTTAAAAAATAAGGAGAGTTTAAGAAACCTTTGGGACAACATTAAATGTAACAACCTTAGCATCATGGGAATACCAGCAGGAGAAAAGCCTGAGCAAAGGATTGAGAATGTATTTGAAAAAGTAATGACCAAAAACTTCCCTAATCTGGTGAAGGAAAGACGCACAAATCCAGGAAGCACAGAGAGTCCCAAACAAATTGGACCTAAAGAGGCCCACACTAAGACATATTAAAATTAAAATAGCGAGGTCTAAAGACAAGGAGTCAATCTAAAAGCCGCAAGAGAAAAAGCAAGTAGTTACTTTCAAGGGAGCCCAAATTTGACTGTCATCTGATTTTTGAACAGAAACTTTTCAGGGCAGAAGGGAGTGGCATGGAACACTGAAGGTGATGAAAAGCAAGGACCTACAACCAAAGCTACTTTACCCAGTAAGACTGTCATTTAAAATCGAAGAAGAAATAAGGACTTTTCCAGACAAGAAAAAGCTAAAGGAGTTTGTTAACACCAAACCAGCACTGCAACAAATGGTAAAGGCTTATTTTAAGAGGAAGATGGAGAAGAATAAGAAGGAGGAGGAGGAGGGGGAGAAGAAGAAAAGAGGAAGAGGAGGAGGAGAAGAAGAAAAGAGGAGGAGGAGAAGAAAAGAGGAGGAGGAGGAGAAGAAAAAAAGAGGAGGAGGAGAAGAAGAAAAGAGAAAGAGGAGGAGGAGGAGAAGAAGAAGGGAAAAAAACAGGAAAATAGCCTAACAATAAAATTGCACTAAATACATATCTATCGATAATGGCTTAAGTGTAAATGGTTTAAATGCTCCAACCAAAATTACAGGGTAGCTGAATGGATAAAAAAACAAGACCCATAGCCCTGACTGGTGTGGCTCAGTGGATTGAGCGCGGGCTGCGAACCAGGCATCGCAGGTTCGATTCCCAGTCAGGGCACATGCCTAGGTTGCAGGCCATGTCTCTCAGCAACCTCACATTGATGTTTCTCTCTCTCTCTCTCTCTGTCTCTCTCTCTCTCTCTCTCTCCCTCTCTTCCCTCTCTAAAAATGAATAAATAAAATCTTAAAAAAAAAAAAAAGCAAGACCCATATATGAGGTCTGTCCAGGAAAACTTCACCCATTGTTAATATAATGAGAATGACTTGAATGACATTGACGTAATCTGGCAGCCAAGGACAGTGGAGTAGAATGTACATGTCTGAACAATGACAATTCACTTTACTAGTCAGTGGGGGTGGTAGATACCATTGAGTGAGCATGTGTACTGTGTGGTTATCACACTCAAAATGACTGAGCAAGTAGAGCAATGAATCTGCATCAAGTTCTGTGTTAAGCTGAACATTCCTCCATGGAAACTATTTGAATGACTCAGAAGGCTGCTACTATGGGCAACTGGTGACGGGCAGCCTCATCACAACAATGTGCCTGCTCATGCATCACATCTCGTGCAGAGTTTTTGACAATACATCAAATCACCCAGGTGATTCAGCCCTCTACAGCCCAGATTTGGGGCCCTGTGACTTCTGGCTTTTCCCGAAACTAAAATCACTTTAGAAAGGGAACAGATTTCAGACTGTTGAGATTTAGGAAACTACAACAGGACTGCTGATGGTAATTGGGAGAACTGAAGAGGTCCTAAGGTGCCTACTTTGAAGGGGACTGAGGCGTCATTGTCCTATGTACAATGTTTCTTGTATTTTGTATCTTCTTTAGTAAATGTCTCTATTTTTCATATTGCATGGCTGGATACCTTCTGGACAGACCTGGTATATGTTGCTTCCAAGAGATCCACTTCAGATTGAAAAACACACACAGACATAAAGTAAATGGATGGAAAAATATATTTCATGCAAATGGAAAGGAAAAGGTGCTGGGGTAGCAATACTTATACACAACAAAATAGACTTTAAAACCGAGAGACAAAGAAGGACACTACATCATGACAAAGAGGACAATCCAACAAGAAGACATAATGCCAGTAAACATTTACCCACTCAACGCAGGAGCACCTAAATATGTAAAGCAAATCTTGATGAACATAAAGGGAGAGACTGATAGAAATACAGTCATAGCCAGAAATTTTAAAACTCCTTTGCCTTCAGTGGATAAAATTTCCAGACCAACAAATCTATAAGCAGACTGGCCTTAAATGACACACTAGATCAAATGGATTCTGCTGATATCTTTAGAGCATTTCACCCCAAAGCAGCAGAATATCCGTACTTTTCAAGTGCACCTGAAATGTTTTCTAGGATAGACTACATGATGGGACACAAAGTGGTCTCAGTAAATTTAAGAAGATTGAAATCATATAAGTATCTTCTTAGACACAGTGCTATGAAACTAGAAATCGATCACATGATGAACACTGAAAAACACACAAAGACATGGAAGATCAATAACATGTTATTAAGCAATGAATGGGTCAAAAACTAAATCAAGGAAAAAATGAAAAGATACCTAAAATAAACTAAAATGAGAAAACAACAATCCAAAATCTGTGGGACATAGGAAAGCAATCGTAAGAGGGAAATTGATAGCATTACAGGCTTATCTCAAAAAAAAAAAAAAAAAGAAAGAAAGAAAGAAAGAGCTCAAATAAACAATCTAACTTTACACTTAAAGGAACTTGATAAAGAGCAAAAACAAAGCCCAAATCGAGTAAAAGGAAAGATGTAACAAAGATCCAAGCATATATAAATAAAATAGAGTCTAAAGAAATGATACAAAAGATAAATGAATTTGAGCGCTGGTTCTTTGAAAAGATAAATCAGATTGACAAACCTTTCACCAGGCTCATTAAGAAAAAAAGAGAGAGGATGTAAAGAAATAAAATCAGAAATGAAAGAGGAGAAATAACAATTGATACCAAAGAAATACAAAGGATTGTAAGAAAATATCATGAACAATTATATGCTAACAAACTGTACAACCTGGATGAAATGGATAAGTTTTAGAAACACACTATCTTCCAAAATTAAATCAGGGAGAATCAGAGAATATGAATAGACATATTACAGGCATTTGCATACACCAACAATGAAATATCAAAACAGAAACTAGGGGGGGAAATCCCATTTACTATAGCAACCATAGAAAGAAAGTACTTAGAAATAAACTGAACTAAGGAGGTAAAAATCTGTACTCCGAAAACTGCAGAACACTGAAGAAAGAAACTAAGGAAGATATGAACAACTGGAAGTATATACCATTCATGAGTTGGAATAATTAACATCATTAAAATGTCCACACTACCCAGAGCAATCTATAGATTCAATGAAATCCTTATTAAAAATACCAATGACATATTTCACAGATTTAGAAAAAATATTTCAAAATTAATATGGAACAAAAATGACCCCAAATAGCCTCAGCAATTTTGAGAAAGAAAAACAAATTAGGAGGGATCACCATACCTGATATCAGACTATAAAGAAGGCCACTGTAATTAAAACAATCTGGTACTGGCATAAGAACGGACACATGGAACAGAATAGAGAGCCCAGGAATAAACTCATGTCTCTATGTCAATTAATATTTGACAAAGGGGGCAGGAATGTACAATGTAGTAAAAATACCTTCTTCAACAAATAGTGCTGGGAGAACTGGAATGGTACATGCAAAAAAATGAAATGAAACCACCAATTTACACCATATATCAGAGTAAACTCAAAGTGGATAAAAGATTTAAACATAAGCTGGGACACTGTAAAAGTCCTAGAGGAAAAAGTAGGTGGAAAATTTTAAGTATCCCCTCTAGCAATATTTTCACTAATATATCCTCTAGGGCAAGGGAAATATAGGAAAGAATAAATAAATGGGACTATATCAAATTAAAAAGCTTCTGCATGGCTAAAGAAAACATCATCAAAACCAACTGTATGGGCAAATGTATTTGTCGATGATACCTTGGACAAGGGTTTGATCTCCAAAATAATCCAACCAAAAAATGGGCAAAGGACCTGAACAGATTTTGTCCCAGGAGGACATACAGAGGGCCCAGAGACATAGGAAAGGATGCTCAGCATCACTAGCCATCAGAAAGATGTAAGTCAAAACCACAATGAGATACCACCTCACCCCGATCAGAATGGCCATCATAAACAAGTCAACAAACAAGTGTTGGTAAGGATGTGGAGAAAAGGGAACGCTAGTGCACTATTGGTGGGAATGCAGGCTGTTGCAGCCACTGTGGAAAACAGTATGGAATTTCCTCAAACAACTAAAAATGGAACTGTCTTTTGACTTGGAAATTCTACTGCTAGGATTATACCCTAAGAATCCTGAAACACTAATCCAAAAGAACCTATGCACCCCAATGTGCATAGCAGCACAATTTACAATAGCTAAGTGCTGGAAACATCCTAAGTGGCCATCACTAAATGAGTGGCTGAAAAAACTGTGGTACATTTATGTTGAGGGCCACCCTGCCTGGTCTCAGGAAGCTGTGACTCCCTGTGACTTAGGCTGAGTGAGAGACCTCCGGATCAGGAGCCACTAAGGAGACAAAACTTATTCCCCTGGCATGAACGCTACCTGTTCTGTGCCTGGCCTTTAGTGCTAGATCAGTTTCTAATGATGGGTAAGACTCCTCAGAGAGGGGCGACCTAAGCCAGGAGCTGATCTCATAAAAGCCTCTGTGGAATGAGACTCACGAGACTGTGGAAATAAATGAAGGGGCTGTGGAAAGGAAGGGGTGATCATCTACCCCTGCCCCCCTTAGCCTGAGTCTTTGTACTTAGATATGAGAAATCCAAGTCTCTTGGCTGCCTCTGTCTCCTGCCCAACTCAGGCCTGCGGATATAACTAAGGGCTGCAGCCCAGATCAGAGACAGCGGACCCCCGGGGTAATCAGGCCTGGGACAAAGAATATGCAAAGATCCTGTGAGATCTGCTTGCTGGAGGATGCTCTTTAATTAGAATATGAAGTCATGGGCAGGAAACAAATCTAAGCTTTAAGTCCTGTAGTCTTTTTAAATGATAAAATCCCAAAATCTCTGGCTCAGCATCCCAGTAGGAAATCTGCTAGCACCTTTCAAAAGCTAACTACTTGTAATTTGCAAACTGTATTGGTATTCAAGAATAAAACCCACTGGGACAAAGGAACGGGGCTCTCCCCATGATGGGGTGAGCTCACGGGGCTCCCCACGAGGGAGTGAGCCAAGGGCACTCCCCACTAGAGGGTTTTCTCCCTTCCTAACTTCCCTACTGAAAACTGTTTCTATGCATGATGATTTCTCGTGATTCAACAAGCTGTTTGCAGTGTGTTTAAGCGAGGTTTGAAAATCACTACACATTTACACAGTGGAATACTACACAGCAGAAAGAAAGGAGCTCCTACGTTTCATGACAGTATGGATGGAACTGGAGAGTATTATGCTAAGTGAAATAAGCCAGGCAGTGAAAGACAAATACCACATGATCTCACCTATAAAAGTGGCCTAATGAACCTAATGAACAAAATAAGCTAACAAGCAAAACAGAACCACAGGCAGTGACCAGAGGGGAGGGGTGATAAGTAGGGAAAGAAGGGGAAGGGTCTAGTCAAGGAACAGGTATAAATGACCCAGGGACATGAACAACAGGGTGGGGATTGACTGTGGGAGTCGGGGAGGAGACATGGGAAGGGTAGGTGGGGCAGGGCAGAGCAATGGGGGAAAATTGGGACAACTATAATAGAATAACAATAAAAACAAACAAACAAATCTTAAGTGAGACAATTCAATGTTGTAAATATTTCACTTTTCCACACATTATTCCTTCAATTTAAAGCAATAAAAAATTCACACTGGAATTTTTATATAAACTTTAGAAAACACATTTAAATTTCATCTGAAAGAGGAAAAAAATATATATATATACAAACAAAAGAATAATCAAACACTTTGCTTAAAAAATTATAACAAGGAGTAACTTGCCTGGTCTGATAACAGAATTTATTCTAAGTTATAGAATTAAAATAGTGTAGCAAAAATTTTAGAAAATTAATTTAGAGGATTCAGATAGATGGAATAGACCAACAGGTCTATTCTTATCTTAAATGGAAAGTTCAGCATACAATAAAAGTAACATTTTAAATTGAAAAGATTAATTGTTTGGTGAAAGTTACCTGTGAATTTGGCATTTGAAATAAACATAAATTCAGTGAACTACTTCAAATTTGTTGCACATTGAGTTTCCCAGGAAATAGTTTTTGAGACAGAGATTTGTTGGCAGGAAGTTCACTGGGGATTTGCTCACTGGATCACTATCTAAGGGGGAAGGAAGCAGCAATGGGCAGAGAGAGGTTTGAGCTGCAATTTAGTCTCAGTGGCCTCAGCCAACCCTAAGTGGAGGTCAAAGTTGGGGTGTATTACATTTAATTTTCAGCCCTGGGGTCAGGAAGCTTACATGTTATAAGTCCCAGGTGGATCAGTTGCTGGATGTGGGCTGCCCCTGGGAAGGGTGTGTGACCTTGAACAAGACAGCCCTCCTCAGCTGAGGGCAATTTTCCAGAGAGGGTTGACACTATAACAATATTCACAAAATGAATTCCAGATGTGTCTAAAAACTAACTGTAGGAAACTAAAATATCAGATGTGGATTTTTTTTAAAGTAGAATATATTTATAATTATAGGATAAGAAGGCCCTCCTAATGATAGATGAATTTGAGGCCTTGGAGTTGAGAATGGCTATAAACATATTGTAATATAAAGAAAGCCAATGTAATATAAAGAAATATCTGCAATGTGCTTTAACCAGTGCATGATATATGGGATATAACAAAATGTAACTTTACTTCTGCCTCCCAACAGACATCCTAAAAATTATTTAAGTAGTTCAAGCTTCAGTAGGTCCCATGACTTTTCCGTACTAGGTTCATGTTAATTTAAAAACATATTCTCATTTCAGTCCAAAATATTAAGCAACACTTTAAAGTTCATTCTAAGATAAGATTTTTCCTCCTTCTCTCCAGTTCTGTGTTGCATCATGTGGGGCCCCAGCATTTGAGAAAAGGGATGTGGTTGGATTCTGTTTCTTTCTTATCTCTTCTCATCTCATACCCTCTGGCTGCCTGTGGTTTTACACCCTGCCTCATGGTAAAGGTTAAGGAAAAGGGAGGAGGGGGAATAGGATAGAGCAGGAAATGTTCTGCTCAGCTGGGGATGGCCTCTGTCATAGTTACTTCTCATTCTGTAGGCCTGGATGATGTTTAAAGAGGACTCTCATGGGAAAATCGGTGGGGTCTTTGGAGACACGGATGATCTCCCTCAGCTCCAGTCATAGAAGTCATGCCTCTTTAGTTGATACCTTTGGTAACTTGTGGATCACTCCTCAGTCTCTCTCCCAAGTTATTTTGGTTATTTTGGGCACAATTAGGAAACACTCCCACATTCCTGGATCTACTGTGAGTGGGAAGGTAGTTACTTCCCAAATGTAGTCCTTTGCACACTCTGTCACTAGTCTGCCTGTCTCCTTCCAGTCACTTTGAGCAAGAGACAAACAGCCCTCTACCTTTTTACCAACTGCAACAATGTGGAGAATGTTGCTCACTAGGTGTGAGAAGAGAGAAGCATTTGCATAGGACAAAGCCTGGGGTTGGGAACAAACTCACACTGGGCAGAAGCTCTTTTGAGAAATTCCTTTATAGACTGCTGGCCAAGATGGAGGCGTAGGTAGACATACTGTGCCTCCTTGCACAACCAAAATAAGGACAATAAAAATTTAGAAACAAAAAAAACCAATCAGTACTGACAGAAAATTGAACTGTATGGAAGTTTGACAATCAAGGAGTTAAAGAAGAAATATTCATCCAGACTGGCAGGAGGCGTGGAGTCAGGCAGCTGTGTGGAGAGAGGTCGCAGCAAAAAAAAGCGGTGGCTGGTGGACCCTGGGCACACAAGGCAACAGCGGGAGGACCCAGCAAGGAGGTAGATTGTGGAGGGGCGAGGCACACAAGGCGTCAGGCAGATATTATGCAAATAAACCAGACAAAACTGGGGAACAAGACAGACCATGTGACCCAGGGTTCCAGTGAGGGGAAATGAAGCCTCAAAACATGGATTGAAAACACCTGTGGGGGTTGAGGTGCTGGCAGAGACTCCCAGTCTCACAGGAGAGTTCCTTGGAAAGAACTGCAGGGTCCTAGAATGTGAACAAACCCACCCACACAGGAATCAGCACCAGAAGGGCTGAGTTTGCTTGGGGGAAGTGGCAGAAGGGACTGAAATCCAGCAGAGAGCAGAGCAAGCGCCATTGTTCCCTCTCTGACCCCTGCCCCACATACAGCATCACAGCCCAGAGAGGTGGGTTGTCCTGCCCTAGTGAACACCTAAGGCTCTACCCCTCACTACATAACAGGTTCATCAAGACAAAAAAAAAAAAAAAAAAAAAAAAAAA
>PVIA01000224.1:0-360407 GCA_004024845.1 Tonatia bakeri | reverse complement strand
TGACCCACCTGTTATGTAGTGAGGGGCAGAGCCTTAGGCGCTCACCTGGGCGGGATACCAGAAGGAGAAGAGGAAGAGCAACAAGTGGAAAAGTCATTTGAACAAATAATAAAGGAGAACTTCCCCAATTTGGCAAAGGAAATAGACTTCCAGGAAGTCCAGGAAACTCAGAGAATCCCAAAGAAGTTGGACCCAAGGAGGAACACACCAAGACACATCATAATTACATTACTCAGATTAAAATGAAGGAGAGAATCCTAGAAGCAGCAAGAGATAAGGAGACAGTTACCTACAAAGGAGTTCCCATCAGACTGTCAGCTGATTTCTCAAAAGTACATTTCAGGCAAGAAGGAGCTAGAAAGAAGTGTTCCAAGTCATGAAAGGCAAGGACCTACATTCCAGATTACTCTATCCAACAAAGCTTTCATTTAGAATGGAAGGGCAGATAAAGTGCTTCTCAGATAAGGTCAAGTTAAAGGAGTTCATCATCACCAAGCCCTTATTATATGAAATGTTAAAGGGACTTATCTAAGAAAAAGAAGATCAAAAATATGTATAGTAAAATGATAGCAAACTCACAGTTATTTACAACCACACCTAAAACAAAAGCAAACTAAGCAAACAACTAGAACAAGAACAGAACCACAGAAATGGAGATCACATGGAGGGTTAGCAACAGGAGAGTGAGAGGAGGAGAGAGGGGGAATAGGTACAGAAAATAAGTAGCATCGATGATAGGTAGAAAATAGACAGGGGGAGGGTAAGAATAGTATTGGAAATGTAGAAGCTAAAAGAACTTATAAATATGACACATGGACATGAACTGAAGGGGGGGAATGTGGGTGGGAGGGTGTGTGCAGGGTGAGAGAAGTGCAGGGTGAGAGAAGTGAAGGGTGGGACTACTGTAATAGCATAATCAATAAAATTTATTTAAAAAAGAAAAAAGAAATTCCTTTTATAGACTTCCTTTATAGACTTCAAGTCAAGATGGCATAGTAGGTAAATGCTATGCTTGCCTCCTCCCATGACCACATCAAAATTACAATGAAGGATATAAAGAAGAAGTCATGACTGGATGAGTGCAGAGATGCAAAACAAGCTGACTGCACACCCATGTGTGGCAGTTGGGAATTGGGGGGATTACCTCAGTTGCAGAGATATCCCCAGAGGATCAAGGACTGCCAGCTTGCACATCAACCTTCTCAGCCCAAAGCGCCAGTGCCAGAAAGTAGACTTCCCACATCTGGCTATGGAAATCAGTGGAGCTTCCATGCATCAGGTGAGATGGAAGGCTGCTGGAAACCCAGATATCCTCTTAAAGGGCCTGGCAGACTTGCTCACTCCTGTGATCCAGTGGAGGGACAGCAGCTTCAGGTACCAGAGAAACACAAAAAGAAACTGACGTGTGTAGCTTTAGGGCACGGGTGGCAAACACAAGGCCAACGGGCCAAATGTGGACCTTCTCCTTGTTTTATGCTGTCCAACACCTTGTTTCTACCCAGTGGCAGTGCCGAGCCTTTGCTTAACTGTTAAGGAGTAGTTACATTTATACAGCCCTAAAATTACATTTGGCCCTTTGAAGGCAACATCAGGGCTAATGTGGCCCCGGCAAAAATGAGTTTGACACCCCTGCTTTAGGGCCAGGACTGGTAGTCAGCCGCTACTGTTCTAGTGTTGAGCCTTCCTCCAACATAGCCAGCAGGCAGGCATCATCTTTCCTTTGGTGAGCCCTACCCCCACATGACCAAATTTGAATTTGCATTTATCCTGTGAACACTACTCACCTTACCTGGTGAATCTCTGAGACCCTGCTTCTCCAAACTCGCTTACTGTCCAAGGTTCTTTCAGTGGGTAAGCCTTGTGGGCAGCTGGCAGGTGGTGGCAGGCCTTGGGATGCCCTATGCCTTTTGCTGGGCTGGGCAATAGTGAAAGATGGCCTCATTCACAAAGTGGCCTCTCCCACACGCCTCCAGGTCCAGCATGGGCAGTTACAAACCACAGATCACTTTGCAGATCATACGAGGTACCACCGGGCCAATCACAGGCAGCTGCTGACCTTGGCCTTCAATGAAGCCCCTATCAAATGGCCCTAGAACCAACACACTTGGTCATCACCATTAGACCACAACAGAGCACCACTCAATTAGCTCTACAAGTAGCACACCAGAAGGCAGCCAAAATGAGGAGGCAAAGAAACATGTACCAAATGAAAGGAGAAAACTCCAGAAAAAGAATGGAATGAAAAGGAGGAAAACAATCTACCAGATCCAGAATTCAAAATAGTGGTTATAGGAATGCTCAAGGAACTTAGTGAGAATTTTGAAAAAGAGATCGTAAGCTTAAAAAAGGATATAGAAATTATAAATGTGAAGCAGTCATAAATTTAAAATACAACGACTAAAATGTATATAATAGAAGAAACTGACAACTGATTCAATAAAGCAAGGATCAAATCAGCTCTTTGGAAGACAAAGTAATAGAAAATACCCAATTGAACAACAAAAAAGAAAAAAGAATTTTTAAAAAAGAGTACAATTTAAGGAAGCTGTGGGACAACATCTACTGTAACAACATTTACATAAGAGGGGTACCAGAAAGAGAGGAAAGAGAGAATAAGGGATTGAAAACATATATCAAGAAACAATGACTGAAAATTTTCCTATCCTGGTGAAGGTAATAGACATACAAGCCCAGGAAGCATGGAGAATCCCAAACAAGATGAACACATAGAGGCCTACACTAAGTCACATTATAATTAAAATAGAAAAAATAAAAGACAAAGAGAGAATCCTAAAAATAGCAAATAAAGTACTGTTAGTTAACTACAAGGGAGCTCCCATAAAACTGTCAGCTGATTTCTCAACGGAAATTTTTCAGACCAGAAGGAATTAGCAGAAATATTCAAAGTGATGAAAAGCAAGGACCTACAACCAAGACTACTCTACCCAGCTGAACTAGCATTTAAAATTGAAGGAAAGATAAAGAGCTTCCCAGGTATGAAAAAGCTAAATGAGTTCATCACCATGAAACCAGTATTACACAAAGTGTTAGAGACTTCTTTAAGAAGAAAGGGAAAAAATATAAAATTAATAATGAAATGGCAAAAATTACATACCTATTAATAATGACTTTAAATTTAAATGGATTAAATGCTCTAATGAAAAGACATAAGGTAGCTGAATGGATAAGAAAACAAGAACCATATATACGCCATTTACAAGAGACCCACTTCAGATCAAAAGACATACACAGACTGAAAATAGGAGTAAAAGAGATATTTCACGCAAGTGGAATTTTTAAAAAGCTAAGGTGGCAATAATTATATCAGACAAACAGACTTTAAAACAAAGTCTATAATAAGTGATAAAGAAGGACTTTTTATAATGATAAAGGGATAAATTTGGCCACAGGTTATAACCCTTGTAAACATTTATGCACCCAACATAGGAGCACTTAAATGTATAAATCAAATCCATATTGATGGAGATAAAGAGAAAAATTGACAGTAATAGAATCATAACAGGGGACTTTAACAGCCCATTTTTATCCATGCATAGATCTTCCAGATGGAAAATCAACAGGGAAACAGTGATCTTAAATAACACATTAAACAAGATGGATTTAATTGATATTTTTAGAGCATTTCATTCCAATGCAGCAGAATATATGTTCTTTTCAACTGAACATAAAGCATTTTTCTGGATAGATCACAGAACACATCTCCGTAAACTTAAGAGTATTGAAATCATAGCAGGCATCTTCTCCCACCACAATGGTATGAAACTAGAAACCAATTACAAGGAAATCTGACACATATACTCATGGAGGAAAAATGACATGTTACTAAACAATGAGTAGGTTAATAATGAGATCAAGGAAAGAATCAAAAGGTAACTTGAGGTAAATGATAATGAAAACACAACAACCCCAAATCTCTTGGATGCAACAAAAGCAGTCTTAAGAGGAAAATTCATAGCAATACTTGCCTACTTCAAGAAATAAAAAAAATCTTGCCCTGGCTGGTGTAGCTCAGTGGATTGAGCGTGGGCTGCGAACCAGGCATCGCAGGTTCGATTCCCAGTCAGGGCACATGCCTAGGTTGCAGGCCATGGCCCCCAGCAACCGCACACTGATGTTTCTCTCTCTCTCTCTCTCTCTCTCTCCCTTCCTTCCCTCTCTAAAAATAAATAAATAAAATCTTTAAAAAAAAAGAAATAAAAAAAATCTCAAACAATCTAAACTTGCACCTAAAAGAACTAGAACATGAACAGCAAACAAAGCCGAAAGTGGCAGAAGGAAGTAAATAATAGATCACAGCGGAAATCAACAAAATAGAGGGGAAAAATACAAAAGATCAATGAAAGAAAAATCTGGTTGTTTGAAAAGATAAACAAAGCTGGTAAACTTCTAACCAGAATCCTCAAGAGAAGAGAGAGAGAGAGTCCCAATAAATAAAATAAGAAAGAGGAGAAATAACAACTGACACAACAGAAATACCAAAAAATTATAAGAAAATACTACAATTGTATGACAACATATTGGACAATTTGGAAGAAATGGATAAATTTATAGACATACAATCTTTCAAAACCACCCTCCCACCAGAATTTCCCCCCTTAGTTCATGTTGATAGGTTGTACGTATAAGGTCTTTGGCTTCTCAATTTCCTATATTGTTCTTAACCTCCCTGTGTCTATTTTGTAACTACAGTTTATGCTTCTTATTCCCTCGACCTTTTCCCCCATTCTCCCCTCATCCCCTCACCACTGATAACCCTGTATGTGATCTCCATTTCTGTGATTCTGTTCCTGTTATAGTTGTTTGCTTAGTATGTTGTATTGGTAATAAGCAGGCAGGTCTTCAACAAAAAAACTGCCTTTTATAACTGTGGGAAAAGACTATGACCTTTTCTATACTCATGTCACCAAATCAAAACAACACAGAACACCTGTAACTCAGAAGGAACATTGCATCACCTGTAACTCAAAGTATCATTGAGCCACAGCACCTCATAGCATGCATCACAGCATATTGCAGGAAGAAAAAAATGAGTGGTATGCTGCTCTTTTTAAAAAATGAGAAAGAAATGTAGTTATCAACTAAGAACACATTCATAGAGTCAAATTCATCTTTCCTGGTATGCCATTCTTTGAGTTTTGACCAACTAGAGTATATAGTTATTGTCATGTAACCACTATCACAATTAAGGTATAAAACAATTTCATTTCTTCAAATGATTCCCTACTGTGCTTTTGTAGTCAATTCTTTTCACCCATTCTCTGCCTTTGGTAACCACTGACCTCATTTTTTCCCTTTAGTTTAGAATTTTCCAGAAGGTCATATGTAGAGAATCCTGTCATCTTCAGGCATTTTACTTGCCTTAATGTGTCTGAGAGTAATCCATATTGTTGAATTTCTCAGTAGCACATTTTCTTTTATTACTCAGTAGTATTCCATTGTAAGAATATTCAATTTTTTAAAATCCATTTATCCAATGTAGGAAATTAGGGTTGATTTCAACACATAACATTTTAAAAACAGCAGGAAAAGGTAAAATGAATCTTGTCATAGAATTTTTAATTTCTTAAATATCTTCATATTTTATGGTCATTTTGAGTTATTACTAGCAAAGTTAGAAATCATCAATCTGATGGAAATCATGCAGGTTTTGGGGGGAGCAGTGGTCTCTGTCTAATCAATCATTTTCCCACTGAATTCCTTCTGAGTTGATGCAACTGCTCCTGTTTCTCAACTAGTATGTTTGTGGAGTGTTGAAAGAGGATTATGTTCCAATGAGTAACAGCTGGCCTCATAACACATAGATGACAAAAGGATCATCCAAGTGTATAACTTGCAAAAACTGGGCCAGGAACTGAGTAGAGGATGGAGCAACCTCTTTGGCTGACTTTAAGGCTCAGCTTCTAAATGACGCTTTCAGTAAGGCAATCTTGGGCTTTCTGCAGGATGGAGAGTGAACAAAGACAGTGGGAAGCCCCAGAGAGAAAGAACAAGGGTGTCTCTGCTCTTTCCGTTTTCCAGCTCCCTCTCAGCAATCACTTAGGGCTAGTCATTTCACATGCTATGCAAGGTTGCAGTAGGTTAGAAGTGAATTTTAAATCCACTAAAAATGAGCTCATATCCATGCTGTCTTCATGACCCCTTGCCTTTAAAACAACAGAGAACAATGCTGCCTCACTGACTTTCTCATTCTATTGTATCATTTGCGTAAAACAGGTGTGCCACAGACGGTTCACTGCCAACTCAATGTGCCCGTGCAGTTCCCTAATTTCACTGTCAATGCAGTAATCTTCCTCCTTTGTTACAAGCCTCTCAAAATCACTGTAAGTAATGCCAGTGCATACTGAATTGAAGTCGAATAATACATTTGCCTTTCCCGCTAACTTTGAATCTTGACAAAGCAACATCTGAAAAATTGGAGATGGGTCTAGAAGTGAGTCACACAATACTGAATTTCTCTGGTTTTGTGACAGCCAGTATTTCTCAAAATGAGAAAAATAATAGGAAAAGTTCTCCATCATGCTTAAAGCCTCAAGTTATGTTTTATTTTCTTTATTGCTTTTACTTTATAATGGTCCTTTCCTTTAAGGAATTTTTATCAAAAAATGAGATGAATATCAACTTAGATTTACATGTTGACTGTTTTGCTTTTTATCTCTCTCAACTAGGTCCCCACTAACACTGCTTTCTTGGTAACTAACGAGCAGTGTCCTGATTATAAATGACTAGACACTTACTGATTTATTTATAGATATTTCAAGAGGATCACAAAACACACTTATTTGTCTACACTGCTCATGTGATACAATGACTGGGAATGAAAACCGATTCCTTTATTGTCATCACCCATTAGTGTATAAATAAATGTATATAAATAATTAAGTATATATTTATATTTTTAAATGTGTATCTAATAAAACACAGATACATCTAAGACACATTATATGCGCATGTGTAAATATAACACATATACAACTTTTATAAAGTGGGCTCATGGAAGCCCCATGATTGAACCCCAGTGACGTCCTGCCCATGGCTGCACCTGCAGCAGCTCCTGCACTCCTCCAACCATATCGCACGCCTCGCTGGCTTCAGCATGACCCCACAGGCCTCTTAGTTCCTTAAAGACAGCAAACTCATTCCTGCATCCTGGTCTTTGTCTTGCATATGCTGTTGGCCTCAGAAAGCTCTTCTGCTAATGGGAGGAGAACCGAGTCCCTCTCACCTTGCATATCTTGGCTTAACGTCACACACTGAGAATGACGTTCGTTGGCCAATTTAACGTAGCTGCTCAACAGTTCCAATCCTCTTATGATTTTTTGGGCTTGCCTTTGTTTGTTACTGGCATACCATCTGTCCCTCTGCAGCAAAAGATAGGTATCTCTCTAGGCACCTTTCCTTCCCTTGGTTCCCTCTTAGTGCTGTGGCTCCCACTCTAAGCACCTTATCCTCTCTGCCTGAGGACTTCTTTTGGTCAGAGGAGCATGCTCAGCCTGAATCAGGAGGCAGCCCAAAGTGCCAGAAAGTTTATAACCCAGAAGCAGCCCTAAACTGGATGGGTGGAAGTTAATGAAACCTTAGATTCATCAACTTTGCGAAATAGCCCAGAAATCCATGGTAGCATGGAGTTATAATTGTCCATGGCAATTGCATTTAACACGCTTTTCCAATCTTTCTTCTCTTTCCTCTTTCCTTTCCCTCTACCCTACATCCATCATCTCCTGAGTAAACCATTTGTACACATATACTTGTTTTAGGGTCTGCCTCTGAGAGAATGCAACAACCTAAGGCACTCCTTCAGCTAGAATGGAAGCTCCACTGAAAGCAGGAAACATCTGACCTATTCATTATTACATACCTGTCATCCCAGTACTGGGCACACATTAAACACATAATAGATATTTGTTGAATAAGCAATCACATACGTATGCGTGTATATGTGGAAAGATATAATTTGGATATCTTTGAGAAGTCTTTCCCAGGACCCTAAGATCTGCCTATCTCCCAACATAGAAAGCTCTTCATTGCCTTGGGGCCCAAATACCAAAGAGAAAATACAAAAGCGTATGGAGGAAGTGAAAAGACAATTTGGGACTTTTGGGATTCTAAAATGATGTTTAAAACTGTCTGAAAGTTGAACATTTGATTCTGAGAGGAGGATTTTTTTAATGACACAAGCTTATTTTTCACAGTTCTGGGGGCCGGAAATCCCAAATCAGGGTGCCAGGGTGGTTTCCTTCTATTCGGAGACCTCTTCTCTTACAAGGGGCCACCATCTTGCTGTGTCCTCACATGACCTTTTCTTTGTGCGTTATTCCACAGTGAGGGAGAGGGGGAGAGAGGGAAAGCCAACTTTCTTGTGTCTTTTCTGACAAGGGCACTAATCCCAGGGTGGAGCCTCATTTTCATGGCCTCACCTAACCTTCATCACCTCTCAAAGAGCCCATCCCCAAATACCATCACATTCACTGTGAAGGCTTCAACATAATGAATTTCGACGGCACACAGACTTTCAGTCCATTACACTTTACACATAACACTTTGTAGAGGAATTCAAAATGTTAACAAGATGAGCCCTTGCTGATGTGGCTCACTTGGGTATAGCTTTGTCCCATACACCAAAAGTTTGGGGGTTCAACTCCCAGCCAGGGCATATATCTAGGTTGCAAGTTTGATCCCTGGTTGGGGTACATATTGAAGCAAACAATGGTTCTCTGAGAGGAGGATTATTTGAGACAGAGAGGAGTTTGTCTGAACATTCACATTGTGAGAGAGTCTTATGTTAATATCATTTAATCAAAAATAATTATCATAAAAAAATTACCATAGACCTATTACATATTGAACATTCACATTGTGAGAGAGGTCCTGAATTACATTGCAGGGAGTGAGGCTGATAAGTCAGGGGAACTTGCCACTCTGCAACTGTCTGGCAGTGTTTCTCCACTGAGCTGTCTCTGCTTTAACCCAGCAGAAAAAGGGACAATTAGATTTCCCGGAGATTGTCAGTGGCTTTAACAAAGTCATATGTTAATATAATTTGATCGAAAGTAATTATCATAGACTTATTATATGTTTTCAGGAACTGTTTAGATTTTTTACAATGAACCAAACCACACAAAACTCATGCCCTGGCAAAGCTGTATTTGAGTGGCAGAGGCAGTTCAAAGAGTAAATTTTTAAAATGACATAGATAGTAATATTAGTGGTGAAAATTAAGTAAAGTAAGGAGATAGAGAGAAATTCTTCTGTTTTATATGTGGAGGTGACATTTGAGCAGCGGCATAAAGGAAATGAGGAAGAAAGCTCTGCAGATATCTCTGGAGGGGGAGCATTTGAAGCAGATAAAATAGTTCAGGGCAGAAGCTATGAGGCAGGGCTGTGCTTGCCTGTGTGAGCAGCGACAAGGAGACTAAGGTTAGCTGGGTTGGGGAGAGCAAGATGGTGAAGGGGTGGGGCTACAGACAGAGCAGGAGCCCTCTGGTATCTAGTTCAAACTCTCCATTATTTCCAAATATTTCTATTTCTCTTCAGGTCAATCTGACAATTGCACATTAATCGAAGAGCTAATCTATGATAGTGGTGCTGCATGGTCACAAAATGGCTGCTGCCCTCCAGCCTCAGGCCACAATGTAAGGAAAAACAGCAAATATTTACTTCTATATGTAAAATTCTGATTAAAGAATAAGCTGTGTATTGAAAATTGAGAAAATCATAAGTATGCAGCCTGATGATTTTTTCACAAGCTGAACATATTCATATAACCAACATTAAGATTTTTAAAAAGTTAGTCAATCTTCCAAGGGTAATCACTATTCTAACTTCTACCACTGTATATCATTTTCCTCTTTTTGAACTATAGAAATGGAATCAAATAGTATGTATTCTTCAGCATTTGACATCTTTTGGCCAACATTATGTTTATAAGCTACACCTACATTGTCATACGTGGTTTTATTTTGTTCATTCTCTCTGCTGTGTGTTAATTATTTCTGGTGAATATACTACACTTTATCCATTCTGATATTGGTGGACATTGGTACTTTTCAGTTTCGACTACTATAAATAGTGCTTCTACAACTATCCTTGTCCAAATCATTCAGTGCACATTTCTGTGGATATTTAACTAGGAGATGAATTACTGCATTAAAGAACATGCCTCTTTTTAGCTTTAGTAGATCTTGCCAAACATTTTTCCAGAGTGACTGGCCAATGTTTTTCTCCCTTCAGCAGTGTATTAGAATTTCAGCTGGTCCATATCAGACAACTGGTATTGGTTGTCTTTTTAATTTTGTGTATTCTATGTACAAGTATTAGATTATAGTTTTAATTTATATCCCCTTCATGATTGATATGGCTTATAACTTTAATTTTTGCTGGAAATTACATGTTTATATCTGAAAAAACAGCCTGTAAGTTGGTCCAAAGTAGTTACGGGAATTAAAAATGAGGACAATAATAGTGCCCACATCACAGGTTGGGAGACAATTGCATGAAAGGATCAGTTTACAAGTACTCAATATGACACCCGGCAGAGAGTGAGCACACAGCTAATATTGTGTGTTATCATCATTATTTTATGTGATAAACAATGACTATCCTAAAAATGTGATTATCTTTGCTACTAAAAACTCTATTTGAAGTTGAAATCCAGAAGCACCGCTGAGTGAAAATGAACAAACGCTGAATCAGTTTTGTAGAGCTAGGAGAAACACAATGGCACTGAAACAGAAATAAACTAACTAAAATAACACCAGAGACTGCACTAGATTTATTTCCATGATAAATACACTCTTAAACGTCAAAGTGAGGGTCAAAATAGCAACATTAAAAGGCTTCATCTTTAACAGCTTGTATGCACTTTAGGTTTGATTATTGACATATTCATTGAGCTAGATGTTTTCATCTTTGGCCTGTGAATTAATGTTCTTTGACAGTTTATAAAGTGCATTCAGTCATATTCAGTACAATTCATCTGAGACTCACTGTATATTTACAAATGTTACCATTGGGTATCAGCTGAGTCATTAAATGGAGTCAGGACTGAATTAAAGTCAACTGACTGCATAGAAGAAACAGAAATCAACATGGTGGAATATAATATTGAACTAACATCTGATCTTGGCTTTAAAGGATGAGAGTGATTTATTGCAGTCAAAGGCAGGAAGGACACATGAGCCATTAAAAAAATAGCAAATAAAGAACTGGCAAAATACTGTACCTGTAATGTTCAGAGGATCATGAGGTTGGGAAACACAGATACACAATACATAAATAGAGGTTGCAAAGATTATAATGGCTCTTTATCATGGTGGATTTGGTTCTCTAGCTTGTAGTAGCTTGTGAAATGCTTCTGAGTTGTGAAATAGCATGCCTATATTCTGGAAAGATAACCTTGGAAAGAACAAATGTGTGGCATTAGGCTTGGGAGCAACAAAACGCTAAAGACTTGGTGCATGATGACAGCCTGACCATAGTAACAACAGTGAAAAGCAAAAGTAGTGGTTAATTAGAAACATATTTTTGAAACAAACTTGATTAAGCCCAACCTGTTAGGTGAAGAAAATTGAAGAATGGTCTAAGATGACACTGAAGATTCTAGCCTAGTTTTAGTGCTTTCTAATTCTAGAAAGTATTAATAGGACTAGATGGAGACCAAATTTGGAGAGAAAATAATGAGTTTAGTTTGGGACCTTTTGATGTTGATAATTTAATTCTTCTGCATTTGTTAAGATAATGGAAATACTAATTAAAACTAATGGAAAAAATAAAAGGTGAAAGCATTTGTGGGGGAAAAAGATAAATTAGGGGCAGGAGAAGAAAGATAAATATGAACAACTATTGGGTCAATTTATGAGAGAAACAAGTTTGGACAATGAAGCAAATTGGGATTCTGTATGAATGACAATTTATGGTAAAAGTCTAACGTGTAACACAGATTTTTTCTGTAAATACTTAGAATCTCCTTTTCGGTATCTTCATTCCAACCTAATCTGAGTGGTGAGTAACCAGCACCATAATAACAGAGTAATTAAGAGAAATCATAACAATTAACCTCCATATTTTTAATACTCTTAAAATTGGAAAACAGATCTTTCAAGTGGATTGTCTTTTTAAGTTATTCTTTTATCAATGCCTTGTACTACTATAATTCATTTATTCAAAACATATCTATTTTAAATGTCTTACTATGTGCCATGCACTATCCCAAGTACTGGGATATAGCAGTGCATGCAATCAATCCCAAATCTGTCTTCCTCAAGAACTTTTTAATGGTTATCTGGAAAGTAATTTTTCCCTGTAAGAATTCACAGCAACTTCTTCTTTGTTTACTTACTTTCTCTTCCCCTCATCAAAGACCACAACAGACAAACACCCATGATTGTAATATGTAACATGCATTAGACTTGTCAATTGCAGTGGGACGCGTGACATCTGCCTAATAGAGATGAGTGGGTATTGCAATTTCAGCACAACTATGCTAACTATAAAATGCTAAATAAATATTTAATATGCCACCTGAAATTCAGTAAGTATAGCCACTACTTTATGAATAGATATTAATCTACTTTCATGACTGTTCTAATTTTTCACATCTTGAGAGCTTTTGACATTGCACAGTTCATTTTCCCAGAAAGGACAGCAAGTCCTTAAAATATTTAACTAACCTCTGAGTGAACTAGCTCTGCTGTCACTGTAAAAATTTGGGTGTACTCATTGTATTAATAGGCTTTGGCTCATTTCTGCTTTTTCTACTTCCATCTCTTAAGACTGCCTCTTATTTCTCAGTGATCTGCATTGTGAAAAGATAAAAGGCACATTTTAAATGAACCCCACCATTGTTATTCACTATTATTTCCCATTAGAATTTGATTCTGGAATCTTACATAGTTAAATCATAAAATCAAAAGCATTGAGGACACTTCATTATTGTAAGAAACTCCTGTACATAATGTTGGCTCACATTCTTAAAACTGGCTGATATTTTATCTTTATCCCAGAAAAGTTCCCAGGATGTGAGAGTAAATATATACTTTCCTCAATTGTCATTAAAAATAAAATGTTCACTATTGACATGTTAGTAAATACTTATTTTAAATCATATTCAGACATGTTTTTATCTTATTTGAACTGTGGCCTCTGTGTATTGTAAATCTTGCTTTGAAAAGTTGTTATTGTTACTTAATATTTGCTGCTCTGATGAACACAATTCAAGACTCACAAATATTCAAGAGGTCTGAAATACTAAAATTTCATTGAAATAAAGCAAAACATTTCAAAATAGTCATATGGAAGAAATCCATAATTTAGAAAGACATTCTTACCTTGAATGAGCATCATTTTTGTACAGTAAGGTGCTGTTCCATTGTATTTATAGTTTTTACAGATGCCTTGAAATATGTGTTTTTCCTTTGAGACAATATGAAGAAAGCTAAATATCTACAACAACTCCTAAGAAAGTATGTTTTAAATAAAACTGTCTATGCAAAGAGAAAAGAAGGAACTTGAATAGATTTTTATTTTTCTCAACACTGACTGGTTTCTCTGGAAAAAATTCCAGTAAGGGAAGTCATAAAATAAAATTATAAATAAGGTAGCTTGCTAAAATTATTATGCATGAAAAACTTCCTCTGTAGTGTGTTCCAGGAGGAAAGGAATTTGTATTCATGTTTCAATGTTAGTCATACATTCATTACATAATGTTCTATTTCATTATATGTTCCATAATCTTCAGATTAGATCTTGAATCTTTTTATGCATTATATCTCCAACATTTTATTTGGAGTATTGGCTTAATTTTTCAAAACATATGATTAAGATGGTTTGTATGCACTTTTGTTTTTAATGCCACACTATTTATACTTTATAGGCTTGCCATGTCCCGGTGTGATAGTTACAATAAAAATACTGCATGGTCTGGATTAAAGCAATGACATGCAAAGCTGCTCACTCTACTGTAGGTCAAGGTTTATTTCTCACTCCACTGAAGTTCAGAGGTAATTTCTCACTTTGCTGAAGTTCTGAATTTATTTCTCCCTTTACTGAAGACTGAAAGATATAAACAAATCTCTTTAAAAATCAACCACCAAGAGTGCAGTGGACATGAGTAGCATAGTGGCATTTCTTGGAGTCAAAGTCAACCATGCATGTGTTGTTGAAAATATCTACAAAATATTGAGGCACGTATCTGTTGACCATGCCTTTGGATTTTAAAGGGAGCTAAAACTATCCTAGTCAGTTATCAACAGTCACCTGGGTTGACTAAAGCTGCTGGGAAAGTGTCCCATAGCTGATGAGTACTGAGAGGGTGCTGTATTTTGAGGCAGCAGCACCTAGGTTAGTAGCAATCCAGCTTCCTGTTTCCACAGCTCACTTGTTGGAGAAAGTCACAGGTGTTCAGCCGGGTGTGGGAGAATGTGTGTGTGTGGGAGGAGTTTTATGCCACTCTTTTTCTAAGCCAATCTGACAAAAAATAGGTTATAATTTTAATCCATTCACACTGGATGGCTCTTGTTGTGTTGACTATTGTCATCTTTTTTATTTGACAATTTGTGGGAAAACAGGTCAGTATGCCGTGGCACACTGGCAGAAAATCACTGATATATTAGGATAACTCTTAGGTGTGTGTTTTACATTATTTCCCAGAGTTCTCTAGTGAGACTGAGCTTCAATAAACTCACAATGATGACTTATTCCCTTGCCAGCAAACCCTTTGTTGGCTTCTTTCTCTGTCTCTGTTCCCCACTCCGCTGCTGATACTTCCTGGATCACCTACCAAATAAACTTCTTACAGTCAAATTTTTATCTGTGACTCCGCTAAAGGAAACCTATTAAGACAGATGGGATATGTTTAATTGATTTAGTGTTAGCCAATGGAGTCATGTTTGAGTAGTACTAAAAACTATGTTGTGTGTGTACATATAAGTGATAAGAATGACTAGAGAACAGCTCACTGAAGTGCATAAGCCCTACTGACTCATACTTTTATCATTTGTCTTTCTTAAGATGTTTGGGGTTTGTTTTAACTTCACCAATAAATTAGAATAATATTATATTTTATGGTCAGTATTATTTCATATTAGATTATAAACCAGAGCCTACTTAAAGAGGTTTTACAATGCAGAACAAAGTATTCTGAAAAGAACACACTTCACTTTGTGTCACTTTTGTTGTCTAGGCTTTACCAAGCTGCAGGGGGATGTGACGACTAAAGGTTATATACTCAATAATTGTGATGGGAAAGCCGGGAGCATGACTGAAAGGTCGTTTGCATACATTGGGCTGGCTTTGTGGTCTTTCTCTTTCAGCCAGTGCACTTCTAGAGAATCACAAACTTTATTTTATAAGAATGATCTCAGATCTCACTTAGTAACACTATATTATTATACATTTTGGGGAAATAATATTAATCCCTTCATCTCATGTTAAAAATAGGAGAAAGGAAATAAAATTAAAGACAGAAGCTATTACTGGGACAGATAGAATAAGACATATTAAATTGATAATAGTCAATTACAACTGTGGATACTAGACTATATAACTGGTAGAAAATAGATTTTTTGTTCAAGAATTAATCCTACCAATTAATATCCTAATTATATTTACTTAGCAAATAAAGCTCCTGTTCATTTCAAGTGGCCCTATTCTCAGCACTTTACAGCTCCCTTAACACAAGCATACACAAGAGTTGTATATAATGAACAGTCCTACTAAGTGCCAGAAAACAGACCATTCATTAAAGTGACCAAAACAAATACAAAATATGAGTCCTGTCCTCAAAGGAAGGAGTAGGATGACCCACAAAGTGCAAGGACTTCCTTCTTATCACTGGAACATCAAGTATGCTCGAGCCAAAAATTGGACTGGTGTCCTCCTTAGCTGTAAAATGTAATGCTTCTATCAAATAAAATTGTGAAGAAACAATTTTCAAATATCAGTAATACTTATATAGCATAGCTTAATTAAATAAATTAACTTTGGAAGTGAACAGTGTCTGTCAAAGGTCCAGTTTTTCAGGTTTCTACAAATGGTGTCATTCTACCGAAAATATCATGGAGAAGTTAGAAAACAATCCCAAAGTCTCAAAGCTGATAAGTCTGGATCTAGAAACTGCCCTCTACCATTATGCTATGACTAAAGAGAAATAGAACCCAACACAAGTGTGACGTAAGATCTGTTAACTTGAAAAAGTGGAGATGGGGGGAACATGAGGTACTGCCCTCATAGGCCATTGCAACCCTTTTGAAGAGAGAAGAAGATCATTCTTAATTTTACTACATTATTCATAACTTATGGACTATTCTCAAATTTATGGAAAGGATAAAAATTCAAAACAGACATCGTTATTAGCCTTTGAAGGTACAATAAACATTTTTACATCATTTGTTGTGTCTTCGTTCCATGGCCAATTTTATGTATTTTCTGGGAAGCACAAACAAGTGAGGGAAATCTCATTCCGGACACTCTCTGCTCAGTTATTTTCCATCCTTTTGTTACTTGAGGTCAGTCTTGAAAGCAAAATATCATCTGATTGTATGGGAGTTTCCACATTAATGAATTGGCTGTGATAATATCTCACTAGTCATCAAAAGGGACAGTAGTTCATACTTTTATTTAGTTCCATTATTCTTTTGCTTCCATTGTTTACTTGGCTATATCTTTGAAAGATATATAACTGGGAAGAAACATAAGCCACAAATACATTTTAAATCTTTTAGTGATATTATTTACTTCCTATGAAGAGCAACAGACTGCTCAAGTTGTGCCAAATCTACTGGGTAAGTTGCATCAAAATTGTAATAAGTTCAGGTAACTTTTTCTAGCAGTAGCTATACACACATCAAAGAGTGAAAAACATTAGAGTCACTAAAGTAGGAACGATTTTGTAGGCCTTCTCTCCTGGAGCCTTTTTTGCCCCTAGTGACAGGAAGCCTAGTCATTAAGATCTTCGTATCTCTGCCCTGATCAAGATTTCATCTCACAGTAAGCCATGGTATCAGCAAATGACAGAGGGCAAAAATACTGGGCACTGGGACTGATTCTTATTAGTTAATGGCAAGACATTATATCGTGTCTCAGACTGCCTTCTCTAGAAGCAACCCTAAGACCAGGGTACCTTGCAAATGATTTAGTAAGTGAGCGTTCCCAGGAAAAGCAGTAAGAAAGACACAGAATAGGGAAGGCAAGAAAGCTAAACAAATTATGACTTCAAGTAAAGTTCCGTACTCGGCCTGATCCCACAGGAGCTCTTGAGCATAAGCCACACTTTAAGTTGATCCCTGCTCAAGACAAAGAATGTGGGCTTCTCTCCTCCCGTGTTGGTCAGACCTTGGTTAAAGATTGTCTCTAGGGAAACCTGAAAACCCGACTATTTTTGATGCTCCAAGAACCTGACGAAATAGCCCAATGGCAATCTTTTAAGGAAAATTACAAGCATGAGCTGTGAGGAACAAAACATGTAAAATCAGAGACATGGGTGCACAGAAGTAGGACAGGAGGCCTGAGGGGTCAGAGGTGAGGACAGTGAATTCCTACTGCGCACACTAGCGTGCAGTTCTGGCACACTGGACATGATAGTATTTGCTAGTGTCCATTTATAATTGGGCTTCGACGTGCTACATTAGCCAGCTGTCTTGGTTAAATAAGAAACCCAGTTTAGTTATCTTATTTCAGGAAGGGCTGGATATTGCTCACACTCTGGGCCATAGTTTGCTGATCACTGATTAAGTTTAATGGTGTGAAGTAAACTTGCTGTGCAATCATACCATTATTAATGCTGAACATGAGGATTTTCTTAGTCCATAAGGTCTGATGCTTTTATTTATTTTAAAAGTTTCTTGTTCCCATTAATTCTGCATTTACTTGCACTCTCTTTAAGACACTTTGCAGGAGAAAGAAACAATTTTGGTATCAAACTGAATAGGAAACAGAATTAAACCCACCTGTTTCTACTGTAGAACTTTAAGCACCATTAATATATATTGTAAATCACCAAGAAAGGCAATACTATCTACAAAATTATCACACTGAAGTGATTGTGTAATCCTTAATGCGTGGGGTATCTTTTAAGACTAATGTCCATGGACGCACTTTGGTGAATTCTGTTATGAATAATTAATATAGAAAATTTATAAACCAATCAATATTTGCTCATGATTATAGATATAGATATCCTAAACAAAATGTATGCACATTGATCAGTGTATAGAAATAATAATATATAAATATGATAAGATGATTTAAACTATAACAATGTGTAAAGATATTTTATCACATTACAAGAAAAAAATATAATAATTTTAATAGTTGCCAAACAAGCATTTGCTAAACATATACCTATTCATGATTTTTGAAAAAAAAACCCAATTCATTAAAGTAAGAGTAAGAGGAAATTTTAAGTTCTATCAAAATTAAAAAGAAAAACTTAAATGAGATCAAATGTCATTCTAAATGAAGAAATATTTTATGTATCCTCTTTAAAATTAATCATAAAGATCTCTGCTATCTTTACTTTTACCAGTTGTATTAGAGGTCATGGCTAGTATAGTAAGAGAGAAAAAAGAAATGAGACACATACAGTTTGAAAGTAAGAATTACATCTCTGATTATTTGCACCAGATGTTTGTTGACATAGAAAACACAAAAGAATTCACAAACATTATGAGATATAACAGTTTATTAAGATGGGTAGTTATTAGATTAATAACCACAATCCATCTGAAGCGCGATCACCGACCAGCAGTGACCACGGAACGCTGCGGATGGCTCGTCAACACACGAGAAATGAACATACACAGAAACAGGCAATTTTCTGTGGAGAAGTAGGGATGGAGGGGGCGCTCTCCAAGTGGAAAGTGCCTTGGCCACCCTCTCTAGGGGAGGGCACTTTGGCCACCCTCTCTAGTGGAGGGCGCGTGTTCTCCTGTCCCAGCAGGCTTTTTATTGGGTTCATTTGTACAAGAATTCAGGTAAAGCTCATTACTCATTGCAGGGAAGTAAGGATCAAATAACAAGGAACTCTGAGAACCTACCTTGAGTCAGGGTCAAAGAGCTGTAAAACTTTGAGGAACAAACTTACTTCCTCCTTGCACACTTCTCATTCAATTGAGAGCATTCTAAACAAAGCAGGTTTCACAGGATTTTACGTTCTTTCTTAGGCCTGATCACCCGGGGAACCTGCCCTTTCTAGTACAGGGCTGCACCGCCCTGTCATTGTTTCAGGCTTAGGTGGAGCAAGGGGAACTAAGGCAACCAAGAGATATGGAGATTTTCTCACAGACCAAGAGCACTCAGGCTTTGTCAAAGCTGGGGGGTGAGGGTCCATCATCCCCTTTTGCCGTAGCCCTTAAAGTCCCTCCTTGGGGGTCTCCCACGTGATTGTGCCTGTCTTAGGTCATTCCCCCTTGGGGAATCTTAGCCGTCTTTGGCTAACCGATCAAGCATTGGGGTTCAGGCAGGGTGAAGTAAAAGGAGCAGAAGTGGTGCTTCTGCCAGGGAGATAAGCTTTTGTCTCCTTGCTGGCTTAATGTTCCAAGGTTGTTCCCTCAGCCTTAGCCTAGGCGGGGTTACAGCTTTTGATACCAGGCAGGGCAGTTCCCAACACTCATTTGCATATTTATACAACAGTGCATACACCTAGAGAACATAATTAAAGACAAATATACCACATATAATAACATCAGAGACCTGATCCAAAGTTAGCCCCACTGTATATGTGGTCCTGTATTTCCGGACACAACTGTCAGTCCATTCTTCACTCACTAAAGGTACATGAAACAATAATATGTATGCACAGATACATATGAATAATACATATTCAGCATTAATGCATTCTTGAGCAGCCCTTTGCTCAGCATCTACCTTGCCCCAGACACAGGGCCAAGTACCAGGACAGGACAACAAGCATGACCTGATTATTGTTCTTGAGTTCCCATATATGTTTTAGGCAGGAAAGGCTGTTAAAAAATGAGAATTATGCCAGGAGTATATTGTTTATAATGTTATGCAAATATAATACACATTGCTCATTATCAGAGCTCAGAGTAAGAAGATAATTTGTCTGCCATTCACAAAACTAACACACTTTATAGGCCTGCAGGGATGCTTTAAATAAAAGTCTCAGGACAGAATTGATCAGAAGCAGGCCTGTTACATACTTGGAAGAAATTACAAAGATTAGTCAACTCCTGGCTTTTTCTTTTGATATAGTTTAGATGACTGTGATTTTGCCAAAGTTATAAATAGCCAGTAGGCCCTTAAAACACATTTTCTTTATCATGAAGCGTAAGTTTTGTATCTTCTACTTGGGTAGATTTTATCAATGTCAACTACAAGGAGCTGTTGTAGAGACAAGCCATGAACCTGAGTTTAGCAGAGTGTCTGCCTCTTTGGGTCTTCATTTATTGTGCCTTTTCTGTTATATATTTGTAAATTCTCTACATACATAAATAATAATGGATCGGGTGTCCTTTCAGCTAATGTCTGCATTTAGAACTAAAAAAATTATAATATATCTCTCTCCCTTTTTTCTGATTAATGATTTTACTTTGAGCAGGCTTGACAACTGTAGAAACAATGGGGCCTTAGCACATCATTTCACACTTTCAGTAATTTGAAAGACAGGGTGATACTAATTTCTGTGACTCATGCTTAGATCTAAAGGAAAAGAGACAGAGAGAGAAAGAGAGAGAGAGAGAGAGAGGGGAAAAAGAGAAAAATTTAAAGGTAGAGAGGGGTTTAATTGTTTGGCGGTATTAGAAAGACATAATTTTTCCCCACTGACTAGAGTGACTCTTGATATATGGAGAGGATCCATTATCATTACTTTAAATACCTAATGGTGTATTTAAATGCATAAACCTAACACTGTTAGAAAGCACAAGACATTATAAAATAATGCAAATTGTAAAATTGAATTATTTTTTAACATTTAATAAATTGATTTCAAACCTTTAAGAAACTGGGGACTGGTATAAATCGGTTCTCAGTAACTGACAATGCGCTTGGCAAAGATGATTTTGACAAAAACAAAAACAGAAGCCTGAGGTCAGCCAACCATAGGCAACTTTATATAGTAACCTGTAGGATGCTTCATAGTAGGTCTGGCCTACATTTTTAGAGGAGTTTTGAATACATGGTTTTATATTTCATGTAAAAGTCTTTAAAAGTGAATATGGTAATTTTCCAAAATGAAGAAATAAAATCATCATTGACTCTGTTGTTCTGTGTTTATTCTAGCAAGCAATTCTAGAAAGCAATATTGGGAATTAAGTTGTTAGGCAACTTATTTTTGTTAATGAATTTTTCTTACCAAAAAGATATTCCTTTATTATAGAAAGGTTTTTTAAATAAATCTTCAATGGAAAGGATGGCATTCGAAATCCATTTTCGAAAATGGTCTATTTTCTGGTTAGTTACTGGGCAAGATGCATTGGCTGCAGGTCACTGGTGAAGACCTCCCTTGGACACTCAGAGAAACCGAGGAGCTGCATTTCTGAGTGTATCTGGCCCCAGGAAATCACTGACTTAAGTCAGAATCATGATCAGACCATTATCAATAACCTTAACATTGGAGGAGAAAAAAAAATCTGATGTTATGAGAATCCATATCTTTCCTGCTTTCTGGAAATGCCTGTCTGATCCCCCATGGGTATGCCTGGGAGGAAAATGAGCAAATATTTAAAAATTTGTTTAGTAGATATAATGCTCTCAATTAATTATTCATTCATATTTCCCCTATGGATTTTAAATGAATTTAATTTAATTCATTTTTATTATCTGGATTAATACATGGATTCTTGGATTCTATTGACAAATATTATGTCTAAAATAGTAACTAAAATGAAAGCACTTTAAAGAGCCGCAAATCCTAGCCTCTCCACAGTGTATTCTTTCACCCTTTTTCCTATATGTATATGCAGGTGTGTAAAAGTGTATCGACGTGTGTGTATGCACTCATATACTTATAAAAATATGGGTAATGAGTACCCTTGAACGTATTTCCCATATACGGTAGTTATTGGCCATTTGCATTTTTCTCCTCTATGAATTTCCTAGCTAACAAATTAAAATGAATTACTTATAGAAATATAAATCTATAGAAATTTTTTATAAATGAATAATTTCATGTTTGTTTTACTGAACAAGTCACTTAGAAATGTTTCAGAGATCTTTCCCGGTCAGAACATAGAGAACTACTAATTTTTTTAACTGCTGTGTATAGTGATTCCACAGCAGAGATTGAAAAGGTTTTGTTTATCTGTTCCCTTGTATATGCCTCTCTGCATACATGTCAAATTTTTCCAGCATAACCAGAGCCGATTTGTTCAGTCAAAGGGGATACACATTTTAATTTTTAAGAAATCCTGCCAAATCTCCTTCAAAATTGCTGTGCCAAATTATTCTCACCAGTCATGCATGAAAGTTAATGTATCTCCTACCTTGCCAACACGAGGTTACCATTTTAATTTTTGCCAAGCCAGTTCAAATCACTGCATCAAATTTGTTTGAATCTTCTGTTCCCTGGGTAATAAGTGCAGTTACATATACATACACATTTTTTAATCTGTATTTTTTCCTTTTTTATTGGTGTTTGAATACAGTTGTATCCATTTTCCCACCACCACTTCCCCCTGCCCTACCCACACCCACCCTCAATCCCACCCCCCCGCCCCCTCGTTCCATCCATGTGTTCCTCATTCAGGTTCATTTACGTCCCTTTCCCTTTTTTCTCAGGTTATTTCCTTCTACCCTCCCCTCTGGTTACTGTCAGTTTGTTGTCGATTTCAATGTCTCTGGCTATATTTTGCTTGCTAGTTTGTTTTGTTAATTATGTCCCACTTATAGGTGAGATCACATGGTATTTGTCTTTCACCACTTGGCTTACTGCACTAAGCATAATATTTTCCAGCTCCATCCATGTTGTCTTGAAGGGTAGGAGCTCCTTCTTTCATTCTGCTGTGTAGTATTCCATTGTGTAAATGTACCATAGTTTATTGATCCACTTGTTTACCAATGGGCACCTAGGCTGCTTTTAGCATTTGGCTATTGTATATTGTGTTGCTATGAACATTGGGAGATATATTTTTAATATAGTTATTAGACAGTTACATTTATTCTCTTTGGGTTTTTTATTTATGACATTTAGAGAAGAAATGCAATAATTCTTTTGAATATATTATAATAACTTTATCTTTTAGCTATACTTTGTGAAAGTATTTTCTTGTTGAATTAATGTTATTTATATATCCTGGATATCTGTTTAAATTGTGTTATAAATGCTTTCCCCTCCTTTATGACTTATGTTTAACTTTAATAATGATATATTTTATAATTTTTAAAAATTAACTTTGAAATTGTACTGTTAAAATTTATTAAACTTTCTTTATAGCAGTTTTGAGACTTTTCTAAAGCCATAAATATATTCATTCATTTTTATTAAGGTTTTGTTTGTATATACAGATTTTAACCCATCTAGAATTAATTTTTGTGAGTAATGGGTGAAAGGTAGGGTTTGAACTTTATTTTTTCCAGAAGAAAATTCTGTTGTCCCAGTACATTTAGTGACCACTTCATCTTCTCACTGAAAGAAGATGCCACCAAATTTATATGGGACATTCTCGTAGATACATATATGGTTTTGACTCTCTAGCTTGTCTCATCTAAATTTTTAAAATTATAGCACTTATAAATATCAGGAACTTAACTATTATTGGCAACCATCATCATCTTTATTCATTTAACAATGTTTATTGAGTGCCTGTTATGTGTGTTACACTATTTTAAGCCCTGGGAGAAAGCAGAGAATTAAACAGGCCAATTCCCTGTGATCATAGCTGTTACAGGCTGCACTGGGGTCAGGAGTGCTGAGAGCATTAACAACCAAAGGGTATGATACAGGTGATTTGCAAGATGTCACGCTTCAAAAAATTTTTTAAATATATTTTATTGATTATGCTATTACAGTTGTCCCATTTCCCCCTTCACTCCCCTCCACCCTGCATACCCTCTCCCACCCATATTCCCCCTTTAGTTCATGCCCATGTGTCCTAGTTATAACTTTTTTAGCTTCTACATTTCCCACACTATTCTTGCCATCCCCCTATTTTCTACTTACCATTTATGCTACTTATTCTCTGTACCTTTTCCCCCTCTCTCCTGCTCCCACTCCTCTGTTGCTAACCCTCCATGTGATCTCCATTTCTGTGGTTCTGTTCCTGTTCTAGTTGTTTGCTTAGTTTGTTTTTGTTTTAGGTGTGGTTGTTAATAACTGTGAGTTTGCTGTCCTTTTATTGTACATGTTTTTTATCTTCTTTTTCTTAGATAAGTCCCTTTAACATTTCATATGATAAGGGCTTGGTAATGATGAACTCCTTTAACTTGACCTTATCTGAGAAGCACTTTATCTGCCCTTCCATTCTAAATGAAAGCTTTGCTGGATAGAGCAATCTGGGATGTAGGTCCTTGCCTTTCATGACTTGGAATACTTCTTTCCAGCCCCTTCTTGCCTGCGAGGTCTCTTTTGAGAAATCAGCTGACAGTCTGATGGGAACTCCTTTGTAGGTAACTGTCTCCTTATCTCTTACTGCTTCTAGGATTCTCTCCATTTTTATCTTGGCTAATGTAATCATGATGTGTCTTGGTGTGTTCCTCCTTGGGTCCAACTTCTTTGGAAGTCTCTGAGCTTCTTGGACTTCCTGGAAGTCTATTTCCTTTACCAGATTGGGGAAGTTCTCCTTTATTATTTGATCAAATAATTTTTCTACTTGTTGCTCTTCCTCTTCTCTTTCTGGTACCCCTATAATTTGGATGTTGCAATGTTTAAAGATGTCCTGGAGGTTCCTAAGCCTCTCCTCATTTTTTTGAATTCTTGCTGCTTCATTCTTTTCTGTTTGGTTGTTTCTTTTTTCCTTCTGGTCCATTCCATTGATTTGAGTCCCAGTTTCCTTCCCATCACTATTGATTCCCTATACATTTTCATTTATTTCACTTAGCATAGTTTTCATCTAATTTGCAACCAAATTCAACCAATTCTGTGAGCATCCTGATCACCAGTGCTTTGAACTGTGCATCTGATAGGTTGGTTATCTCTTCATTGCTTAGTTGTATTTTTTTCTGCAGCTTTGATCTGTTCTTTCATTTGGGCCATTGTTTTGTCTTGATGCACCTGTTATATAGTGAGGGGTGGAGCCTTAGGTGTTCAGCTGGGCAGGGCAACCCAGTCGCTGGGTTGTGATGCAATATGTGGGGGAGGGGTCCCAGAATGAACAATGACACTTGCTCTTCTCTGTGCCAGATTTCAGTTACTTCCTCTACTTTCCACAAGCAAATTGGGCCTTTGTGGTGCTGATTTCCATGTGGGTGGGCTTGTGTATGTTCTAGGACCCTATGAGTCTCTCCAGGGAACTCTTCCGTGAGGCTGGGAGCTTTTCCTGGTACCTCAACCCTCCACAGGTGTTTTCAATAGGTGTTTTGAGGCTTTATTTCTTGGTGCTGGGACCCTGAGTTGCATAGTCTGTCTCGCTTCCTAGTTTCACCTGGTTTATCTGTGGGTACATATGGGACCGCCCTTCCGCCAGCTGCCTTGTGTGCCACACCTGTCCATAATCCTCCACCTCGCTGGGTTCACCCACTGCCACAGGTGTACCCGGGGTCTGCCAGCCACTGCTTTTTTTCCCGTGACCCCTCTCTGCCCGCCACCCAACTCTATCCTTCCTCTGGTCTGGATGAATGTGTCTATTTTAACTCCTTGGTTGTTGGACTTCCATACAGTTCAATTTTCTGTCAGTACTGGTTGTTTTTTTGTTTCTAAATTTTTGTTGTCCTTATTTTGGTTGTGCAAGGAGGCACAGTGTGTCTACCTATCTTTTGTTTCTTCTAACTGACTCATTATTACACTTCACATCAGAGGAAATCAGTATGCAAAATTTTGAAACTATAGAAAAAGCATATGGTAAGTTCTTTTCTCTCAAAAAATTTAAGATCTATCTGGAGAAGTGAGACATAAGTCATCAAAGATATGATATAAATAGACAATGCAATACTAAGTGAAAGGCTTCAAAATAGTACAGCATTAAGTTTCAAATGAACGGTATAAACCATCAAAACCAGGCCAGGTTGAGGGCCTAGACCACTGCGATGTGGAAAGATTGATTTGGACTCTGAGTGTAGTGGTGGGATTGCCGATAAGTGGATACAAAGGCCACACATTGTTGATCAGGAGAGTTCCTCATTTCTTATGTCCATTTTATTGAAATGGAGAAAAGGAGCATGTGTCCATTAGAAAATAGGATGGAGAAACAGTATGAGGAGAACTTTTGAGAAGGCTCTAAATAACTAAGAAGTTTTGAATGTATGTTATATCTATGAAGAGAAATCAAAAGAAAACTTTTAAGCAGAAGAAGGACAAGGTCAATATGTGGTTTCCGAGAACTGGCATTCCTGGAAACCTGGCAGGCGGTGCTGCCCTAGACAGAAAATTATCTTTTTTACTTTGGTTTTTCGTTTAGCATCCCCTCTTCTCCCCAAGGTCTTCAGTGTCATTGGGCTGACCTTTTCTCCTGTGATAGAGACCTTTCATGTTTTGGACCTTTCAGAAATACTGACTGTTCTTCTCTAAATTTCAGCCCCAAAGAAGAATTAAGTAGAGTCACATGTATAGTGAATCTAATGATGACCTATAAACCTGGAGCAGGATGACTGACCCTAAACATATCTCTCTGGTGAAATACATTTGCATTTCAAAATTTGCTGAAGGGGATCAGTAGATGAAAAACTCTATTAGAAAATATGTGAAAATTTTAGATTCTGGGGCATCCTGGAAGGAGAGATGCTTTTGTTCCAGGGAAGTTTCAGATCCTGTGGTAGCCTCTAAAATGGCCCCCAAAGATCTTCCGCTCTGGCTTTTATACCCTTTTGCAATCTTCCTTTTTTGAATGTGTGCTGGACTTAATGACTTGCTTTGAACAAACCAGAGATAGCCAAAGGGGTGGGATATCATTTCTGAGATTGTTTTTAAAAACTGGCTTTCCTCTTGCTAGTTCTTTGGTTCTCTCTCTCTCTCTCTTTTTTGCTCACTTTAATGCAAGTCAGTGTGACAGAGAAGTCAAGGCGGACTCGGTCCAACAGCCTGTGTGGAACTGAATCTTGTCAGTCACCCCATGAGCAAACTCTTCCTGAGTGGAGCCCTGACTGATGCCGTCATTGTGGTCTGTGAGAAACCTTGAGACAGAAGACCCAGTTAAGTCACAGCCAGATTCCAGACCCTTAGAATATGTTGTCTTAAGCCACTACATGTTAGGTAATTTGTTATGCAGATAACTAATTCAGCCCACCTCACAACAGAACATTTTGTGGGTATTGTAAGGAATCACAGAATTGTAGGATAGGAAGAGACTGTAAAATCATGTTTAAGACCCTCATAATATTCCTGCTAATGACGGTCAAGTCACACTCAAACATCTCCCATGTTCTGAACATTTTAACATAATTTTCAATTGGGTTTGGAAATTTTCCCTGTAATAGTCACTAGATAATGATGAACCTCCATATCTCTGTGATCAACTGCCATTAATGTTGCTTTCTCCATTCAGGAATGGGGAAATTTTATTATTGGTTAAGACTGATAGAAAAGAAGAAGCATGCTGTCCTGGAGAAGGTCATGCATGTATGGTCTAACAAGCCTTTCTGTAGTCTAGTTTCTTTTGTAGAATGTATTGTCTCAGAAAACCAAGATGAAAAATGGCAATTTAATAGTACTCTGAAACCATACTAAACAAGAGTGAAAAATGAATTATCACCAGAGTTGTAATAAAACCCACAACAATTTTCCTTAAAGATAAAATGCATGTGACAAATTTGCCTTGACATGGCAATGATTTGGCTTCTTTAGGAAGAAAACCTGTACAATGATAAACCAGGTCATAAAATTACTTTATTAACTTCTCTTCATTAAGAACAAGCATGGGACACATGCAATGTGTTTTAGAATCCCACAGCCTTTCCCAAATACATTGCTAACAAATTGAAGTCATACACCCAAAAGTGGTGAAACAATTCATTCAATAGCAGCTGTGAAAGACTGGTCAGCTTAAAGAGACTCTAGGGATAATTTAACTGGAAAGGACAATTGAAAAAGGCTTCATTCCTGCATGATTTATGTAGCCAAGGCTATTGAGAGCCTGCTTTTATTCCCTTGGGACTTACCCCTACACGATGAAGGCTGTTTATCGCAAACACCTGCTGCTCTCCCTGTGAGCTTTGATTCTGGCGTGGGCTCATGTCTAACTGAAAATGCCAGAAAGAGGATAATATTCTGGATGTAACATAGGAAACTATGTTAGTTCCCTAGTCCACTACTAGTGTTCCTTGAGATCACTTCTGATAGATATTCATGTCTCTGGAGTTGCCCAAATAAAGTATTTGGACACAAATTCATGTCTCAGATTGAATTTGGCGGAGTTCCATACTCAGTGAAATACTTAATTGAACACCACAAATGCAGTAAGTTTTCTTGATTTAGAAGCCAAAACCAGTTTTAGGACCTGACCTTCATGTATCTTATGAATGATGTTAGCTTTTCTCTTTCCTATGTTTAATTTTAAGGTGATACCAGAAGTCCACCTGCTTTTATTACAACAGTGAGTTCCAACATTGTCTCCAAACTTTCATGAAATGGAGGGTAAAATGTAGTATTCCTCAACCCAAGAAGACTCTGCACCCATACAGAAAGGCCCACAACACAGTAACACTTGCTGAATACTTATTATGGGTCAGAAAGTGTGACTTTAAACTTTAGGTACTTACTGTACTTATTGTACTTTTTTGTAGCAAATTTGTTGTTGACATAATCACTGAACATGTTTACAGTGTACAATTATATGTGAACATATGCATGTATGTAAAACCATTAATACCATCAAAATAGGGAACACATCCACAACACTCAGAAATTTCTTGATTATTTTTTATAATTCTTTTCCATTTCTTACCTCTTCTCCCAGCTTCCTCGGGCAACTGTCTGTATAGATTAGTTTGTTTCTTAGCATCTTACATAAATGAAATACTACAGAATATATTTTCATTGTCTGGCTTCTTTCACTAATAATTATTTTGAAATGCATCCATGTTGTTGTATGTGTCTATAACTCCTTCCTTTTCATTGCTGAGTTTATTCATTGTACACACTTTCTACAGTATGTTTCTGTGCTTGTCTGTTGAAACATACTTGGTTCTTTCCACCTTTTGATGATTAAATGTGAGCATTCATGCACAACGTCTTATATGAACATATGCTTTCATTTCTCTTAGATAAATACTCAGGAGTGGATTGTACAGTAAATGTGTGTGTCACATTTCAAGAAATGGCTATTGCATCATTTCATATTTCACCAGCAATCTAGGAGAATTTCACTTTTCCACATCCTCTCTAGCACTTGTTATGATTAGGCTTTTTATTTTTAGCAGTTCCACAGGTGTGAGGTGTTATTTCATTGTAGTTTAATTTGCATTTCTCTAATGACTAATGATGTGCATTTTTTCATGTGCTTGTTGGCCCTCTATATATCTTCTTTGGGGAAGTGTCTTTTCAAACAATTTGCCTATTTTTATTTGGTTGAAAGTTTTCTTATTATTTGGGTTTGAGAGACATTTAGTCATTCTAGATATAAGTCCTTTATCAGATACATGATTGGCAAATATTTTTTTTAAATATGGTACTTGTCTTTTTGCTCCCTTGGCACTGTCTTTTGAGGAAAAAGCATTTTAATTTTGGGGAAATCCAATTTATCAATATTCTTTTATGGATTATACTTTAAGCATCTAATCTCACATCTCTTTACCTAAACCTGAGATGACAAAGATTTTCTGCTGTGTTTTCTCTTAAAGTTTTAAGTTTACCATTTGAATTCTGTGGTTCATTTTGTATTCACTTTTACTTATGGTAAGAGATATGAATCAAAGTTCATTTTTTTATTTGGATATCTAATTGAACCAACATGATTTAATAAAAAGACTCTCCTTCTCCACTAATATATTCTTGTATTTGTTCCTAAGATCAGTTGTCAATATGTGGGTTGCTCTATTTATGGATTTTCTGTTCTGATCCATTGATCAATTTGTCTATCTTAACACGAAGACAAGACACTGTCATGATTTTTTTTTGCTTTATAAGTATTAAAATAAGGCAGCGTTAGTCCTCCAAGTTTGCTCTTCTTTTTCAAGTTATTTTGTCTATCCTAGGTCCTTGCATTTCCATATGAATTTTTAAAAGAACTTGCAAATTTTTACCAAAAACAAATCCTCCTGAGGTTTTGATTGGGACTACATTAAATTTATTCATTAAATTAAAAATAATTACCACCTTAACAATACTGAGTCTTTTGATGCATGAACATGGGATATCTTTCCATTTATTTAGGACTTTAATTTCTAGATAATTCAGGATATATTATAGTTAAAACTATAGTTTGCAGTGATTAGGACTTTCTCATATTTTCTGTTTTATCCCTAAATATTCATATTTTTGATGCTATTATAAATGGTGTGATTTCATTTCAATTTCTGATCACCATTAACATAAAGAAATACAATTAATTTTTGTATGTTGACCTTAATGTCCTGCATCCTTGTTAAATTTACTTAGTTCTAGAAGCTTTTTTTTTGTAGATTCCTTCAGATTTTCAATATAGATTATATGGTCATCTTTGAATGAAGACATTTTTACCTTTTCCTGTCTATTTTTGGATGATTTAAATTTCTGTTTCTTGCTTTATTCAGTGGATAGAATCCCCAGTATGGTGATGAAGGAAGTGATGAGCATGTACATCTTTGTCTTGCTCTTGATATAAGAGAGAAAGCATTTACTATTTCACCATTAACTATGATGTTAGCTATAAGTTTATTATAAAAGTCTATCAAAAAGGCTGTAGTATTTCCCTTTTATTCCCAATTTGCTGAGAATTTATATCAGGAATCAGTGTTAGATTTTATTGATGCTATTTTTGGCATTTACAGAAAAGATAATGGGGTTCTTCTTTTTGGTCTATTAATGAGGTCTGTCACGAAAAAGTCCAGCCATTGTTAGTATAATGAGAATGGTTTTCAGAACATGGATGTAACCTGGCAGCCAAGGAGAGTGGACTGGAATGTGCATACTTGAACAATGATGACTTCACTGTATTAGTCAGTGGGGGTAGTAGACGAAGCCATTGAGTAAGCATGTGTACTGTGTGGTTGTAACATTCAAAATCACTGAGTGAGCAGAGCAACGAATCTGTGTCCAATTTTGCATTAAGCTTGAACATTCCTCTGTGGAAACTATTTGGATGATTCAGAAAGCCACAGTAATTGGCAACTTCATCACAACAACAGGCCTGCTCATGCGTCACATCTCATTAGAGTTTTTTATCTCAGCCCCCCTACAGCTCAAATTTGGCGCCCTGCAACTTCTGGCTTTTCCTGAAACTAAAATCACCTTTGAAAGGGAATATATTTCAGACTGTAAATGAGATTCAGGAAAATACAAATCTGGGTCAGAAATCCAAATTGAGGTTCCTCCTCCTTGGTGCTGTTCTTGCAAGACTGAGTTTGGTAAAGCAGAGCAGACACTTCATTCTTTGATCAAGGAATGGAGAAGGGTGAATTCATGCTCTAACAACACCCTTTCTGCAATGAGGAATGAGCCTTCTGTAGATATAGTTTGTGTCAGGGAGTGATTTAATTCTTCAGGCAGGCCCTGTCCAGGTAGCTCAGTCAGTTACAGCATCCTCCCTATATGCCAAGGTTGTGGCCTCCATGCCTGGCCAGGGCACATCCAAGAAGCGACCAATGAATGCATAAATAAATGAAACAACAAATTGGTTTCTCTCCCTCTCTCTTTTCTCCCCCTTCTTCTCTTGCTCTAAAATCAATTAAACATCATTTTAGGCATGTGTAGTTATTCCTCTGTTGCACCTGGTCTGTTGTACATGGTCTCTTTTGCACACAGTGCCCCATTGCCATCTTGATTTTTGCATTCAGTACCTTGATCTTTGTGGTGGGAAATTCTTTTTACTTCTTATAAACAAATATAGCTCCTGACATAGTTTAGTACTGAAAAATATTAGGGTCTTTTGGATAATATTCTTTTACCCAAAATGCCTTTTGGATAAGAGACATTTGTCTTTTAATTAGATTGTTTCAATCATTTGCATCTAATGTGATTACTATCATGAATTTTCCCTTTGTCTTATCTATTCTTTGTTTTATTTTTCCTCTGTTTAGATCAATTGAGTATTTTCAAATTTTTATTTAATTTCCTTTATTACCTTATTAGTTATAACTATTTGGGTTTTTTTTAGTAGTTCCTGTTAGGGTTATAGCGTGAATCTCTAACTTATCACAATCAACTGTCAATTATTATTATGCCACTTAACACATACTGTAGTTTATGAAGCTTGCAATGATATGCTTCCATTTCCCTTCCAGATTTTATGATTGTTGCCATACACGTTTACTTATACCTATACTGTGGAGTGTACATTACATTGTAATTACTTTTGCATAAGCAGTCAATTATCTTCTAAATAAATTTTAATAAGAAAAATAATGCTCTATATTTACACATGTAGTTTCTATTTCCAGTTTCTTTCATTGCTTTATGTAAATTATAATTCTGTCTGTGTCATTTTTCATTCTCCCCAAAGAACTCTGTTAAGATTTCTTACACTGTGGGTCTGTTGGCAGTGAATTCTTTCTGGTTTTATATATCTGAAAAAAGTATCACCATTTTACCTTCTTCTTTAAAAGGTGTTTTCTCTGTGTACAGAACTCCACGTTGATAGAGTTTTTCTTTGGGGGTGGGGCCAGGGAAAGTAAGGTTTCAGTATGTCAAGGTACTGCTTAATTGTCTTCCTTCTTGCAATGTTTCTGACAAAAATCTAATGCCATTTTTTGTTGTTGTTGTCCCTCTACCCAGAAAATGTCTTTTCTTCCCTCTTGCTGCTTGTTAGATTTTCTCTTAATTATGATTTTTAGCAATTTGATTATGCTGTACCAAGTTATACTATTTTATATTTCTTGGACTTGGTGTTCATGAGCTTGAATTTTTTGTTTTTTAGTATTCATCAACTTGGGAAAAACTTCAAATTTTGTTTCTTTCAGTAACCCCTCTCCATTCGGAATCTCTATTTACATGTGTAAGTAGGGCACTTGGTGTTGTACCATAGCTCACTGATGCTATTCTCAGGGTTTATTTTTCTCTTGATGTTTCATTCTGTGTATTATTCCATGTTTGCTGAAAGAGGAATTAAGGAATAAGCAATTCCTTGTTGTAATTCAATGCACGAGTAAACTGAAACAAAGGGAATAACTTGCTTCAGTGATGAAGTCAGCATTCCAACACAGATTTTCAGATTCTAGAGCATTCATTCTTGACTATGACTCTGCAATTTTTGTAAATAATACTTCTGTTCTTGCATTAAAAATTACTTATTTTAATGTAATAACAAGAAAAATATTGTGTTGAAGTTAAACATGTAAATGGAACTGGAAATATTATTGTAAGAATCAGATTACTTACACACAGGCAAGGGACTCTAGATCTTAGTAGCTAATCACATGAAATGCATGACAAGGGAGATCAAGAACAGACATTAAAGAGTTGTTTTCAAATAGCTAAGGTTCACCATAAAGAACTAGATCTGAATCGTAACACAGTGGATTCAGATTAAACATTAAAAGTTCTTATTTCTAAACATTTAAAACACTTTACATCTGTTACTGGAAGTTGTGAATCAAATACACTGTACTCGTATGTATCACTAAGTGTTTTCTCCCGTGAGTGCTCCCCAGAAAGCCACTGACTTAAACCTTATCAGGGCTGATTCATGGAAAATGGGCTAGAATTTCTAATTAGATCCCTCTCTGAAAATTTGTCAATGAGAAGCCCACGGGATCATGTATCAGCATTAAGGGGCAAAAATAGACCTTACCAAAGAGTGGTTCCCCATTATCCACGGTGGATACATCCCAAGACCCCCAGTGGGTGCCTGAACCCACAGATAGTACCAAACCCAATACAGTCCATGTGTTTTTCTATACTACAATACATACCTATGATAAAGTTTAATTTAGAAATCAGGCACAGAAATAATGAAATGATAATTAATAATAGAGCATATAATAATAATAGAACAATTCTAACACTATGCTGTAATAAAAGTTATGTGAATGTGGTCTCTCTCTCTCTCTCTTTCTCTCTCTCGTAACCAGCCTGATAGCCTGGATGGCTGCTGAGTGATGACTAATGGGTAGACAGCATATACAGCATGAGTACACTGGTCAAAGGGATGATTCATGCTCCTGGCAGGATAGAGAAGGTCGGAGAGGAACAGTGCGACATTTCATTACACTACTCAGAATGCTGAAAACTTTAAAACTTATGAATTCTTTATTTCTGGAATTTTCCATTTGATATTTTCCGACTGTGGCTGACCATTGGAAATTGAAACCTTGGAAAACAAAACTGTGGATAAAGAGACTACTGTAGTTTATTGTCACAGTTTTCTTTAGTTTTAAGTAGTGGGCACCTTTTTCACTTTATTTCTGACACATATATAAAAGTATGTACTGAATTAACATATGTATATTTGCCACCCACAAAAGGCCAATAAACCTAGAAGTGACATCTTACAATCTCTTTCAGCCCTTTCTAATTCTAACCATTTTTCATGGATTTGCAGTAGCTGGCAGGTAATACTTTGCATTTGACAGCTGAGAAAGTAATGTTTATTGAAAACCTTGAAGTGGGAAAAATACAGAAATAGTTTCCCTTATTTTTCCCTATCTGTCTCCATAGAGCCAGGGAAGCTGGCATAATGCCTGGTACAGAGTAGGTGCTTAATAACTGGCACCCAATGTTTTTATGAATGAAAATGTTTTGGGGATAAAAATGTTACTGTGAGAGAGGATAATGTGGAACTTGAGAGAAAGGAGAAGATAGAAGGAGGGAGGACAATGCGGTATGGCACTGAGAATAATTCTGCACCCACTCAGAAATAGAAAAGTATGTAGGAGGTGCAGATAAAACAGTGAAGAACACAAGCAATCAATGTTTCTTCCTGATCAAGGTCAATTAACAAGTTATCCAAAGGCTCTAAAAAGGGCAAAGAGCTCAGTAAGCTTGGTTACCATCTCCTTTGACTCTCTGGGGACACCTTTATTTTCGGGGGGACTTTAAGGCTACTGACCCAGGAAAAGAAATGCAAAACTGAAGATTTCAATAGGATTGAGGTAGGGGGATAAAGCAGAGAGGAATTATATTTTAAATGTAGATATTTCAGGACAGGTAACAAGTCAGGCTTGGATGACAAATGCCTCTCCCACCATAATCCTTCCCAAAGTTTGGTAATTCCAGGCTGATTCCAGTGGCTTTGTTCTAATTTACTTACTAAATGCTTCAATTTTCACAAGTGTTTTGTCCATTTAACAGCCCTGAAACAGAAATTGAGTATATAAAATACTACAAATGTTTAATGGAACATTTACATATTATAATCAATTTTACACAGGGAATATTATCATCCTATTATTTTTCTCTTAAAAAAAAAAACTACCTTCAAATGTCTCATCTTACCACCTCCCCTGATATCTGTTCTTTTCTTTTGCAATTTATTAGTTGTTTTGTTTGCAAGTCCACTGTACTGAGTCAATTTTCACTCACACCTACAGTCCTGTCATGTTTTTTTTCCAACTCTTCAGACAATAGATATATGAATATTACAGGCAATGGGCTGTTATCTGCAACTCCCAGAAGACACAGTCTCTTAGATATTCTAAGTATTTCATCACAAGCTGTGGCAATAAACATTTAGGAATGAACTGGAAAGAATTGTGTCCACTTGTGCAAGATATTTCTGTAGCTGCAAAAATTATTCTGGAGAAATTACATTTTTCATCCTCCTTCTTATCATTTAATAGCATACTTTGAAGCACATGCTCCTTTTGGGGGAGATATGCCCTCTGTCCAATGAGATTCCTGGTAGAGAAGACCCCACTGACCTTTTCATCAAACCCTCATTGACCCTTTTTCTAGACTGAGTTTTTTTTTGTCATGTATATATTTAGCTCTGAATTGGAAAATAAATGGAATCCAGGTCTGAGGGACGTAGCAAACAAATCATGTGTGGAAATTGCAGTCATCTTCTCTCTTGAATTGTCTTACAATATTGGTTTAATGAGATGGAGACAACAATGAGCTTTTTCCAATTACCATTTTTCTAATTCAACAGTCAGTTGCTGGGTGTCAGAGAGCTCCACAAATCATTCAAAGGTCAACAATTTAATGCTGTGACCATAGGTTTAATGCTCTCGCTTTCTCTTTTTAAGATAAATTTTGATAATCTTTTAATGTTCCTCCTTCCATTCTGAAATGTTAGGCCTGTAGGCAGTGCCTCTCCTTTGATCCACAACACAGAAGAAAAATACCTTTTTGAAATCTGAGGGCTTCAAAAAGCTTTTTTATCTAGATGGCAAGAACCATGGCCTAAGAATATGGCATTTGGAGTGAAGAGAAACTGGCTCTTTTCTTCTTAGCTGTGGGATATTAAGCAAATTACAAAGCCTCTGGTTCTTTCCTGAAAAATGGGAGTAATATTAGCTATTGTTACAGAGTGGTAATGAGGGTCAAGTAGATTAACACATGTAAAGTTCCTGGCAAAACACAATACTGTATGTTCAAATTTTGTCAACTGCTCAGAGGTAGAAAAATCAGGAAAGTATCAATATATACCTGTCAGGCTTCGTGGTTTGCAGTGATATGTGGGCCAATTTAATATTTAATAATAAGGAATCTTGTCCTCTAGCCACATATTTTTCTCAAGGAATTTGCATAATTCATCTTAGCATTTCTCTGCTTATCACAGTCCTAAAGGCAGCTAACTGCTGTGGGACATACAGAAAAACTGGAGGAAAACCTGCTGGTTTCCCTGGAGCCCAGCAGATTGGTTGACTCTGCTCGCCTACCCTGGAAGCGTGGTCTGATTCAACTCTACTTTTAGTTTCTGGATGCCCTGAAACCACATTCAATCCCCTAAATCTGCAATAGCCAACATTTCAGTCTTCCAGAGCTCATCAGTAAAAATAATTTGTGTGTACCATCTTAAAAGTACATTTATCTCTCAGTGTTATGCATACATTTTATACTAATGCAGTTCACACATTTTAAAACATTAAAAAAATAGAACTAGAAGTTCTAATATTTTCTTGCCGTGTTCTAATAGGTCATCTCGCACATTCTTTGCTGTGCATTCCCGTTCAGACTGAATGCTTTTCCTGTTGAAACTTGTGTGATGGTGGGGAATGTATGGGGCAGAACAGTCGATGCTAGAAACTAGCATTGTTTTGTGTTGGCCGTGCTTGCAGATTCTCCTGATCTCATTTTATAGGCAGCTGAGTCAGGTTCCTTTACTTTGCCAACAAGGACTGGAAGAAACTGGACTCTTGGCTGAGTGCCAGCCAACTCTTCTGCTATCTTTGTGCTTTTATAACCAAACATTACATTATGTCCTTTGAGATTTACAAAATTGGCCTGAATCCCCACCCTGAGTCTTAAACAAATTTTCTTGCCCTTGTTAAGATTTCTACAAGTTCCAGGGAGGTTTCTATCCCCATGGTTACCTTTCTCTCCATTTGCTTATTCTTTTGAAATTCTCCACCTTGTTTACTCTTGCAGCCTTGCAGGGTGTGTCCCATATGTGAATGTCAAGCATCATTAAGGCTGTAGCAGGGACATGTTGTATCACTTATTTAGACCAATGGATCTCCAGCGTGGGGTCCATACCCAAAACAATGATTCAGTGGGGCAAAAAGAAAATCTTGCAACTTATATTTATGTTTATTTTCATCTCATGCTTTTAAGTTTACATTTTGAATATATGTAATGTGCACAAGCTGAAGTTTTAAAACATAGTCATAATTTATTTGACACCACTCCCATGAAGACGTAGGTCCTTCCTTGTCCCTGCTCTGGAGTTTGAATTCATTTATGTCAAGAGAGTATGACAGAAGGAAGACTATGTGCCCTCCCAGGCTAAGTCACAAAAGGTCGTGTCGACTTCATTTTGCTGGCTGAAGCACTTTCTCTCGCAACCCTGGGCCGCCGTGTAAAAAGTCCAAATATCCTGAGACCACCATGCTCCTAGGAAGAACAAGCCATAAAATATCCTGATCCATCAAAAGTACTGTTGAAACCAGCCTAGGCACCAGACATGGGAGTAAAGAAGCTTTCAGATAACTTCAGACCTGGGCCTTTTGAGTCACTCCCAGCTATTTGAGACTCCCCAAATGAAGGTCTAATGAATTATGGAGCAAAGACAAACCATTCCTTGTCCAAATTCCTGACCCACAGAGTACATGAACATAAGAAAATATATGTTGTTTTATATTATTTTAGGACTTGTGATGGTTTTTAATGCAATAATAGATCATCTGACAACATAATATATTAGTAGATATAAGTAATTTGTGGACAGAACTACATTGAAATAATATGTGAAAAAGTTTTTTACTGACAAGAGTGCAAGGTCAAGAAATTTGGAGACTGCTGAGGTGCACATAGATAGCGATCACGGGGCAAACAGAAACTAAAAGTAGTTAAGAAGTTTGCATAAGATGAGATAGGCTAGTATGATAGAAGCCCAGAGTGGAATAGCAGAGAGGTAATGCGGTGTATTGGCCAAGCAATTAGTCAGAAATCAAACTGCACAAATGCAAGAATCAAAGACTTCGTAAAAATTAGGTGAAACACATTCATCTGCGTAGGCGAAGTAGGAAAAGAACTTAGATATTCTGAGGTGACCTAACGACCTAGAGCAAAATTTCAGGCCCAGCAAGAGCTCTCGTGCACTTTCTAATAGGGTAGGAGGAACCTTCAGGCCAGAGAGACAGCGAGCACAAAACCAGAAAAGGGGGCTGAGGGGCAGCTCACAGAGGCTAGTCCTGCAAGTGACGGTTCTCTTGACCATCACAGACTGGTTTATTTCTTGAAGGACTTTGCACATTTCCTTCACATTATTGTGATATAATTCATATACTGTAAAACGCACCCATGGAAAGCACACTGTACAGTGGTTTTCAGTGCATTCGTCACATTGTACGACTATCAGCACAATCTAATTTCAGAATACTTTCATCATATCAAAAAAAAGTTGAAAAAGAAGAAAGTGGGAGGAATTGGTTTGTTTGATTTTAAGGATGTTTATCTAACTGCACAGGTCAAGGCTGTGGTATTGAGCGAGAAACAGACACACAGATCAATTGAACAGAATAGAGAACAAAGAGATGGATCCACACAAATATCCCTAACTGAATTCTGACAAATTAGCTAAAGCAATGCAGTGAAGGGAAAAACAGCTTCTCAACAAATGGTGCTGAAGCAATAGGTCTATCATCCATGAGCAAAAATAAAATAAAATATAGTCTGTCATAAACTGGACTTCTCCAAATTTAAAAACATTTTTTGAAGAATTTTGTCAAGAGGATGAAAAGACAAGCTGCATAATGAGGGGAAATCTTTGCCGCAGAGATCGGTGGTCACCAGGGTTAAGGGGACATGGCTGCAAAAGGACAACCTGAGGGAGTCCTATAGTGTTGGAACTGTTCCTATCCTCATTGCATCAATGTCAATAACTTGCTTGTGATATTGCATTGTTGTTTCCAAGGTGTTATCTTTGGGGAAAACTGGATAAAACACACTCAGGCTCTTTCTATATAATTTCTTATAACTGGATATAAACCTACAATTATCTCACATTAGCCTGGATTCAATTATGATGGCATTGAGACAACATGATGCTGTTAATCTGTTACCACAGAACAGTCCATAGCAAAAGAGGAAAAGCGCTCAGCTTCCAATCAGGCAGATGCAAAGAGTAACCTCACAGGTACAAGGCTTTTCTGCAAACAAAATGGACTTTGTCCCTGAAGATGCAACTCACTGGATACACAGCTTGGCATGGGGACAATGGAGTGGATTTCAGCCCCCCATGACTGAACACATGAGGAAACAAGAATCCTTCTGATCTCAAATGACAAGGATTGTATACAGAACAAAAAGGGGTCATTTTCAGTCAAAGAGAATGGACAGTCAGAAAAGTGCTGCAAAGGAAACATGAAATTGTAGGGAGATTTGCTAGGCCACTGATGGTAGAAGGCAATTCACAAGGGCAGTCATCCTAGCCCACCTGTTACAAGCTGCTTAACTAAGCAGTGCACATAGCTCCTGGAAATCTGCTTACCTTTCATGAATCTCTCATTTTAGGTTGAAAATCAGTGGGTAAAATTAGAAAGCGTTTTTGCCACATTCATACTGTAAACACTCTTGTGGTATTTATATCTTCTTTTCATATTTTAGTGGGCTTATTTTTAAGTCTGGTATTTCTTATCTGTAAAACGACTACCACATAAGATTTTTGAAAAAGTGGAATATACACAAATTCCTTTTTTTTTTCAAACTGACACATGGCAAGTTAGAAATTTCATGAGATCTCTACTCCTGTTCTTATGGTACACATTCAACAATGTTTCCAGTTAATCTTTGTGAAATTATTTTCTATAATTAGCTGAGACAAGTATAACGTGATGGGGATAATACGCATTGTGTTGTTTTAGTTGCAACCTCACAAACTAATTACAGAATTTAAAATTTGTTATTAGCTCAAATAACTAGTTATACCTGGCCTACTTGCCTGTTGTATTCTAGGAAGCAACTTAACTTTGGGGGAAAGACGTGCCTTTTCAGTTCAAATCTGTCCATTCCATTATAACGCGCAACAGTTCCATTGTTCGTCAGTGCCTCTCATCGTCACACTTTAGGTATGGTACATCACTCACGAATGTTCTCTGGATTTCTTTGTAAGGCATTCAATTTTTTCTTTCCTTTTTAAATTGAATTTTTTTGAGGTGACACTGGTTCACAAAACCATACAGTGTACAATTCAAGGAAACCTCATCTGCACACTTCATTATGGGCCCACCACCCCAAGCAAAGTCTCTTTCTGTCCATATTTTCCCCTCCGTTTTGCCCACCTCCACCTGTCCCCCACTCCCTCTCCCTCTGGCTATCACCACACTGTTGTTTTTATTTATATATGTGCTTAATCCCTTCACACTCTTTAGTCCAGCCTTCTAACCCCACTCCTAGCAGCTGTAAGTCTGTTCCCTGTGTCGCTGCCTCTGTTTCTATTTTGTTCATCAGTTTATTTTAGTTCATTAAATTCCATAATAAAAGTTCCCATGAAAATGAGAATCAGATAATCAAAATTTGAAGTTTTTGTTAACTTCTTATAAAAGTAATGTATACATATTGAAATAAAAGTTAAAAATGCAACCCTACAATTGGAGAGTGATTCCCTCCTTCCTGACTGCTCAGCCCCACTTCTCAGAGAGAGCCATTTTTAACTCCTCTACGAATTGTCCTTAATTTTAAGTAATTATGTTATTTTGCAAACTTTGAACTGTCTACTGGCAGTTTAATTAAGAAAAGTAATTTATCTCATTTCTGCCTTTTTCCTGTTTACTTCCTTCCCTTGTCAACTTTTATTAGTTTTGTTTTAATTATTAGTTATTTCATTTGTTATCTTTATGCTTTTAAATAATATACTTATCACTGGTTCTTACTACTTTCTTGCTTCCAATGTCCTCAGTGTTCTTTAATTTCCTCTGTATTTGGCTGAGGTACATCCTCAAGTAGAATTTTCAGAAAATCTATTTGAATCTTTTCATGTCAGAAACCATTCTTTATTTTCCCTTACTTACTTGATTGGTAGTTGGACTGAGTTGGAATTCTTAGTTCCAAATAATTTGTCCTCCAGACTTGAAAGACATTGTATATCATCTTCTGGCATCTGTTGTTACCAATGAGAAATCTGATGTCACTCTTTCTAAAATTTCTTGGGAAATCACCTTATCAGTATTTTTCCTCTTTGAAAGCTTACAGGCTCTTGTTGTTGTTCTTTTAATTGATTTCAGAAATTGATTTTTTTCATTTATCCAAATTTCAGTGAGGCTTTTAGGCAGAAGACTTATGTTTTAATTTGGCAATGGGAAATTTGTTGCTATAATTTCTGTGAGTATTTCTACCAGTCCTCAACCCTGTCTCTGGAACTGATATTGTGTGGATACTATATCCTGTAAACTTATTCTTGATGATTTAAACTATTCTTTAAAATAATTTTTCTCTTTTTATTTATATTTTTGCTTTTAGTCTTGGCTTTTCATAATCTTTTCCCAAAATAGTAGCCAGAGTGAGCAAATTATGGCATTCTGACTCAAAGAAATGCAGTGGCTCCCCATTTCTCTGAGAGTGAAACAAAGTCCTTGCAATCGTAAATTAAACCCACACGATCTGCCTCTGGTGCCCCTGTGGCTGCATGTTCTGGACACAGGAACTTGTGTATATTTCCACTAGTGTAACCCCAGCACCTACTACATGGTATCAGACCCAGGCACATAGTAGGAACTTAACTATTATTCATTGACTGAATGAATAATTTTATGTACTGGAAAAGTAAATGATTTTTTTCTTTAGCCCCTCAATTTGACATTTTATTCAGTGATTATACTTCAAATTTACATGGGTCCTTTTTTCCCTCATTCCTGGATTATAGCTTCCTGTTTTTGTTTTATACTTGCAAAATTATCATATGTTGCTCTGCAGGTAGTAATTAGAATACATTTCTAAGTCCTTTTCCCTCAAATTTTCTTAAGAGAAAAGGTGAATCCTAACTTTCAATTCATTCAGTCATTTTTATCTTAATCTACACAACAATATGCAACAATCAAGACCTGATTGTCAGTGCCAGATACTTAAATCAAATTAGCTTAAGAAAAGAAAAGATTTATTTCTTTTTCTGCTGATGTAACTGAAAAGCTCATGGGTATGTCTGTCTTGATTTATAGATGAATCAGCTATCTCATTCTCTGTCTTTTGGATGGGTTTTCTCCTTATGGTGGGCAAGATATCTATTCAGTTAGGTTACCGATCTCAGTGATACATGGGATTCTTCCCAGCTTGCTGCAATTGCAGGGAAATAGTTTCAGTGAAGATTCTGATTGGCCTGCCTTGCATAACATGGCCAATCCTAAACTAAGCCTGTGGCCAGGTGTTTGGGATTCTTTGATTTTTCAGACCTGGGTCACACGTTCTTAAGATGGAACAATGTAAAAATGATCTGCCTCACCTAAATTACATAGAGTCCCATGGAATAAAGAAAGAGATTTTTAAAGAGGAGACAAAAATTGTGCATTAGATGTAATCTCTGCATGTTTTGAGGAAAACATTGATCCTCATTTTTTAATCAAATAGTTTCAGTTAGCATGTTAGTTAAAGATACAGAAGATCATTTATATTCAGAGAAGGCCACCTGAGTGCAACCAGTAAACTATTTTATTAATTGCTTTTTAAACTAGATGAAGCAATATCTTCAAACTCATATCTGGGCAGAGTTATTTATGCCTCAATGGAATGAACAGGATTCCACTGATACTGTGACTTAATTTTTATAGTCTATCATAAATACTGCTTGCTGAGAATGAGATTATATTCACAAGATTAGATGTTCAAGGTATTTATTCTTATTTCTTTAAACTCACGCTAGACAAAAATTTTCCTGGAAAGGAATAATACCTAAGCTGCTGATAAGACCATAGAGGAGCAAACATCAGAATTAATTCATTCTAAAAGGGTAAGCAGTAAGGTAAGTAGCATAATAACATAATAACATGATAGCGATACTTCTCATAATAACTTTACTGTTGAATATTCTTAAGTATGTCAAAATGTTTTCACCTGTATCATTTAATGACTTGTTTTTTTCATCTTGTAAGTCAGCAGGACGGATATCATTGTGCTCATTTACCAAACAAGAAGTTAAACTCTCATATAAAACACAATATAGCCTATATCACATTCTGTTAGAGGTCTTTATTTATGTCTCTACCTCACCCTTTAAGATTATGGGCTACGTGAGGGTGGTGTCTTGTCTTATTTATTTTTGCATTCCTAGATCCTAGCGCCTGGCATGTATCAGGGGACAAAAAATTAAAATAAAATTTAATTGCCAGCGGTCGCAAAGTTAAGTCACATGTGGCTGAGGTAAAAAATAAGTTCTTATGTTGTTCAATACAGCATGTAGACTGCTTATTAAAATGCAATGATCATGTCACATGTGCTTCTAAATAAATGAACACAATAACCTTGAATGAGTCTAGTGGGATGCCATCCAGCAAAATATGTGTCAGGGGTCCCAGCAGGAAGCAGATGACACACTTAAACAGAATAATTGAAGAAGGGTAATAAAGGGGCTACTGTAAAGGTTAAGGAGGAAAACAAGGGATAGTGCAGAACCCTGGGTCTAATAATAACAGCAGGGAGCCACTACTATTCTTAGACTTGAAGAAGTAATGAGAAGTAGTTCCCAAAACCCATGGAGGAGTTGTAAGTCCAGTTTGGTTGGAGCTGGGGTCCTCAGTAGATGGGACCAACTAACTTACAGAGATCTAGCAGGCAGGGAGCCAGGACAATTAATACCCTCACTTTATCCTCCTCCCTTCCTCTCATCTCATCCTGGTGTACTCCATGGCTGAAGCCAACTTCAAGACAGAGAGCATGATATTTCTGATGATAGATCCATCCAGGCCAGCATCTAGATGCCAGAACAAAAGGTAGAATGGAGAAGGAGAGAGAGTGTATCTGGCAGGGGGTTGGGGGGGAGGGGTCAACAGAAGACATTTGACATGGAGAGTTTGCTATTCTAAGCCTTAAGTAACAGAAGTGAAGACTCGCTTGAGTACTTATCCTATGCTTGACAGGAGACTGAGGAAGCTGATATACTTGGAAGGACCTGATGTGCTGATAGAGCTGCTGCCAGTCTTTGGAAGAGTAACTTGTTCTTGTCAAGAAGCATTCACAGGTGGGGTCTTAACCCACCACTTACACTGCATGCTGCTGTCAGTTGTGGCTACAGTCCTGAGCTCCAGAGAGCTGCAGGCTGTAATTTGTATCCAAGATATTCTAGAGAACAACTGGCATATCCTTTGCATAGAAGTACAGGCTCAATCTATTCATACTGTTAGTATCAAAGGATATTCTTCATTAATTGAATGTGACAGTATAGTTACCCCTCCTTTTTTAGAGAACAAAATACTGATTCAAAGATTGTTCTATAAACTCCAAGCAACACACCCAACAGAAGCCAGTGAATCAATTCAGTCTATGTATTCATGAATAGAGTCTTCTGTGTGGTGTGTCTGAGGGAGTCTTAACTTGCAAAGTCTCAAAACTGCTCAGCCTGGCTGAGCCAGCAGGAGTCTCCCTTTTAACTTGGCATGGCTTTTCCTCTTGGGCCACAGTGATCTCAGCTGTATTGGTGTGCAATATGTATACCCAGAATATCAAAGAAATGACCTGAATAAATCTCTTTCAGGCAAAGAGTTTCTGGTGTTGGTGTCTAAAATGTGGGAAGCAGCACATCTGGTTTCATCATTGTATGGTCCTGGTGAACTCATTAACCTGTCTAAACTTTGGCACTTCCATCTATGGAAAGAGACATTTAACTTTTCTTCCTATATCCTCAGGGTTTTGAAATCTCTGAAGTGGTATCTAATTATAAGATATAAACACACAATATATAGCTATCAAACAAATAAATTAATATTAGATATTTGAAAGGGTTTACATTATCTTTTGTTCTCTCTAGAATATTTCATGGGACTCAAGACGTAGCATGTCTTAATTAAACTGGAGGAAAGGTGCTTTCATTCCATGAAAAGTTGCATAAAAATAGGAAGGTCACAGCAGTTTTAAGATTCAGATTTCCTGTATGAGAAATGGGGATGATAAAGTACATCCTGAATTTTCTCTGGAACTAAAAGAATAGGCACTTAAAAAAGATCAAGTGTCTTAAAAATGAAAGTTACTCTTTAGGGTAGTGCCTGAGTCATATCATCTGATACATCAATTTATTTTCATGTTACGTAAATATTGTTGTTACTTTTGACTAATAGTAGAGTCAGAATCCTAATCTGTAACAATGGAATTTTTAGGGTTTTTATAAAGACAATTTGAAAGTCATGACCTAAATGACTTTGGCCAAGTGGAAGAAACCTTGAATTTGCAAGGAAAGAACACTGAGGAACTGACTTTTTAAAAAGTCTTCTATACATTTAGTGAGATTTTGGTTTATAGCTAGAAACATTCATACTCATATCATTTCTTCACTGCTGCTACAATGCTGTGCTATAAATCACTCCAAAACCTAGTGGTCTGAAACAGCAGACATTTATGACTGCTTATGAGTATGGGGGTGCACTGGAAAGGGCTCTGATATTGGTTGGACACATTTCTGACCGCAGTCTGCTATGAGTTGGGAGGCAACTTTGTTGACATTTGCTGGGTTCTATCACATGCTTGAGGGTGAGGAGACTGTCAGCTGGTCTAGGATGGATTCAGCTGGAATGACTAAGCTTTGCTTCACTGGTTTCTCACATCCCTCCAGCAGGCAAGCCAGGGCTTATTCTCATGTTGGCCGGACATGGTTAAGGCTAAGGCTCAGAACTGGCATATTGCCACTTTTGCACAGTTCTTCTGGACAAACTGAGTCACAACACTAACTCAGATTTGAGTAGTAGGCAAAGTTTCTGCTGCAGGATGGAAGAAGCAGCACGGTCACATTGCAGAAGGTATGGCTATAGAGAGGTGGGGAACTGGGGTCAATTTTGCATTCAGTCTACCACACTACACTACTTGAATTTTCCTACAAGAAATAGTTAAGGGCTTAAAAACATCTGCAAAGCTTTAAAAATTTGGATCGCTCCACCAGCATGCCAGTATGACAAGCAGCCTGTATAGAGCAAGCCAAATTTGTACTTAGAGGGATTTATAAGACGTGCCAACTATTTTTATGAATGTACAAGTTTGGCTGACATACCTTTTCTAATATCTGAAACATCCCATTTGTGCTACTTGAGCAATCAAATCAGATGCAGTGACTGGTGGTGTGACACCCTTCTCAGCCACTCTTATAACAGGATAATTCTTAAGCTGCTATTTATTTTACATATTGCATTTAATTTACAGAATAAACATATATCGTTGTCTGAAAACTTCCATCTCATTTGCTTGTATTTTTAGAGAGGGTGGAGTTAACTTTATTTAATCATATTATCAAATATGGGCCTTAATACAAAGGGCAGTATTACAGCATATTTACTTGTATTGCTAATCACTAAAAAGCACATGTGTGGTGTAGAGGGGGGCTTGGGGCATTTAAAATTCTTTGCTTCTGCAGCTGTGGACTATTTCTTCATTAAAACATGAAGCTTCAAAGAGAAATTTAGATCAATGGCCATAATATATTTTTCTTTGCCTTTGTTAACATTTTTTACTTGTATAAATATTGAATATGAAGAAAACAAAATTGAAAAATATTACTGGGACAGCAAAACCAGATAGTTACAGTGAAATTACTTAAATCACTACAGAAAAATGTAAAATTAGATAATTAAGAAGACAGTGACTATAACCCCACTGATTGTTTTAGATATTTGAGAATGCAGCAAAGACAGCTGCCTGGTATGGCAACATCTAAGAGAGGATTAGGCATTATGAAACATAGTAGTAATGCACTTAGAGAAATGGACAGCTTTCAAAGTACATTCAAGTTTGTATGGCAATCACATGTAAACATGAAATACAGAAATAACTAAAATTAAGATAGATCTGCATCCATGTTGAGATAATGAGGTAAGGGAAAGGTGAAGAATGTTGAAAAAAGCAGTTTACTCATGTTCTCTACTGACAAGTCAACAGACAGTTAACAGAGTGAATCAGTAAGTAGTAATATAAATATATTTTCCAATGACATGGATTTGAATGCCAAGAGAATCAGGGAAAAGAACTGAAAGTATTTGTATACTAAGAGAGACAAATTTGGTGGGTTTGAAACAGGAGCTGTTTCTACTTATAAGAAGCTTTATGGATTTAGTTGTCACTTAGGAAGTGAGTGTGTAATTTGATGAAAATAAAATTTAAATGTTAAAAACAATGTATCCATGACGCTGCTGTTATTGGTTCCATGTTTTGAAATGAGAAGATAAATGCTACCCAGTTCAGCAGGTGGGTGAGAGCTTGGAAACATGAATGCTCGCACGCACACACTCTGATGGCATCTCCAAGCAGCTATTTGCAAGATGAAGCTCTTCGTCTAATTTTTTTCTGTAGATTTCATCTCACATTCTTGAGAACCTGACAAGCAGCTTTACAGCTAAGGAGAGTCAACAAAAACGCAGTGACCAACCATCTCCTTCTGCCTTTTCTGGGTTAAAAAAAATCAAATACAGTCATGCACCAAAAAACAATGTTTCAGTCAATGAGGGATCACACATGTAATGGTAGTCCCAAAGGGTTATAATGGAGGCAAAAAATTCCTATCGCCAGAGACTGGTAGCTGCCCTGGTGACATAGTGCAGTGCATTACTCATGTGTTTGTGGTGATGCTGGTGTAGATAAACCTACTGTGCTATCAGTCATATAAAAGTATAGTGCATACAGTTATGTACAGGGCATAATACTCGATAATGATGACATATGACTATGTTACTGGCTTATGTATTTACTATGCTATATTTTTATGATTATCCTGAAGTGCACTCTTCCTATTCGTAGGGAACTCCTGCTGTAAAACAGCGTGCCATGTTACACAGCGGCAGCCTCTCACATCTCACGTCTAGCACGTCTCTTCATTGCCTCCTTTTCCCTTGTGCTTGACTTAATCTTGTTTCATTTTGTAACATGCTGTACAGGATTTCAGCCTAGAAGGAATAGGCTATACAGTATAAAATACATAAATATAAGCTATATTTTATTACTAAAACATACTTTCAAAAATGGAGAAAGACAATAATTGGTCTTATTAAAATTTATAAACATCTTTTACTAAATGAGGGGTTAAAAATTAAATATATACAATGGAGACAAATAATTATGTAAATAGATAATCTAAATATTTAAAAATTTAAGTAGAAATATTAGCAAGGAATCATGTAGTACCTTTTTACAAGTAGTATTGATGATTGTACTATCAGGACAAAAATCAATTCTCTGAACATTCAGGGATGAAAAAGAGGGAAGCATTCAGACAGGTGAATTCTCTAAGTGCAGAAATTATTTAAGCAGTATCTTAGCTTTTTCACTTGCTTTAATCTTAGTTTTCTGTCATAGCACAAAAAAAAATATTTGAACATGAGTAACTAGCTGAGATATGTTACCATTGAGAGTGGAATCGACATGGATTTTTTCCCAAAAGTTCAGCACGTAGCTTCAGCTATTTTGCCGGAAATGCACATCACAGGAAATGAAGGTGATTGTTTTATATGTAATAAAATAATTGGATTCTCCACAATGCCAAGGTATTCCTTGATAAGAAATTAGATTCTACGGAAGATGGAACCAGAACTTCCTGGGAATCGGAAAAATCACTTACTCGACGATGGAACTAATACACTACACAGGTATTCCTCAACTTCAATTTGCACACCAATCTCTTGCGCTTTTGGCTGAAATGCACCCTCTGATACAACAGGCCTGAGATAGAGCTTATGAATCTGTATCTTTAACAAGCATCCAAGTAATGTTGATGCTGCTGGTATGTGGACCTCAGATTGAATAGCAAAGTGATAAATGATACCATAAGCTTCCCATTTACTAGTTTACTAGCTTCCATATGAGGTCTGTCCAGAAAGTATCCAGCCATGTCATATGAAAAAGAGACATTTATTGAAGATACAAGATAAAAAAACACTGTACATAGAACAATGACAACTCAGTCCCCTTCAAAGTAGGCACCTTGGGACCTCACATAGTTCTCCCAATCACCATCAGCTACCCTGTTGTATTTTCCTGAATCTTGTCAATGATCTGAAATCTCTTTGCTTTCAAAGGCGATTTTAGTTTTGGGGAAAGCCAGAGGTTGCAGGGTGCCAAATCTAGGCTGTAGGGTGGCTGAGTGACCTGGGTGATTTGATATTTCACCAAAAACTCTTGCACCTGCACAAGATGTGATGTCTGGGTCGGGGCATTGTTGTTATGAAGCTGCCAGTCACCGGTTGACCACAGCTGCAGCTTTCTGAATCATCTGAATAGTTTCCACAGACGAATGTTCAAGCTTGATGTAAAGTTTGATGCAGATTCATTGCTCTAGTTGCTCAACCATTTTGAATACGATGGCCACACTGTACACAAGCTCACTCAACAGCATCTACTGCCCCCACTGACTAGTACAGTGAAGTCATCATTGTTCACACAAGCGCATTCCAGTCCACTGTCCGTGTCTGCCAGATTACATTGATGTTGTACAAACCATTCTCATTGTATTAACAATGGCTGGACTTTTTCCAGACAGACCTCATACACTGGTGTAAAGAGAGACAAGTAATTATAGGGTTCTATAGATTGCCTATCACAGAGTAGGAAGTCAATATCATTTGAATTACTATATTATTCTTGGGAAAATATGGAATTAAAGAGAAACCCTACAGACCACATCTTAGCATATTAAATGAAATTTAGGCTTTATCTATATTTGTTTGGTGCAGTTTTATATTTCATTTATATGACTAATGCTAATGAGAAATGCTATTTTAATAACTGAATTTCTCACATATTTGCAGGAAAGATTAATTTGAATAGTTATAAATCAAATACGCCAAACATTATTTTATGGGGAATATGTATTTTGCTGGGTGATTTTCTTTATTGTCGGGTTTTGCTCTTGCCGGGCTGTTTTGTTGCTATGGTGTTGTTTCAGGCCAAAATTTTGTATTCACTTGTATTTATCACCTACTTCTGTTATCTGTCTTCATACACAAGACATATCCTGCTTCAGGTCCGCTGTGTTATGTGGGCTTACTTGTTTATAGTATACTAGTAGAATTAATTAAAGCTATCCTTTCTACACCACAGAAGAATAAAGAAATGATACACTTATGAGGTAATACATATTCAATTAGTTTAAGGGAAAAGTTAAGAAATACTGTACTTATTTCTTCCTATAGAAAACAGAGGCTACTGAAGGCTAGGGAACTGAAGACTCCTGGCCACATCTAGCTTGCTACCTGTTTTTGTAAACAAAATTTTATTAGAACACAGACATACCCTTGCATTTGTATTTAGTCTATGCTGTTTGCAGTCTGCAATGGTGGAATTGAGTAGTTCTGATAGAGACCATAAGGCCTGGAAAACCTGAAATATTTACTCTCTGACCTTTACTTAAAATGTCTGTCTACCCTTGCACACAACTGAAAATTATATTTTCTCTGATAAATTAAATTGAACAGGTAGCAGGAGATAGCATTATTATATTCATATGGTACTGTTATAATTAGAAGGTAGAATCATTGCCAGTCTTCCATTGTTTCATCCTTCAGAAGGGGCAGCAGCAACATAGCTCACATAGCAGAATGTAATTCATTGGAGCCTGGAGGTTCTCTTCACTGTCTTTTTTGCAACTTAATTTTTCTTTCGATAACTATTGCCAAAACGAAAATGACTACTTTTTTTTAAGGCGTTTTCATTCTTTTTCTCTGTAGTCAAGCAAAAGGTGTGTGTTTTCCATATTCACATAGATGATCTGAAAAACTTTTACTACAATTTTAAGTAAACCATTTTCCAAGTTATTTTTCTTTTTTAATTCATAACATAATCAGTGCCATCTGTTGCTTGGCTTAGCTGTTCTTCTCTGCCCTTCGCACATGTTTGTGTATGGGAATCTGACGTTCGGTGTGCACCCACAGGGTAATATATAATAGGGAAATGCATATATGTTCATGAAATATCTGTATTTAACCAACATAAATATGTACAAATTGATTCAAATTTTGATTTGCCTTCAAGTGTTAACCTGGTTCTTTTTGTGAATGCAAAATTCCAGCTCAATGTTCCTTTTCGCCTCTATGACTCAGTTGGGCACTATAAAGCTGGGGCCACAATGATAATGGGATCATTTATTTACTAATTTCAGTCTTTAAAATTCGAACACTGAAATGTATTTCTCTCCTTTTAGTCACGTTATTTAGTTAGATGAAGAATGAAAATTCCCTAGCACATTAGAATGTCAACATTAACATAAAAGATGGTATTCAAATGAGAAAAAGCAAAACTTCACAGTCTGTAAATCACCATAGATTGACATACATGGCAACATTTATTTCTAATTATTTAACTGCTACAGTAGCATTGGGACTGATTTTTATTAAAATGCATCACTGTGCTAGTTCCCTCATGACCTACCCTCCCAAACACATTGAGTATAATTCTTTTTCATGAAAATCAGTGTTTCTAGAGTGGTTCTGAATAGGTGGAATGACTGAGGACCAGAGATTTCTTCAGAGGAAATACCTGGAAAAATGAAAAAACAAAGGACCTTTCGTCCAACCTGCTGGCATAGAGCACTGAAGGCCGCTGGAGACAGGGCGTGGGGAAAACAATACCTCTAGAGTCACCTGACTGTTCGGTGTTTGCTTGTGTATCAGGTAGGCTAGTTGGAGCTGCACAGGCTAAAAACTCCAAAATGATAGGGGTGTAAATAAGATAGGAAATTATTTTTTTTCTCATTTAAAAGGTAAGTGTTCCAGGGCAATGGGATGGTTGGGCAACCAATGACTTTCCTGGCTCCTGGCTTCCATCCTCAAGGCCACTTCCTGGCAGGAACTTCAGCCCTCAAGTAACAATTCCGTGGAGCAAGAAGGAGGAAGGAGAGGTGGTGAACAAAGTACATCCTCATTCCCAATTAAGCTGAAGTTGTTGAAGGAGGTCATCGAGAGGACGTGACCTCTGGTTTGACCCACCAGCTGAAACCGGGCAGTCAGGGGCTCTTGATCCCACCCCTGTCCTTAGGAGGTGTGCACGTTCCACGTACCGTCCCCACTGTGGGAGCTGCTTTCAAGGACGCAGACTCGAGAGAACAATATGTTATTGAGACCATCGGGACGGGGAATGTGACTGAACCCCATTACTACATAAATTTTTAAGATTCTGGAGGGCAGGGGTGGAGATCTGCTTGCCAACACAAGCCTCACATGTGAGGCCTATTGTTTATTAAAACTACCACTTACCCACCTGAAGTGGTCTGTCTCCTTCTTGGAGCTTTTGCTGCCATCTATGCAAAGGGGCCAGTTCCGAATTTCCCCCAGAAAATTTCTGAGGTTTTGAACAACAGAGTCCTACTGCTAATTGACTTTGGGAGAATGGATTCAGGATAGACACCCAAAGCCCCTCTAACTGAGCCTCCTTGAAAAGCAGCTTTCCCCCACCAACTTTGTATGTTTTAAATAATATGAATAGTTACAACCAGTCTGAGCGTTTGCTCTTGGATCCAGGTGGGGCAACTGAAGTGAAATGAGAGAATGCCAGGCAAAAGCAGTCCTAATCTGAAACAGAGTCCTATTCTTGTTTCTTAAAAGCCCTGGAATTGAAAAAGATAGTGTTCCAAATTTTATAGCTGTTACTATAGTAGTGGATGGTGATTGCATTTTTTGTATAAGGAAAAGAGGTACAAAACTGTACACATTAGCTTCAGTGTCATTAGGAAGAGGATTATTACCTGAAACCAGTCAACAGGCCAGAAGACTTTTTTTTAAACATGTGAGTCCATTCATGATGTTCAAAAGCTCAAAAATAAAAAGAAATTTCCTTTAAATTCTGTGGAGTTATCTCTAGAGACACAATGCCTGGTGATTAATCTGAAGTGAAAGAAGATCAGAGAGAGGTCGACGTTTATTTTCATAGAACAAGAAAGGTGTATGTCTGGAAGGTAAAGTGATCGTGAAGATTGTATCTGGACACCTGGGCATGTCAGTCTCTGCGTTGGTGTGTTGGAGGGCCCAGAGATGGCGGGAGGGAAATCTGATGAGGCGAAGAGTCTTTCTTCGGTGCTGATCCTTCGTCTGGTCCTCACCCTCCAACTCCTGCATTTTCTGGGGAGTCTGGATTCTGCTGACAGTGTGTGTCCTTAAACATTTTTGGATTTGGGTTTCCAAATTCTTTTTTTCAAAGTAGGGTTTAAGGTGATCAATCAGATTTCAATGAAAGCGTTTGCTTTGAATGAAGGGTAAAATAGAGGGTAAAAGAATAGCAGGTCATTTTTCTTATTTTCCAAGAAGAAAAAATCTCCACCGTTTTTGGAACATAACTAAAGCAATCTAAACGCTTTTTTCTTTTTGTGTGTTAGAATTTAGAGAAAATGTATTGTACTATTAAGAAAGGGTTTAAATAAGAGCCTCCAGGGAAGGAGAAGTATAGCTCTTTTCTGTGCTGGTGGTAACTTTAAGTTGTCTTCTTTTGAATCTCTGCCTATTTCAATGTTTTACTTGCTTTACTTGGTAACAGATCTCACTGAGTCAGAACTTGGCAATTTCATCCTGATGCGTGTTCTTATTTAACGTCTGAGATGTATCAACGTTATCTTTTCTATTGAAGTGAAGTGTAATGATAATAATGATGCTAATGACATTCATTTCTTAGCTTCAATACTTTAAAAGTGTATTTCTTGTTCAGGAACTGTACGGGACAGGTGAACATGTGATGAGGATGGTGGCCTTCACTCTTCTGCAATGCAGGGCTCCCAAGATCCCCGTGAGAGTCATCTTCATTCCAGACAGCCAGGTACGGAAAGTGTATGGAGCAGTGCACGTGGCAGGTCCAATATACCAAAGAGTGTTTAATGTAACCCAGATGTAGTTGGAATAAAGCTGGTTCTAGGCAGTTTTTCTCCATATCTCTTTGTTATTTCAAAAAGGATAGAGTTAGAGGAAGCCTGATGCCTAGATGCAATTAGAGCTCATTTATTCATAATGGAAAAGAGCTTTTGAATTCTAAAAGTTTGGAGATGAAAATGGGTTGATTAAACTTCATAGAATCAACATGGGCAAATAAGTTGTGAGTAAATCACATACTACAGAACTAGGATGCTGTCTTCCAATACTGCACATAAAATGTTATTCTAGGACACATGAAGGCAGTATAGTGCAATTTTAGAATAATTAAAATCGCACTAGCTACTATTGATTAGCATTTTATGAAAGAGACTTAAATACATGATTTCATTTGATCTTTATCATAATTCTTCAAGACAGTGTAGTGTAGTGATTAAATATGCCAGCTCTGGGGCCAAACTGCCTGGGTTTGAATTCTAGCTTGTACTTACTGGCTGTAAAATCTTGGATAAGCTTTTAATTCTTCCCTGACTCAATTTCCCTCACTATAAAATGGAGATGATAATAGTAACCTAGTTCATGGGGTTAAGGCAAGGATTAATGCATTAAAACTGTAAAACCCTTAGAACAGTGCCTGGCACATAATAAGCTTTCACCATTATTATTATTTATCTATTAACACATTTGTATTAGGCTATTGTACTTCAGAATGGGTAAGAGACTTTCTCAATGCCACACAGCTAGTAATTAGTAGAAATGGCTGTTAGAAAGTATGCCTGGTCAAATTAACACCTGTCCTTCCCACTGCATCAGGCCTGAAGAGAGTTGTGAATGGATAAAAGACTGGGCTACGTACCACACAATCGGCTTTCTAGGGGAACTGGGAATATTTATATTATGTTGTGGTTAAAAGTAGGGGGACACTACTCAGATCTGAGTTATAGGTTCTAGAAGTGCCTGGCATTGTGGTTAGGAGATAAGTTCTGAAGTCAGAGATTCTAGGTCTCAATTGTGTGACTTTGAGCAGGTTAATTCACCTTCCTGTGTCAGTATGGTAACTGGCAAAATGGGAGATAATAATGTTGTCCAGCAGATTAGTGGAGGGTAACAATAAGGCTTAAGCAATAAATAGTTTTATTGCCTCACATATCAGGAAGTCCAGAGATGATTCAGAAGGTTAACAATCTCATGAAGGACCAAAGCTCTTTGCATCTTTCTACTTGGATATTTTCTTTACACAGCAAGAGAGAGAGGGGAGAGAAGAAGAGAGAGAGTATTTCCCTGAAGCCCCATCTCCTTTAATCCAATGGCCAGATGCGGGTCCCTTAACTACCTCCTAAACCAACTGTAGATGAAAGAGAATGGGATTCCGTAATTGGGTTAGACGAATTGACCAGCAATTTTCAACCAGTTTGCAGCAAGAATTCTTAAAACATGATAACTGACACCTCTTTTCTCTGAGATTGTCCAATAAAAAAATGAAAACAACCAATGCACAATAGCCACCCAGTGTGAATGCCCTATCTGGAATCATAAATATAAGGTCTGTCTAGAAAAAGTCCAGCCATTGTTAATACCAGAATGGTTTGTGCAACATTGATGTAACCTTAGCAGCCAAGGAGAGTGGATTGGAATGTGTCTGGGTGAACAATGATGACTTCACTGTACTGGTCAGTGGGGGTTGTAGGTGCCATTGAGTGAGCAGGTGTACTGTGTGGCTATTGCATTCAGAATGACTGAATGAGTAGAGCAATGAATCTGTATCAAATTTTGTGTTAAGCTTGAACATTCATCTGCAGAAACTATTTGGATACCTCGGAAGGCTGCAGCTATGGACAACAGGAGACTGGCAGCTTCATCACAACAATGTACCCACTCGTGCATCACTTCTTGTGTAGAGTTTTTGGCGAAACATCAAATTACCCACGTGACTCAGCCCCCCTACAGCCAAGATTTGGTGCTCTGCAGCCTCTGGCTTTTCCCAAAACTAAAATTGCCTTTGAAAGGGAAGAGATTTCAGACCATCGATGAGATTCAGAAAAATATGATGGGGCAGCTGATGATGATTGGGAGAACTGTGTGAGGTCCCCAAGTGCCTACTTTGAAGGGGACTGAGGCATCATTGACCTATGTAAAATGTTTCCTGTATCTTATATCTTCTTCAATAAGTGTCTGTTTTTCATATTATATGGTTGGATACTTTCTGGATATAACCAGTAAGATGTAACTCTATTATGTAACCTATAATATAACCTTAGAGTTACACCTTATTGGTCATGCTCCATAATAAGGATATGTCTGATTGGTTAATTCCTGGTACCAGAAATCATTATATACAGGTACACGCACCCAATTTTTTAAAAAGTCACTTTCAAGCAAAGAGAGTAATTGCTATTATTATTATTTTTTTGAAATCAATCACAATTATACCTATTTTTGTCAGATTGGCAAAAAATATATATTTTTGGTGTGCCACAGAAGTTTAGTAATTAGCCTATGTGTGCCATGAGATGAAAATCATTGAAAAATTGCTGCAATAGATCAATTATAGTTTATTCCCTGGGAAGAGGGAGGAGCCATATTCACTATGCACCATTGCCGCCTGAACCAAATCAGGGTTTGCTTACAAAAAAAGAGGGTAGGAGGATCCTGGTGAAGAGTACACATTATGCTACTGAATGTCTGGGAAGTGCTTAGCTTAGTGCTCTGGCTTGTGAGTACTTGGTTGATAAAGGTCAGTTGTGCCATCTCCCTGAGGCTGGCATTCCAGAGGGCAATTCTGTGTTCTCATAGAAAACAGACCTTTCTATTGTTTTAAAAACAGAGCGGAGCATTGAATTTGATGGATCATAGGCCTGGCTCATGTAATTTTGGATGTTCTTACAGGTCTCTTTGCAAGCAAAAATTCCCACACTTGAAAATGTTTCTTTCTTGCATCCTTAACCAGAAGTGGGGAAGACAAAGGAGCTGAACGGAGCTGCTTCGAGCCTTGTCCTACATTTTGGGAGGTTTTATCTCGCAGTCCTCTTGGATCAAACTGCATCCGTTCGCTGGCAAAAGAAGCTCTCACAGCCCATATTTGTCTTGAAGATGAATACTCTTCAGAATTACACAGCTTGAGCTTCCTTCTCACATTCACGTTCTCAGCAACAGCTGGGAGGAATCAAGAATACTAGATGAGGGACTCAACCAGCTACTGCCACAAAAATGCTACATAACAAATGACCCCACATCTCAGTGTCATTCAACATTTAGCATTTATTCTCATGCTCACGATCTGCAGGTTGGCTGGGTTCTGGCAGATCTAGGATGGATTCTGTTGGCTTTGCTCACCAGCTGCAGATTGGGCCTAGGTCTCCCCCATGTCATTTCCTGAGATGTGTTTATCTCATGGCAATGATAAGAAACCCAAGAAGGTAAGCCAAACCTCGCAAGCATATTTCAAGCCTTTGCTCATGACGCATTTTCTAACTTCCCATTGACCTAAGCAAGTCATATTGTCCAACACCAATGAATAAATTGATGATTTAAGTTATTAATTGAATGAATGAATAAGTACACAGGGTGTCTAGTTGAATCCTGTAAGGTCACATGGAAAAATGTGTGGATACAGAGAGGGCAAGGAGCACATCTCTTATCTGCCTTGCTTTCCTAAGCAACTTTGGGGGGTAAATCCTCTTTGACTAATAATCTTTACAGAAGATAACTGAGAGATTGTGGGGGGAAGAAAGAAAAGGAAAGAGAAAACAACACCTCTGGTAGAACCAGTTGTAAGGATAATCGGGAAAGCCAGGAACCCTGGAAGCAGAGTTTCGTTGAAGTTCTCTGAAGCAAAGAAAAGCAATGTGACATTGTGATTGGCACCTTCTGTGCTAGCAAGCCAAGGCTGCTGGTTAGGTCTATGGACAGCATACTTAATTTTTAGTTTAGGGGCATCTGATCAAAACAAAACAAGCCAGTTCTGAAAGAGACTCTTTGTAGCTAGTGGCTTCCAAGGACCAGGCAATGGCCCCAAAAGAGCAGGAGTTAGGGGCTGTGTTAACCAGGTTATCCATGTGATTATCATATAGTTGATGATGCCAAAATGTTTTTGAATGCATCAAAATATTTATTTTCTCATCAGATTTTTGATAATATTTTGACTGAATTTATAGACATTGGGTTTTGGAAGCCCCAAAGGAGAGGACAGGGAGAAAAAACACTTAAGGGAAAGGAATGTTACTCTCATTACTTGTTTTTGCTTCTTCTTTTTAAAAAATCAACTTTATTGAGATATAATTTATGTATAATAAATTAGGCATACAGTTTTATGAGTTTTGATAAAAAGTGCACACACATAATACAGAACATTTCTACTCATCCCTCCCAGAAGTTCCCTGGTTCCCCTTCGCTGTCAATCCTGCTTTCGCCTGGCCACAGGAAACCATGGACTTGCTTTCTGTCAACTTATGCTAGTTAGCCTATTTTAAATTCCTCTAGTGGAATCATGTAGTGTGTATTTTATTGTGCCCAGCTTCTTTCACTTCATCCATGCCCATTCGTTTTTATTGCAGAATAGCGTTCCATTGTTTGGGCATACCACCATTGATTCATTCACCTGTTGATGGATATTTTTGGTTTCCAGCTTTGGCTGTTGTGAAGAAACCAATGAAAATTGCTGCACAAGTCTATGTAAACATATATCTTTTCATTTCTCTTGGGCAAACACCTGGGAATAGAAGTTCTCAGGTTTATTATAAGGTAATGTTCAGCTTCATAAGAAACTGTTCTCCAAAGTGGATTTACCTTTTCATATTTTCTCCAGCAATGGATGAGATTTCTCAAGCACTGGTATTATCAATCTTTTAAGTTTTATCCATTCTAATGGGGATATCCCTTTAAAAAATTGAGAAATGTTTTTTCGATGAGTGAAAACAAACATTCTTAGACCCATGTTTCTAAATTCTCTCTCTCTCTCTCCTCTCTCTCTCTCTCTCTCTCTCACACACACACACACACACACACACACACACACACACACACACACACGATGGGGCCTTCTGTTTCCCTGGGAAATAAAACCGTTGCTTCTTCTAGGATGGGCTTTCTGTCTCAAAAGCGCAACTTAACCGCATGCCTAGGCTTCAAAACCAGTGCATGCTAACTCTCAGGCTCAGAGAGGTTTCCCCAAAGAGCTCTCACTCCAAGCCTCTCAATTACTTTCTTCTGTAGTAATAAATAATAATTGTCTCCAAAAAGCGAGTTTGTGGCCAGCGCTGGAGAGCTCCAGCTCGAAGGAGAAACTGTGGGTTGACCCCCTAATCGCTTCCGAAGGCTCCTCTTCCCACCAAATTTGGATCCAAACACGTTCCCAGGATCCCACTCAAGTTCCCAAGAAAATCTCAGGCACAGTAGGGCTCCTGGACACCCCCTGGCACCCCTACAGCCCCGGCACCAGGCATGCTCCGAGTGCCTGCGGGAGGCTCGGGCTATGGCTGCAGTGGGTTCTAGGAGCCGAAAGGTGCCGCTGCGGCCCCGCTACCCAGACTTGACCCAGTGCGCAGAGTTGTGCTGGAAGCCGCCGCCGGGGAAGGAGGGACCGAGCGCGCGCGGGTGGCGGGGAAGGGTGGGGGCTGGAGGAGGGAGGAGGGAAGGGGGGGGGCGAGCGTGTGTCACTCGCTTTCTCCCTCTGTGTATAGAGGATGTGCTGAATGGTGCGTTTGGAGGCGGCGGCGGCTGAGGAGCAGTATCCGGCGGCGGCTGGAAGCCTAGGCTGCCAAGCTCGGCTTCTCCTCACCCTCCGAGGCTCTGCAACCTCCGTGGACGCCCGACCCCGCGTCCCGCCCGGGGCATGGCCAGGCGACTGGCCCCCGCGTGCCCCGCTTGCTGAACCGCGCCAGAGGAGGTGTGGAGGCCGGGAGGCCGGGGAGGCCGGCGGGGGAACAGAGTCGAGAGCCTCTGGAGCAGAGAAAGCAGCCCGTGCCCAGCGCCCCGTCTCTGCCGCGATCTCCCGGGCCGCCCGGAGCCCCGATGAGCCCAGATGGCCGGGGCTCAGCCCGGAGTGCACGCTTTGCAACTCAAGCCCGTGTGTGTGTCCGACAGCCTCAAGAAGGGCACCAAATTCGTCAAGTGGGATGATGTAAGTATTGGGGGACCGGGCTCCGGGCGCTGGCGGGGGCACTGGGCAGGGCGGTGGGGCTGGCGGCGTGGGGGTGGGGCGAGGGGCGCGTTATGCAATGGGCACACGGTGATCCTGCAGGGGCGTCCTCCGGGGCACAGGTTGGGGACTGCCGAGGTGGGGAGCAAAGAGCAGGGGCTTCGCGCGCGCTCCTGTGTTCTCGGAGCTTAGGAGTTGTCATCCTTACTGGGTCTGGCAGGCGCCCCTGAGGGTCTTCAATATTTTGGGCCGGTGGAGTAGCAGTGCCAGGCTTTGCCTTGTGGCGGGTCCTGAGAGTTTGGAAAGTGGAGAGTGTGAAGTTGGGACTGGCTGGAAGGCGCTGGTGTGAACGAGACGCGCCCCTATTACCTCCTTGCCCTCTTTCAAGAAGGAACAGCCGCGAAGTCCAAAACTGTTTAGTGACTGCTAACCCTCTTAGCGCTTTCACGGGAGACCACGCATCCGAGGACACCGCGGTCCAGCCGACAGGTGGTCGGTGATGCGGAACTACAGCGCTTGGCTCCCGAGTGAGGGGCCCTGAGCAGGGCTGGGGAGGACACACCTCGGGAGGGCTAGAGAGCAGGAGGGGCTTTGAGGGGTCCAGGAGGGCTCAGTGGGGCTGCAGACAAATGGGGAGGGCTAGTTTTTGAGAACTGAGCTGGCTGGAGTCTTCAGCTTGAAATACATCTGTCAATACACGCCCCCCCTCCGCCACAATTTACCTGCATCTGTTGCCAGATAGGGCAGAGCTTAGCCCAGTCTCCTATCAGCAGTGTTTCACCTGAGCCCTGGACCCGAGGGCTTCAGGTTATTTCCGCCCCCTCCCCGTCCCCCCCCCCGCCCCCTCAGTTTGCATTCAAACACTTGATCTTGCTGAAAACACGAGAGTCATCAGATGGAGGACCATATCCATTTTGTGTCCTGGGGGTCATTCAAAAGGTTTGACAAGAACACAAACTGAGCTTCCGGAATCTGAGGAAATTTAGGTCCAAACGACTAAGACATTTCTTTAACCAGGAGGAATTATAAGAGAATGAGGTGTACTTCTTGTTGAAAACATTTTCCACCTAGTAAATTATAGCCTATTATCCTCCAGGGTATTTTTCTTTAATCTTCTTAAGCCATTTTCCAGTGTCTGAAAACAATTTACATATTCCAGGTAGCGAATCCAATTACTTAGCTGAGTGGGTCTCTGTGTCTGTTTTGTCCAGCTGAAGTGCAAATGCAACTTGGAGTAGGAGCCGCAGCTTCCTTGAAAGCGCTTGCCCATTACTGCGTGCTGTCCACAAGGACGTAAACAGGCACCCTTTTACTGTGGGCTTTATCCTTCTCCTCTTCTGTTCCAGTCTAATGACGATATGTTTTTGTAAATGGAATAGAATCTAAACAATAAGTCCAGACACAGATTAAATGCTTTTTTTGTGTCAGGGGAAAACAAAAAAAGAAAAAAGAAAAGAAAATACAGGTCAACAACAAAACAGTCTAGCCCATCTTGAGATCCTGGAATAGAGAGCTAATGTGGTGATGGATTTGCCGAGAAAGAGAGTGAAGAGCAGTTACAAGCGAGGGAAAGAAACGACGCAGAACAGAAAAAGGGTATTCCAGCATAAGCCTGGGATTTATTCACAGTGATGATTTTAAACTGCATTTTAGGTAATTCCCCAGAATGTCTTGTTTGGAAGAAACTATCCATTGTCACTTTGGAAATGCAGGTCTTCTATGGAAACATATTTTTATGCATCCAGGTAGAGGGTTTTTATTACTGTTTTTTCTGCTACATATATTTCTTCTTCATCTACCCATGCCAGGCCTTGGGGTAGATCCTGGGGTGGAGGAAAGTAGACAAAATCCCAGTTGGGTAGAGGAGGCTGACAATGATCAAGAACACCAGTAATACAGAGATGCCGTCTGAGTGAGACAGGGAGAGTCATGGAGAGGCAGGTACCACCTGAAGGTGAGAACTCCCTCTGAGCAGTAGCCTCTCTGACCTTTTATAGGGGAGAACCCAGATTGAATCCAGAAGTTGAGTTTCCTGGAATTTGGTGAACCATCCTGCAAGTTTCTTGGGTTTCTTGGCCTTTATGGTGATTTGTGGTCTAAGAGGGACCCAGGCTTGGTAACTGAAAGCATTACTTTTCTTGTTCCTCGAGTTAATATTAAGTTCTTGCAGACTTTTCAGATTGTGTCATAAATTCCATCTGCTCAGACAGATTTCGTGATGCTCCCTTTCTCCATCTATGCCTTGTATGATCCCCGAATCAGAGCACTGTGCCCCCATGTACCGATAGGGAAGGAGACATAGATGAGACATATTTCTGAGATCAGTTAGTTATACATGAGATCCTAAGGAAGCTATCAGTTTCTGTAAAAATTAACTGAAATAGCATAGAAGGAAAGCCAGAATCTCTAAAAGTCTTTTGGATTATCCTCTTATATCTTTAAGGTATGTTATTTGATTTTATGTGTATTATCTTCATATGTTAATTTCAATTTTTGGAAATTAAAAAAATTGCATTCTGAACAAATGTTTAGGTGTATGTATTAATTGATGTCAACTAAATCCATACATTTAACAAGAAACTAAATAATTGTGAGTGGGGAAACAGATGATTACATAAAATAAGAATATTTAATATTAACGCCATTAATATTAAAATCATTAAAATGAAAATATTGATAATAAAATAATAAAATATTTAATATCTAAAAGCATCTTACATATGTTTTTCGCTACGAGGGCTCCTTCACTTCACAATATTTGTTTAACATTTTGTTTCTTTGTATTGCATTGAAGTTTTATGAACTTCAGGGAAAATGGATTAATTAGCAAGGAAAACACTCTCACCTGAACTAATCATGATGGATATCAATATATAACATTGATATGTAGGAGATTAAGAGATCGTTTTTCTGTTAAAAATCAGATTTTCTTAGGGGCTTGTTTATGAATTAAGTAAGGGAAAGTTAATTTGACTCATTTTATACCAGGGGCCATATGAGCTCGAGAAGGAGACGGAACGCCACAGAGTGAGTTCGCAAGTGGTCTAGTAGATTTAAAAAGAAAAATGGAGGGTGTTGACCACGATGCTTCCTCAGCTGTGCTGCCTTGGGTGTGGTTGGGTCTTATTTGGCATCCATTCCCATATCCTCTTAGTGGGAGTTTATGTGGGGTTGGCCAGAAGGTCTGCTTAGTTTTTCCATAAAATAAAAGACACATTTTTCATTTTCACCAATAATTTTATTGACTTGGATATTTTGAGTATATCAGCTATCTCACACTATTGGCTTCTACTGGGCAAAGGCCAGGGGTGCTGCTAAGTATCTTCCGATGCATAAGACAGCCCCGCAGCAAGGAGTTTTTTGGCCAAAATGTCAGTAGTACCAAGAAACTTCACAAATCGCTTTTGACATGTTCGATCTTTCACAGCACCTTCTCCATACACTGCACAAATCTTTTTTTGTGTGTTTCAGTTGCATTATCTTTCGTGAAATAATAAAGTGGACTATGCTGAAAATGTGGCATCTTCCCTTCCATCTTCAGTATTAAAATAGCTGCACAAAAACTTACCAATTTGGATAAGTTTTTTAAAAAAATGCATGCTGATATGACAGCTGTCACTATACAATCTAACAAAATTGTTTCAAATGACATTAAGGACAACGAAGTGCTACTAGGGCCATTGTATTGAAAAAGCTAAACAAACTGGGTTTGGCCAACCCAGTGTGACATAGTCGCTGGACATCTAAAGCTATATTTACTAGACTCCTTGAGGCGTCTAATATTTTGGCTGCCAGTTAAATTCCACCGACATGAGATGCACTCCTATGAGATGTAAAGGGCAGAAATGTGACAGAGGCTACTTTTCGGCATTCTTTGGGTTGTTTCTACAGGTAAGTGAGATCCGAAGAAAGAAGCGTTGTCTTCTGTGATCTTCCATGGGTAGAGAGAGCCAGTGGCGATAGTGGCCGCCCCTGTGCTCAGATGGCTCTCCCGTTGTCTTTAATTAAGCTGGCGTGTGTGTGACCCCAGGAGTTCCTTCTTGCTCTCTCACCTTCCTGAGTGCGGTGGAGGAGTAGCTCTCTTCAGGGTCAGTGCTGAAGCCCTCTGCTCCAGTCCTTCAAGGGGTTCTGTCAAGTGCTTTCTTGTCTGTAATTAAATCTCTTTATGCTCACAGATTCGAGAGAGGCTTTCGCTTCCTTCCCTAACCCCTGCCCGAGGTGGTCTCTTATGGTTCTAGGATTTCATGACTTTCAGCCCTAATGTGCAATAACCATCAAGACATCCTATGTAATTTTTTTCCTGTAATACTCCATTTGAGTAAGATAGAGTTTTGTGATAATGCTGCCTTGAGTTCAATTAGAGAGTGATATTGTAAGTGTAACAGGCACTGATATTTGGTCAGCACTGTAATTTATTTACATTTATCCCCTTGCTGTTATTGAGACCATGTGAATGGTAAGGAAAGGTCAAGTGTATTATTCCCATTTTCCACGGGGATGCACTGAAGCTAGTGTCTCTTGACTTGCCCAAGGACTCACAACCAGTTAGAGCCAGCCTCAGAATATAAACTAGCTCTTATGGTTAAATTCAGGGCCCTTTCCAGGCTACTGTGGCCCAAACAGGATCCTTTTGGTAACAAAAGACTTTTAATAGAATCTAAATGATTGTAAGTTGAAAGTAATTCATTGACTTTTCTGAAGGATCTCCTTAGTTTTAGAATTCATATGAATGAGGCTTAAATTCCTACAGACTCATCCCTTTTGGCTAGTGTCTTCCCAAATAGGTGTTTTGATGGTATACATACAAGTGTCATCTTGGTCCACACTCTGCAGGATGTGGGGACATCGGGAAACTTCATGCTGCTTTGAGGCACGAGGCCATTATGCCCTGTAGTCCACAAACGGTCTGCATCCATCAGTGAATGACATGTGCATTGAAAGGTATTCAGGAATGGTGTTAAAAGGTCAATTTTTTTCATTGCCCAGTGACACTCTTGTATCTAGTATGACTTATGACATATGCTTCTCTACCTTTTTCTCTTCCCAACATACTTACAAATGTTGTCTTTTTTTGGAATCCCATTAAGACTGATCCCCTGGCTTCTTATGGAAATCTTTGATCTTGGAAGGTTAAAGATGTGAAGGAAGTGTAGAGGATGTCACCTGCCTCCAAGCAAGACACATAATGGCTTGAAATACAAAGTAGTATCTAGATCCAGTGCAGGAAGCTGCATACAGGGACGGGGACAGACCTTGTCTGTGTCACAACTGGGCCAGGGCTGCTAGAGGACTATAGCTTTAATATTATCTTCTTTCCCTAGGGCAGAGTGTAGATCTGGCCCTCAGTTGGTGCTCAGGGAATGTTTATGGAATGAACGAAGAGTCTGGTGTGTGTCTGGCTCACAGTAGGTTCACGTACGGGAGAATACAGCCTCAGGCAGACGTGGGGCGCAGTCATGCTCCCAAGAGCCCTTCATGACCCATTTCGTGTGGTGTTGGTGGAGAGGCTCTGCTATACACCCTCCTGTTCCATCTGAAATCTCCCGCAGTCTAAGGACCCCATGGCTTTCTTAGCTAGGGTTTCTCCACAGGGAGATGTTTGTTGTCAACACAGAGCTGACTGCTGTCACAGCACTGATTTCCTGTAAAGTCTAAATATAGCTTGAAGTTGAGTGTGTATGTCATTGTGACTTAATATTGGTTGAAAATTACAATGCTTAATCTACTGGCATCTGATATGGTGAATGTTACCAGTGGCTTCTGTTTTCTGAAAAAGAGGCCCACACATGTCCCCAGGTAATGCAATGAAAATTGCCCTTAAAGAAATTCTGTCACTGTTGGAGTGGCAGAACAAATGACTGGTGGTTGTGAAAACATTCTCTTTGCCACAGTAATGATTCACAAAAGGAAATATGAATATATGAGCTTTATTGACAAAATGAGAAAAATGTCAAATAAAAGACATATAGTTTAAAAATCGTATTTATAATAAAATTTCCTCCTATGTTATTCCCTCTGTACAGAGGGAATGGAAGTCACTGGGACAATATTATTGACTTCCCCTCTTCTTGACTTTTAGTTTGATGTAGTGGGTTGCCTACATTCTGCCACCTTGCCTCCTGTCCCTGAGAAAGCAACACGCCTTCCTCATGTTCTGGCTCATAGTAGGTTCCTCTGCTTCCTGTGTTTTCTGGATTTTGGCTTCGTTATTGTTACCCTTTGAAAGTGTCTATGAAAACTTCCCCTCTGTTGTAGCTCTTCTAAGAAGGTATCAATATCTTCTTAGTCATAAAAATCCCAACATACAATCCAGTACAACGCCCTCTAACCCGCCTTCCTCCTGCATAGCTGCCCTGTTCCTCAGCCGCTTCCCTCCACCATCTCCCTTTGCTCACATCCCACCCTCCTGTTCACTGCTCCAATGCCTTGTTCTGCTGTAGTCTTTGCTTTGGAATTTCTCTTCCTAAGGCTACTGGCAAACTGCTAGGTGTCAACTCCAGCTGTTACTTCTTTAGAATCTACCTTGCTTTCTGTCCTACAGTATTTTTCCATCTATCTATTCAGTATTCAGACTTTAAATACATTTGAATACAGGTACACGAATCCCTAGTATAGTGCCTGAAGTAAGCTACATAGTATTTGAAGAAACACACCTCTGACTTTTCCCTATATTGTATTTGAATGGATTTTTACACCTGTCCATAAAAGGCAGTTATCTTAATGGTGCTTTATTCTACCATTTTGCATCCTCTCTCCTGGGCCTTCTCACCTCCTCTGTTTCCCTCTATTTGAGGAGATTTCAAGCTGACACACCCCTGGAAGAAAATTCTCGTGAATGCTGATGATGCACTTAGAAGTTTTGCTTTACTGATTCTAATCTAACACAGTAGCATCCAGGATTGCCTTTATTGTGTGTGTCTGTGTGTGTGTGTGTGTTTATAGTCAGGGCTGCACTGCTGACACTTGGTGGGCATCACATCTGATTTTCAGTGACCCGTAGAATTTTTTCCCCTTATGTAGCTGTTTTTTCCCTAACATATACATTTGCTGTATTTGGCTCAGCTGTTTCCTGATGCAAGGCTTGGATTAATTGCTGTGGAGCGTTGCTTGTTATTTTTCCTTGTTGACTCTGTCATATTGAGTAGTTTAGAAGTGCACATCTTGATCCATGTGCTCTCTCTTGTAAGAGCCTAAGAACACAGAGTCACTTTGGAGGCAGGATTGCAGGCAGGCTTGGCCAATAGACTGCCTGACAGTGGTGCTAAGGAATGCACTGTGGGTCTGTGCCCTGGTCCTTGATCTTAGCCTTAAGGTTCAGGGTTATAGCTTGGCTAGGGTTGCCATGATAAAGTACCAACACTGAGTAACTTAACAGAAAGTTGTTTTCTCACAATTTTGGAGGCTAGAATCCTGAGATGAAGGTGTTGGCAGAGTTAGTCCTTTCTGAGGGTCCTGACGGAAAAGTCTGTCCCAGGCTGCTATCCTTGGCCTGTAGGTAGCCAGCATCTCCCCATGTCCTTGCCTCTTCCTTCTGTACGTCTGTGTCCAAGTTTCCACTTTTTATAAGGATACCAGTCCTATTGGGTTAGGGCCCACCCTTTTGACATCTTTTTAACTTAATCACTTCTGTAAAGACTGTTTCCAAATACGGTCATATTTTGAGGTATTGAGGTTAGGACTTTAATAGATAAATTTGCGGCGGAGCAGTCCATCCCTTAACACACCTCAGCCTGGTAAAGCATAGCACAGGGGGTGGCAGCCTGATGGCTCCAGGCAGGTATTTGAAGACTGACGTTTAGAGAAGCAACTGGATTGTTCTGCACCACTTAGAACACAGGTGGCAAACACAAGGCTTGTGGGCTGAATCTGGCCCGACACTTTGTTTTATCTGGCCCAGCACCTTGTTTCTACCCAGCGACAGGGCTGAGCTCCTTTCCCCTAGTTAAGGAGTAGATACACTTATACAGTCCTAAAATTACATTTGGCCCTTTGTAGGCAACCATGAGGCTGATGTGGCCCCCATGAAAATGAGTTCGACACCCCTGGCTTAGACATGCAAACCACATGGTAGCTGCATATATGGAAAACTCCAAAACTTTCTAATGAATTTCCTGACCAAGTTTGCTTTGTGAAGAAGATGTCCCCATTAATGAGAAATCTATTTCCCACAAAAAGGTTAAGGGCTGCATTCCCAATAGAAATATAATGTGAACCACATAGGAAATTTAAAATTTTCTAGTAGCCATATTAAAATAAATAAAAAGAAACGGATGGAACTAATTTTTAACAATACAGTTTATTTAATCCATTATGTAGATTTCAAAAATCAATATAAAAAATTATCAGTGAGTGCCCCAGCCAGTGAGGCTCAGTTGGTTGGGTGTTGTCTGGTAAACCAAAAGGTCGCCGGTTCGATTCCCTGTGAGCGCACAGGTCTAGGTTGTGGGCTTGGCCCTTGGTCAGGGCACATGTGGAAGGAAACTGGTCCTTCTTTCTTACACTGATGTTTCTCTCCCTTTCTTTCTCCCTCCCTTCCCCTCTCTAAAATAAAAAAAAAATCAATGAGCAATTTTATATGCTTGTTTTCATTTTCACTTTGAATCTTACAGCACATCTCAATGGAGCTAGCCGTGTTTCAAATGCTCACAGCCACACATGGCTTAGGGAGCCCACCTGGACAGCGCAGGGGCAGAGCAGGCCCTGTCAGGGGGCCAAACCGTCTCCACAAAATGGTAAACAGTCCTTGAGGAATAAAAAATGATCTTTCCGCTTATTGTGTATAAAGCCCAGATATACATACAGCACATAAATAGATATTCAGAATATCTGTGATATTAAAATTCCACGGAGGTGATTATGAAAATAAATGTTTAAAAAGTTCTCCAGAAGAGCAGTGATCAACAACATTGAGCAGCACTGGGATAGGAGCGGCGCCTAAAGGTTTGGTATCCAGTGCTTCCCTTACTGGCTTAGGGGTGTTTCCTCAGGCAAGTTATTTAATGTGAGCCTTAGGCTATTTATCTGTAAAATGGAAATAATAATTGTGTATGCCTCTTAAATTATTACAAGTAATAAAGGAGAAAATCCATTAAATATTCATATTGCATTGACTGTCTCACAACAGAGGTTCAGCTCGTGTCTATTATACTGTCAGGGAGTTTTGTAAAGAATATTTTGGTATGTGAGTGTGGATTACTAGCACCTTTGTCATTGCTTCCCAGTTTCTTTAGGATACACACAAACACACACTCACACACACGTGTGTGTGTGTATATATCTTCTAAATAATATTTTATTCTGTTTCAAAGTGATTTACTTTATTTCTACAATTTATCTTTTTTGAGATATCATTATCATATAACATATTAAGATATGTGATTTATAACTGCACATTGATGAGACAGCCACCGTAAGAGCTGTAGGACTTTGTCATGTTAATGTTGATTCCAGTGACTCTTTCTCTTGCTCAGATATTTCTCCTTATTTTGGATGTTGAGGTTCTTTGTTCCTTGACTGTCTTTTTTTTTCCATTTGGGGATTCATGTAAATTGCAAAACAGCAAATTGCAAACCCTTTTATATCATTATATTAGTCTTCAGTAGTGATGAGCTAGGGATGAGAGTAAAATGGTTTCTATCAAATAAAGAGCAGTAGATGGAAATTTACCGTACATCATGCACTATTACTAACTTAAAACAGGCATATATATTAGGGTTCTCTTCTTTAAGGTGGGTATTTACTAAAAAAAATACCTTATAACTTTAAATGAGCAAGTGAAAGTTGCATTCGTAGAGGTCATATGTTTAACAAGACATGGGTGTGCTTGTTTCCATTTTAATCTCACTGTATTCCGGATCCAAAGCCGCAGCCAGTGGATCTCAAAGTGCGGTTCCTGGACTGGCAGCAGCAGCAGCAGCAGCAGCAGCAGCAGCAGCGCTGAGAGCTTATTTGAAATGCAGATTCCCAGTCTCCTCCCCACACTTGTTCTATGAGAAACTGCAGAAAGAAAGGTCCCTGTTATCTGTGTTCTCACAGGGCCTCCTGGTAAAATCTGATGTGTTCAAAAGTTTGAAAACCACCATGTTGTGGACTACACGTCTCATAGATATTGATGGGGAGATAAAAAATAAAAAATAGCCTGCCTGAAAGTTGTCTCCATTTTTCTGCAGTAAAATGCTGTGAGAGTCATAATCCATCTGCAGTTGCCTATGAAATGAAGGGCGACCATGTATTTCAAACCTCAAACTGGAGCACCTGTTCTGACAATTAAAAATACTTGAGATCTGGATGGAGTGGCTACTTTGGTTTGGAGAAAATATAGAAACTTGCTACTATGTGGGAGGTTGGAAAAAAGCAGGTGGAATTGAAAATGGATATTCATGTATTTCTGGGTCAGATCCTGCCTTGCATGGTAAGAGTGCCAAGTTCTAGCTGATCTTGGAATGTTAGAGGTGATTATGGAGGAAGCAGGCCGGGAGCCGAGATAAATGATCATTTAACAGAGGAACTATGTCCGGAAGAGTGTGGTCAAGAAAATGTTGAACAAAGGAGCTTTAATTTTGAAGGAGGAGAAGGAATAATCTAGAAATGGCAGTATCTGAAACAATGAGGCAGGCTACAGTGTTCCAAAATATAAATTTGGAGCAGTTTTATTCTTTTAACTTCAAATATTTGATTGGGATCGTGCAGTGAATGGTCACTAAGATTTTGAGCAGAATCTTGTCACTCTAATAAGAAAAGAACTGGCCTGAGAATAAGTTACACCTACAGTTAATTCCAAATTTACCTGGAGGTGGGGATGTGTGCTGTGTCCAGCCTTTTGGAAACTGCATGTCAAGAGTGAATCTTAAGAATATCAAGATAAAACAGAGTGCCATTTTCTCAAATAATTAAATATAGAACTGAGACAGGATGGCAAGAAGCTAGAATTCTTTGCCAAATGGAACAGGGAGACAGAGACAGATAGCTGAACAAACGGGAGGAGCAATTTACAGCCAGATATAGAAGGTCACTTCCCTAGAGATAACATCCAGGCCTCAGCTGTATTTCAGCTTCAGGTCCAGAAAAGCAGCAAAACTGGGCGGGTGTCCCTAGGACCAGCTGCAGTGACTAGTGACCACGCCCCTCCTGCCGCTGCCTGCCGCCCCACAGCACGGACCAGTGGGTGGAGACCATGACCCTGGAAGGGCGCACCTGGAGAACTGATGAACAGCGTATTGAAGCCCTTCCGCGAGACCACCCCTAAGATGCCCATCTGCGAGAAAGTGGTGAAAGCCTCAAGACAAAGGCCTCACTCCAGTTCTTTCCCTCTGGGAGCCTGCGCCGTTCCCTTTCCTTTCTTCTTCCCCTACTTCTTTCCCCACAGGCAAGCATCTCTTAAACTCTACGGCAATGGGCAATGGCAGCTGGTCCCAGGCTAATCCCCTGAACCTGTCACCAAAACCCCCTGTCCTCTGACTTCCCAGTGAGCTAAGGCAGCCCAGCCTAGGCTCGCCTGTTGCTTCTTCTCTGCTAAGCTCTTCCTTGTTTCACTGTCCCCAGCTTTAATAAATGTACCTGTATTGCCACCTGGACTCTTGTTGTGAAATCTTTCCTACACCCAGTCAAGAACCCGCTACCAGCTGGCCCTAGGCAGACCGGCTCAGTCCCAGGCCCCCTGTCTAGTAACAGAACTGTGATCCAGATATACCACTTCTGGGTATATATACTGAAAACAACGGAAAGTAGGGACGCAAATGATATTTTTAGACCCATGTTCATAGCAACATTATTCACAAAATCCCAAAGGTGGAAACAATGTAAATGTCCATGGGTGAATGAATGAGCAAACAAAATGTGATATACACATACAATAGAATATTATTCAGCCTTCAAGGGGAAGGAAATTCTGACACATGCTACAATAAGGATGAACCTTGAATACATTCTGCCAAGTGAAGTAAGCTAGGCACAACAGGACAAGTACTATATGACTGTACTTCTTTGAGGTACCAAATGTAGTCAAGTTCATGGAGACAGAAAGTAGAATGCTGATTGCCAGGGGGGAGGGGGGAGGGGGAGTCAGTGTTTGAGGAGTACGGAGTTTCAGTTTGGGAAGATGAACCAAGTTCTGGAGATGGATGGTAGTGATGAGTGTAGTTAATTTAATGCTACTGAACTTGACACTTAAAAATGGTAAGTTTTATGTTACATATGTTTGCCTCAGTGAAAAAGGAATGCCATGATATACTTTCATTTAATATATTTTAATAAAGCAGTTTGTAACCACAATTCACTATAACAATAATACACATTTTTATGTGCCAAATATTGGTCTAGGTGTTTACCCAAATTATCCTATTTAATTTTCACAAAAACTTTCTGGGGTAGGTATTATTACTATCTCTCTCTCTCTCTTTCTCTTTTTTTTTTCCAGCTGTGGTTATGTAGACTGAGGCACCAAGAAGAGACAGGCAGAAACTTGAACCCCGGGGGTCTGCTTCTATAACCTGGCTCTTGCAACAAAATTTACCATGTAGACTAATACCATCGATTTGCTCTACCCACCAGTAAAAGAATCCCCCCAAATAATTCCTGAATTATCTCTCTGTGTTCTAATTTTCATTACAAGTCTTTTTGATCAGATAAAAGATAAGTGATATCATAGTTATGATGTGTATGAAAAAGTTGAAAGACACTGGTAATTTATGTCTCTTTTTTAAAAAATGCAATTCCTGCAAAGGCCTAAGTATTTCAGTATAAAAACCGGTATCCAATGACGTGTTTTCTTGTGCAGATGGTATGCCTTTCTGAAAATTGCCAAAAGGAAAGAACACAGATTTTAGAAATGTTTGATATTATAATTACAGTGTATGCAGTTTTTGCTTTATAATGTGCATGCTTTAAATTTGTCTGGTGTTTTATTTCATCGTGTGAAATTTAAATTTGTAACAATTTGGTGTATAGCCTTCTGAATATGTAGAAGATGGCCTTATTTACTGTTACCTTGGAAACAGCAAGGCCCAAATGCTATGTTTACTCTCTTTAGCACAATTAAAAATAGTTTCATAGAGCAAATGTAATTTAAAATATTATTGCAAGCATGTAGTTTAATTAATTTTAATCATAAAATATATAATGATATTTAATGTTAAAATTATTTGGAAAACTAAATATAGCTTTTTAAAGAAAACATGTCAGTGCCCTTAAAGAACTTGTCTTAATTAATAAATATATGCATTGCTGGGCTTTTCCTTTACAAGTAATGTCCAAATTATCTAATTATTACTAAAGTATCTCGGTTCAGTAATTAATAATCCTATGACATCAAAGATGCCATGTTTAATTTTTTGAAATTTTTATTAATAATTGATTACCTTGTAGGAACTCTGGAAGATTATTACCTGTTAAGTAACTTCTGGGTAGGACTTTCTACAGTGATATATATTGATATGCATGCTTTTTTCTTCCATTTCTAGGACTCCACGATTGTCACTCCAATTATTTTGAGGTCTGACCCTCAGGGATTTTTCTTTTACTGGACAGATCAAAACAAGGTAAAAAATAATATTTGCCTTTCTTACATTATCTAGTTGCTGATTTGCAAGGTGTTTTATCTGCATAAGTATATCCATTTCAGAGATGACCCTTTGTAATTTATTTAAAGATTCTACTTAAAAAGTATATCTAATATTGAAATGTCTTTGGATTTTCCAAGGATTCTAGCCTGAAATATTAGATCTGCTAAATCATAGAACAATTGGTATTTTCAGGAGAAGAACAGGGGAATGTGAGTGACATTTGTTGGAGAAGAAAATTAGCCAGTATTCCTGATTTAAGTCCCTCCTTCAACTCTACCCATAAAGAATGAAGAAAATGATGAGAAAACACTTTTGATCTTAATGTCTATAGCTCTGGCTTTTACTTTCTCTTCCTTCTGCCCTTTGCTGCTCACTAAGGGTTCTCCTAGTCTGAGCAAGAATTTGGCCCTGATCATTTGTTCTCACTAGAAAATCAAGAATAAGATTCCTTTAGCCTGCACCTCAATTACTCAGAAATTTCTTCCCATGTTAGCTTTCCGTTCACCGTATCATAAATTTAGGATCTCATTATTATGAAACTGAGGGAGATGATTCCATATTGAATTATTAAAAAATGGAATGTCTGGAGATTGTAAGATTTATTTGGCATTTAATGGACAGTTAGACCAGAATATTCATAAAAAGTGGTTATTATTTCAATAGACAATGGCTATTCTGTACTTGAAACTATGAGGCCACAGAACACAGAATGTCTGGGCTCTGTAAAGTCCGATATTTGGAGCGAGGATAAGCTTTATCTGGAGTACTTGAATACACATTGGACACAATAAAATACCTGGCACCAAACTGTGAGGTGCTGTTAGCCTTTGCACATTCCCGCATTATACCCAGAGTTACTGGAATTTGTCTGTCTGGCCTTCTGCTTTCTGGGCAACCTGGATTGCACCTGTGAGAAGTCGTACAGAACTGGCCCTGTGCAATGGAGTGTTTGGAGTCAGGACTGAATCTGGGTGAAACTCTCAGGGTGCTGCAGAGTGACATCTGCTCCCCAGGGCCAGTCCTGAAGGGGCCTGTTTATACATCATCAAAAGGCAAGTTTCTTAGCCTTGTGGCCCCAAAGCTTCCTACTGAATTTGGGTTCCCTGGAATCATCTCTGGACACAGAAGTTGGAGCTAAACCGTAGACTCTACACTAATCTCAAAAAATGTATTTGAATGAGACTTCATTTTCAATGTTCATGTTTATTACTGGGTGTGTTAATCACTTCGGCTTTGACATTCTGTTTGGTTTCCTGCTGTTATGTATAAAACAATGGCTTGAAAGAGTTTTTTTTTTTCTCCAAAAAGCTATTTTTAGAACTGTTGAAGCTGTATTCATGAAAGATATATTTATAATGCCTAGAGCATTTTAAAGGTTTGGGTATATGTACAAGACGCTAAACTGTCAGTTTGATTTTTTAACTGGTAAATCAAGCTTCTGTAAAAGCAACAGAAGGTATCTGGGGTTTTTAAATAATTCATGGCAACTAAGTTAAGTCCCTGTGTAGGACCAATCATAAATATTTCTTTGCTTAAGAAAGAGAAAGATTTTAGGGCCAAAGTTTCTTTGGTGCCTCTTCATTGTTCTGTAAACCCAGTATTTTGACTCATGCTTATTTTCATAGTTAGGGAAATTTCTTTCAGTTTTTTTATACTGACCATTTTTTCTTGGTCATGCTGCTCATTGTGACCAATTAAAACAAACAATGCAGAGACAATTCTTTTATCTCTATTACTTTTCTTTTCATGGATATTAATCTTACAGTTCTAGCTAAGAGCCGGTACATTTTATTTTTTTACTTTTTGAATACCTTAGGCATTCCTCAGTCACGTATTAGAGGTTGGAGGTTTATTTTTTTAGTCAGTGATCATATATCAGTAACCAAAAGATGAGAGGATTTAAGGGAAAGAAAGATTAAACTTTCTGTGCTTCCAGGGTTGTCATTTTCTTTTGGCTTTAAGCCCAGTCCTGGAACCAGAAGGAGTGGTGCCTCTCCCTTGCGGGCGGTGGACTCCTGTAAGCGGTGTGTTAGAGTGACTGGGTGCTAGGAGAAGTCACTGGTGCTCACGAAGGAGGGTGGCATGCCGAGCTTTTAGCCCATGTTTTTGCGTAAGATCATTTGAAGGCACTGGCCGAGGGGTGCAATCACAGGTTACTTACAGGCCCACTTTCTTTAAAACATGTTTTGCTGACAATTACTCTCAGTAATGTGAATCTAGCACATGTCCCATAGCGATGATATATCAGAGAAAAAATAGGATACTTGTAAGTTTATCCCTTGATTTTACACATTGTGTTGTCCATTGGTCTGGAAGCCTATACTGGTACTAAGTGTGTACGCCTCTCTTCTCCCTTCCGGCTTCTTCCCAACACATTTCTTTTTTGTCTAGGAAGCCTGGACAAAAAAAAGTGCTGAAATGCTTTGATTAGTAAACACCGGGGACCTAGTCTGCTCTGAGGCAAGCTGAATGGCTTTAAGAAGCTCTTGGTAAAAAAATATTGTTCCAAGATCTTTCTTATTATAGCACTGAAGGAAAATCCTAACATTTTACACTGTGTCTTACACACATACTTTTGCCTGTCATGGCCACATTATACCACGGAGCAGGGCCTCCTATAAGCTTCTGCTTTCACCCCCAGGGACAGCAATAACATGCTTCTTTCCCCAACCCCGAGGCAAAGAAGTTGGGCAGCTCGGATGATAGATTTAGGAATTAAAAAACAGAGCTAACAAGTAGTTTTAGGTAGCTTTGGTGAAATGTGGAGAGCCTGTTAGGGGTTAAAGGAAGTGGATAAGTATGCACATCATCTTCATGGATACAGATGTATGCTTTGTACCCGTTATGCACTTATTTTCATTATTCTTTCCTCTTTATTGTTGGCTCTGTAAATCTTATTGACTCCAATTAGCAAAAACGAGTGTCCAAAATGACTATTTTAAGCCTGGTGTTTTCGTCTCGTGTCAGCGTGTATTATGTGAAGAAGATCAGTTTAGTTGTAACCTTGGGTGAGAAGGGGCTCCTGAGCATTGGAGAAGTTACCCTGTTAGGCTAGGCCTTTTCTCTGGAGTGCTGCCCTGCTGGGACCAGAAACCAACACAGGAAGGGTCAGCCATGGAAGCCATGTGAGCTGCAAGAGGAGTCTGCATCACAATTTTGGAAGAAAAGCTAAAGAAGAAAAAAGGGGCCAATGCTATAGAGAGCTAATAAAAACCTATCCTGCTAGGATATGAAACAAAGTAGACCTTTGCCTTGCAACCCGATGCCCTGCTTCTGTGCCAAGAATGGTGTAAAAATAAAACCAGCCACCACTAGTTCAGATCCAGGAAGTTCAATAGAGTTCAGTACACCCTTCCTTGCATCACTGAAACAGGAGTTGGGAGAGGGGCAGCACATATATTTCAATGAAAAAGAAATAGGAGGAAAAATACACATTTTAAATGAAGGACTCCAACTACTTTCTCTTTTTTGGTTACAGATTTTATCTATCTTCAATTGTGCAGATAATACCCAGATGTTCTTTGTGTAAGAGAGTAACGCAGGGTAAACGTCCTTCAGCCCTCCCACCCCTGCCCCCCATCCTAGCCCTCTCTCCAGAGTTAATACTGGTAACAGCTTCTTGGTGTCTTTCCAGGTGGCTTTTAAATGAAACTGTATATGCATTAACTAGGGGAATATTTCATTTTATTTTGTTTATATCCATTTGTATCCTAAATGACGTGCTATTTTTACTGTTCCACAAACGTGCTTTTCACTTTACAGGTGAATTAGAGAACTATTCATGTGTAACTATTCATGTAAGTACATGTGTATCTACCTCATTTTTTTAAATTGCTCTATCTCATCCCACAGAGTGGATTACTGAATTTTATTTAACAGAAAAATTCCTCATTGCTGGACTGTTGGTGTTTGTCTGTTTCTAATTCTGGACTACAGACAACAATCCTGTAAGAACACCCAGGCTTGCATTTCCCTCTCTAGGTATATGGGTCAGGGTTTCCCCGAGGTCAGTTCTCAGAAGTACAGTTGCTGATTGAAGGCTATACATATCCTAAATTTTATTTAATAGTTGTGTCATATTATAATCCTGCAGGCCTTGTGTGAGAGAAACTGTTTCCTCAAGCCCCACCAATGCTAGTAAGAAACGTTTTAATTTTTGCTAGTCTGATACAACCATTGTTCCTGTTTTAATTTACTGTTGCCTGGTTTGCCAATAAGCTGTATATATTTTCAGACATTTATAGACCATTTCTGTTTTCTGTTACATAGATTACCTACTGTATTCCTTGCTTCCTGTTGAGAGTTCTCTACATATTCTAGATGTGGTTCCTTTAGCTGTTATAAATGTTGCAAATACTTTCTTCCTGTCTGTGGCTTGTCTTTGAATTTCTTAACTTTCAACTTAGGCATGACAAAAGATGACTTGACATTTTCAACTTTGATGTATTCACATTTCAACCTTTTTTTCTTTTTGCCTTATTTAGGCCTCTTATTCATTGTCCTCATTGCCATCATTAGTATTAATTTGGGTTTTTAATCCATGTATAATTAACTTAGTCCATTTGGGCTCTATAATAAAATACCATAGACTGAGTGGCTTATGAACAACAGATGTGTATTTCTCATGGTTCTGGAGACTGGAAGTCCAAGATCACGGTGCCAGAAAGGTCAAGTGAGGGCCCTCTTCTGGGTGGCAGACCTCACATGGCATCTTTCCATGGTGGAAGAGCTGGGAATCCCTCAGGGGACTCTGTCATAAGGGCACTAATCCCTTTCGTTAGGACACTCCCCTGGGGACCTAATGACCTCCCAAAGGCTCCACCTCCTAGTACCATCCTTGGGTATTAGCTTTTCAATATATGAATGGGGGATGGGGGCAAATGTTCAGACTATAGCATTCACATAATATATTTTGAGGACTGGTGTGAGGTGACTCTCTAGTTTGATTTCTTTAAATAAGTGGGTAGCCCTGTGTGTTGGGGGCTCCCTGCTTTCTGGTGGGTTCCAGCTATGATGGCATCCTCTCCTTTGGCTTTCTTCTAGCTCAGAGTGTGGAGGGCCTGGGAGGTAGGAGCTGAGATGGCAGGTTGACCTCAGTTATGCTCCCATTTTGCTCCTAGTGCTGACACCTGCACCACCTGGTTTGATAGTTCATAGGTCACAGGTGACAAACACACGGCCCATGGACCGAATGTGGCTCTCCGCCTTGTTTTATCAGGCTCGGCACCTTGTTTCTACTCGGCAGCAGCACCAAACTCTCGCTTAACTGTTAAGGAGTAGTTACATTTATACAGTCCTAAAATTACATTCAGCCCTTTGAAGGCAACCTCGAGGCTAATGTGGCCCCTGGTGAAAATGAGTTTGACATTCTTGTCAAAGATTCTCTCCTGTGTTTTAATGCCTGTGAGCATTAACGTCCTTTCCTACTTCATTTTTATTTCATTTATCTTCTGTCTTTCATACTTTTTGATTCCACAAGTGCAATACTTTCTGTTTACCCATGATTAGAGATTACATACCTAAATTTATACCTGCATATTTGGTCATTTCCAGGATATCAGGACAGGAGCGATGGGCTCTACCATCTGCTCCATCTGCCCTCTCGTTCTGGCCTGTGATTTTCCGTGAGATGCCTTTGGGATCCTTGTACAGAGCGATGATTAAGTTTCTATGAATAGCAGCTATAGACTGCCTTCTCCTACGGTAACCTTAAATTTTTTTACAGAGTTCAAAAGCAAAGTTTAAAAATTAAATATTTACATAAGCCATAGTGGCATATTTCAGCATGAGTCCAGAGTTCAGAAATATTTTGAACGATGCGTAATAAACTTTTGCAACAAAATCTAGGTATATCCTATTAAAAAATTAGTCTGGCCTCCAGAAAGAACCACCTGCATGCCCCCTTTCATTAATCATTGTTTAGCAAAGGTGCTTCCCCTTTCGGGCACTCTTCCCCAGTGTATCCCAGAAACATCAACATTGACCTTTTTGGTGTGTGAATGATGAATAGGGTGGGGCACTGAACACTCGAATGAGCGCGATGAAGGGGGTATGAATTAAGAAGATGAACTCAATTCGTTTTCATTCGGTGGCTTTCCCCAAAGCCTGTAAAGATAACTGAAATCACCTTTGTGAAAATCCGAGTGGGTGTGAGGAGGACTGGGGCTGCTGCTTGTCTGAAACCTACACCGATCATTGCCACCTGGCCTGAGTCTTTTCCTTTCGCCTCCCTGAATTTCTGAAGAAATCAGTAGCCAGAGCAGAGGCAGCATGAAGTCCACATGGAAGTTCTCAGTACTCCAGAAGCCGTAAGTTGCAACCCAGGGGCTGGCATTCGCTTTTGCGGACTACTAGAGCTTATTTTGTCACCTATACCACTGCTGGGAAGTTCCTAGGAATTAATACCTAACCTGACATTTGGAGTTTCATGGGTAAATATCACAGCTTCCCCAACTCTTGGGTGGGAAAATTCAACGGTACATGGTTTATGTCTTTTCCCAGCTCTCTGCAGTGGGACCGAGCCCATGAATGCACAGTGGTAACTGGCTGGAAAACACACCCTTTATGGGCCTTCTTCCCTTCCTTTCTTGATTCCCCATTCCTGATGTATCCTGGAACCACCTTTAAAATAAATGAATTTTACTACAATCCATGTCTAGGAACTGCTAAATGTAGGTACTTAATACCTGACAACTCAATATAGATGCCCTCTAATTGAGGGTGTTAAAAGGATTCCTTAGCAAGAGGCTCTGGTACCTGTTATGTGAATACTTTGCTTTAAGCCAGGGTGGTTTTCTTAAAACTCCTAATTAGGGAGGTAGGAAGGTGATTAAGAAAACCAGGTTTGAAATCAGATGTGGGTTTGAGTTCTGGCTGCACCTTATATTAAATGAGTCACCTCTGGAGAATCTCACACAATCCGAGCTTCACGTGCACCAGCTGTAAAATGAATGAGGTGTCACCTTTTAGAGAGGTCAGTAGATGTGACGCATGAGGTATCCAGCACAATGTCTGGCAATTCGCAACCTCTCAGTCCTTTGTCGTGGCTTTAAAAAAATGAATATAATTTTACTTTTTAAATTTCACTTTCATTGAAGTGTAAGTGATAAATTAAACTGCAAGATATTTAAAGTATACAATGTAATGATTTGATACACATCTACATTGTGAAAGGATTCCCCCATCTCATTAACACACCCATCGCCTCACATATTTATTAGTTTTGTGTGTGTGGAACGTTCGAGTTCTATTCTCTTAGCAAACTGCGACGACACTGTACAGTGTTAGGAGTTGCGGGCGCCATGTTGTACACTAGGTTCTCAGGCCTCGGTCATCTTGCAGCTGAAAGTTTGTCCCCAAAGCTTCCCCCTCCCTGCACCCCCTCCCTGTTTTTGGCAACCATGTTTCTACTTTCCTACTTTCTGTAAGCAGAGTTTTTTTCTCTATCCCGCTTATTTCACTTAGCATAATGCCCTCAAGGTCCATTATAGTGGCTTTTATTATTGGTATGTAGTAAACAATTAGTCTCTGACTAAACAATTAGTCCCTAATTGTTAGGAACCACAAATGTGCTGTTTTGAAAGCCAGCTGACCATCTGTTTACATATAGTTTTAAATCTTTTTTTTTTTCTTCTTCAAGTGCTAGTGACTTGTTTTCTCTTTCGCCTGTGTTGTGGTCTTTTGCTCCAAAGCACTGAAGCTTAGGTCTGCTTGAACAAATAGGATGTTTATGTATTTCATGATGTTTGGGAAACAGGGCCATGGAAGACAAAAGAAAGGGTTTATTTTTCAGAAGACCTTTTCAAGATAATTCTAATGCATCATAAATGAAAGTCTTTTTGGACCCTTGGGAATTTGAAGAATACTATGGAATAAACTGTAGGGTGATTCGGAAGTCTTGGTTGGGAGAAAATGATATTCATAACAAGAATTGGACTCCACAATGGGTGTCTGTTTTCCTAAAATAATCACTTTAGGATTATCCCAGCTATATTGGCAGCAGGCAGCTCTTCCCTCTTCACATCCTTAGAGTGTAAATGTTGTGGCATAATTTAGATATTCAGTAGTCTGTCAAATTGCTGAGGAACAAGTTTCTCATCATCAAATCCATTTCCAGACTAAGCTCCATTTATTCTTAACCCAACCTTCTTTTCACTAGCATAAGCCCCAGAGTTTTTGCCTCAGTGAACTCCAGCTTATACAGGATAACCAAATGTTACGACTGCTTAGGCTATGTACGTGCAACATAGCAAGGAATATTATTTAAACAAAATCTTTTACAAGTCCTTCTTAGAGGTTGGGATTCATTTTAGTAGAAATTTCAATCAAGTGTGACCTGTTGAAATGTATTGTGAAATTAGGCAGGTTATAAGAAATGGCGTCATTGCCGTTTCTTTGGAAATCATTTTCAGGGTGTAGGTGCATTAATATGATTTTCATGTCACCATCAGAGCACTTCATTGTGTGAACAACAGCTGTGCCAATTTGAATACATTGCAAGCAGGGTTAAGAAATGTGTAATTCCCTGGATTTAATTCAAACTTGACTACTCCTAATATGGGGCAGGCATAAGTAGATGTACAGTAGTGAATGCACGAAACACAGTTAATCAGTTAATAAAACTGTTGTAATAACTATAACCCGCCTGCCTTTTTCCATAGGACCAATTGCTAACCCACTGTTGCCCACCCCTGTATAATTTAATTACAAAATCGTGCCTCAGTTTTCTGAGTTGCTTTTGTTTAGCTGGTCTCAGTCTAATATGAGAAATTACATTGAGTGCTTTCCATGCTCTGGAAAGCTATTATACTGGGGTATTTTTACCTTTTAATATCAAAATTAGTTTGAGACACTGGATTGGAGGAATATGTGCAGGAAATACATTTTTCATATTGTTCATAATTTGATTTCCTGTTATGTGGAAAACCCATTTGCTTTGTGGTGAGTAGAATTCCCAGACACCTGGTATTGACATAATGTTGTGCTCCTTTGTTTGAATTACAATGTCATAGATAGAGTGAACATTTCTGTTTTTCTCTAGTTCACTTTCTTGTCAATCCAAGATTATTTGACCTTACCAATGGGGTTCTTGTTAAGCTCTTTCTACATTTAATAGCAAGATAGCCTCTTTTTTTTTCCCTTCAGGTTAGTACAAACTGCCAGTTGTCAAAAAAGTCATGGGGGTGTGAAGTACAGCATGGTGAATATAGTTGATATTACTGTAATAACTGTGTATAGTGTCAGATGGTGATTACTTCATATAAATGTCTAATTACTGGGTGGCACACCTGAAACTAATATAATATTGTATGTCAACTGTAATTAAAAAATAAAAATATTTAAAACAAACAAAAAAGAATAAAGCTTTTATAAACAAAAAATTATATGGACAGTTGAGTCATTTAAGCACTTATCACAATAAAAATAAGCTAAAATAAAAATATAATTATTACTTTTTTCATATTTTATTGTTTATTCTATTTCAATTTGAAAGATCAAAAACAAATTTTGAACATGCTTTAATTCAATTTGCACATACCTGTAATTTATTGTTTGTATTATCAATGTTATTGTCATCACCAGTAATAGCAAAACACACATATGGTGTTCTCTGCATGCCAGGTACAGCTCTAATACATATATATACACACACACGCATATACACACTCAATCATTTCCAGAAGTCTCTGAGGACAGGGCTGTTATTGTCCCCATTTGCAGGGGAGCACACTGACGTGCACACGGAGGTTAAGTGGTGAACCCTGGTCATCCAGTTGGTTCATAGGAGAGGCAGAAGTAGAAGTCAGGCAGTTTGGCTGTGTGTCCTTGTTCTTAACTTATTGTGTTTTGACGAACATGTTTAATGTGTAAAGTTAAGTTTCTCTGTGAGATGTTTTCCCTTAGAGTTGTCTGAAAATAAACCTCAACAGGCACTTTACTTTTGTGAGAAGGAGGCAACGAGTATGAAACGGTTCTAAACTTGGACTGCTCATTGAAATCACCTGGAGAGATTTACAGAATGCTGATGCCTGGGCCCTGCCCCTAGAGAGTCTGATTTAATTGCTCTGTGGTGTGGCCAGGACATTGGGCTGCTTATTCTTCTTTTTATTTTTGAAAGGTTCTCTCATTTGATTCTAATGTACAGCCAAGGTGAACACTAATAGAAAGCAAGCTGACATCACAAATTAATTCAATAAGCTTCCTGAGAGGATGTGCTCACTTTGCCTTTCCTGTTTGTGGCCTCATTTCTACCAGAAGTAATGCTCTGTCTGAGCACCCAGAGGCCCGGCAAGATCCTGAATTATTTGGCTATGACTGAATGATATCCCCTAAACTGGACTTAGGAAGGCAGGAAATTGCTAGCATTTTGAAGGAAGATTCTCAGTATCTAAGATAGAATCAAAATAAATATTTGTATTAAATCCAGTTGATGGAAATTTATTTAATTTCCTATTCCCTGAATGTTCCAGGTATTAGGTATTTGTTTTATCCTTACTGAATGTGTCCTCAGCCTTCATGCCCTGTTTATGGGCTTTTGTGTTTATGTTTTTCTAGATCTGTCAGATGAGGTTGCTGTAGAATTCCATATTTAATTAAATAGCTGCACTGTTGAATCAACGAATGTGATTTTAAAAGCGATTTTATATAATTTCATTTTATATCTTACATTTCTATTATGGATACAAAAACATATATCTTATTAAATTACAACATCATGTCATTTCGTATTAATATGTAGTAGGAATCCTTCCTTTATTGACACATGAACCCATAGGAAAACCAGAGAGCCAAACCCTACGTAGGTGTGACAGGAAGCTTGTCATAATCATCTTTACACAATAGATTTGAGAGTGGTAAAATCCATGTTTCTCCTGTTAGAATTTCTGGTTTTCAGTTGTGTCTCCTGTGGGGGACGTGGTTGTGATGAGTGCGTTTGCTTGAGGTTTCTCCTCGGCATTGTGCGCTGCTCCCCGCTCAGGCACCACGGCCTGGGGGTTGTGTGGCATGGCGAACAGTGCACCCGTTTGAAGTGAATGCCTCAGTGAAAGTTTTATGGGGCAGAACTAGTTGCTATGCTAAGAAATGAACTGTTGTGTGGGTATAATAATGGGTGCTATTTTTAGACAAACATTTGTTTCTGTAGCGTGGCCTCCTTATGCAAGAGGGCGGCAGTCTCAGCACTGTATTGTGAATGTTGAGCTATCAGAATACAAGAGTAGATGGGACTTCAGATGATGTTGTGGATTTTTCATGTAGTTCAGCCCTGACGTATTTCATTACTGGAAGGAAACAATTAAAAGCAAACAGGCAAAACACGCAACACAGTTTCATTTCAGCTTTATCGTCTTTGAAGGGTGAGTTCTTCCAGTAGCTGACCCCATGACGAGGGTTCAAACTCAAGTAGTTTATTTGGAAAGGGACTCTAGGAAGCATGGACAGGGCAGTGGGGAAGTGAGATAGGCAAGGGACAGCAGCTGATAAAGTGTGAGTTATCGAGTAGTTCATGCTCTGGGCAACTCAGGCTCCATGCCACTGGGAGCCTTGGGAGACTTATCCTCAGAATCATCCCAATTGAGAGGTGAGAGAACTATTGTATTTTCCCACCAGGTCCCACCAGTGTTTGAAGGTAGCTCTCCTTGGGGCTGTTGTGCCCTCAGCACTCTGCCACCCCCTCAGCGGTTGGGCAGGGTGGGGGCCTCCAGACCAGTGATGTGAGAAACCCCTCAGGCATAGTTGCACTTGGAAATTGTCAGTTGGCATGCATAGGAACACATGGGCACCAGCACCAGTGACTACTCTGAGGCTTTAATTTTTGTGTCAGACTTTATAAATCTGCACCACAGGATGCAAACTAGAGGCTAAACCCTTTCACAGATAGACCTTGCTTAGCCTGAACAACGTATTAAAAAAAACGTAAGCATGAGTTGCCAGGATTTAAAAATCTGGGGAGTTCATATACAAATCTGGTTTCTCAAACAATCAGAAGGCATGGCAACACGGCTAGACGTAACCTTCCTGGTCACACTGGGCTGCCTGCTTTAGACAGGGCATGTGGCATCCAATCAGCCACAGTCCCTACCAGGCCAGCCTACCTCATTTATGTGACCTCTTTGAGGTGTATGTGACACCTTTGGGTGTAAATATTGGGCCTCTATGTGGTAACATCCTTTACTAGAAGCTTCAATAAGCTAATGATTATTATGAAGCTTCATTTGGAATGGAATTAATTCTGTTACACTGGGCTTATGGAAGACTACGGCATAAAGACTGAAATGTAGCTGAAGGTCCCGTATCCAGGCGCTAGCCATACGAGCCATAAACAAAGCAGCTGATGCCAGAGCTCGTTTCGTCTCTGGAAAATACGCATCCGAAGCCTGGGAGCCCTGAGGTCGCTCTCAGCTTTAAAAGGCTATTATTCCAAAATGACTTTCATGTGGAGTTGTGCTAGGTAAGATTTATAAATATGACTCGTTGGCAAAAGATTTCATGGTGAATTGGGCTGTTAATCTATAGGAAAAACAAATGGTGGGCTCTGGGACACCAGGCAGAATTACTTCCTTTGTGGATGGATGGGATTACCTTCACCCCCAGCTCAAGGCACTGGGCACCGACTAGCTCAGCCGACCAATGTGAACCACCCTTCCCTCACTGTCCAATACAGTACATGTTGCTTTTTACATTTAAATTTTAATTAACTACAATATAATTAAAAATAAATTTATTTCTTCAGCCACACTAGCCACATTTCATGTGCTCAGTAGCCACCTGTGGACAGGGACAGTTAACAGACATTTCTGTCACTGCAGGAAGTTTTACTGGATGCCTTTGCAAAGAGATTGAATTAGGAATGGTCTATTCACAGCCAATGCAAAGTGAGGGAAAGCTTTTTTGCACTGGTGGGCAAAGAACCTTTCTCTCTTTTGCTGGATCCTGAGTTGCAAGGATGTTATATGGACCTGAGTTTGTTTCTATTTTTGCCATGAATGAAAGTGTTGGGATAGTTCGGATACCACTTTGGGAACCTAGCAAGTACGTTAACCTGCAGAAGACAAACTAGTGTGAACCAAGTCCTTGGTGACGTCATTTGAGGTGCCAGGTCAGGTCACTTCAATGCCATGAGCTCATCAGTCTGCTTCATTGTCTAAGTTGTTTTAAGGCGGGTGTTGTCCCTTTACAATCAAGATTACTCACTGATACATTGGACATTTATTTATTTAAAGATAGGCAGGGACTCAGATATCTAGGAGACTGCTGCATCTGGCCCATAAACAGGAAATGGAAATAAAAGAAGGCGTAGAATTTGTGCAATCTTTATTTATGTAGTGGCTTCAATTCCCTATGGAAGACTTTATTGTTCATTGTTTTATATATTTTTCTAAGTTGGACTTTAGCTATCAGGGATAGTTTAAATGGTTTCTAGCCGTAGTTGGGGAAGGATGTGTCTTGAGAAACATGGGGAAAAGTGAAAATTTGTGCAGAAAATTAAAGTTTATGGCAACTTTCTATATTAGCCTAATAGTCTCAGTTGTACCAGCAGGATTTCTAGGGAAGGAAAGTTGAATGTATTGATAAACTTCTGTGTTGTAGTCACCATGCCAAGGTGCCTTATGCAGACTATCTTATTAATCAATTGGATGATTTTCCTTATTTCCCATTGGGGAAACTGAGGCTATAGCTAAGTTTATTTTCCTGGAAGGCTGTCCCTAACCTGGCCAGTCTAGAACACCTCATGTTTGCCTTTACCTTAGCATTTACCTTTTAATCCTGTGTTAACTTTATCTGACTCATTTTACTGCCCAATAGATGGTAAAGTCTTTTAATTGAAGAACTTTATCCAATATTTGGCATTTCTAGCACACTGCCAGTACACAGTAACTGCTCAGTCTGTGCTGGTCAGATGAACAAGACTTACAAAGGTGTGTCACTTGTCCAAGCTTATAGGCTACTAAGTGGTGGAGAACCAGGGATTGTGAGGCTAGAGGTCCATTGACTTTTTGTATTATTGCTAGTTCATTAACACCTTCTCCTTATGTAAACCTCCAGTTGCCTCTTAACAGTTTGTGTGACCTCCAATATCTATAGGAAGTCACTTCCCTATCCAGGCAAGTCACTGGAGGGCAGGCATCCCCACCTACTCTCTGCTACCAGCCTCAGAAGCCCACCTTTGTGGCCATCCCTACCTCTTTGGCCCTAGACTCTGACTTGTAATGATTTTACACTAACATAATCTCATCCATTTCTTGTGTTATCAGTATTTCCCCTTTGACAAGATCCATACAATAATATTAAACATGACAAACCTCTCCCTTCTTAAAAGACAATTCTATACTCTCTGAATACGTTCTTTTTTTCTCTTTTTATTTACAGCAAGCATCTTTAAAGAATTGCCTGTTCTCTTTGCACCCACTCACACCTTCCACCAACTCCTCAATCCACATCAACCAGAATTCTATACTCATCACTGCTCCAAACTCTTTTCTCAAGCAACCAATGACCTTCATGTTTCAAAACATACTGGCCATTTATTTTTAGCTCTTTGTGCTCGATCTTTTATTAGAATTTTACATTGTCGTTTGCCCCATTTTCCTGGAAACATTTTATTTTCTTGACTTCCTTGCTCTGATACGTTTTCCCCTCACCCCAACCACCCGGTTTACTTTGCTGACTCTGGGTTGCAGTCTCTCTCCACTCACCGGAATCTCATCTTCACTTATAGCTTCATTTACCCTCTGGACACAGTGGCTTCTAGTTTTACATTTCCATCCAGCGTCCCTGAGATACCTGAAACCTAACATTTCTAGGGTTGGCATTGTTCTCTCCCCTCTTCGCCTCTGAGCTGGTCTTGCTGCCTTAGGAATGGCATCGCCCTTCACAGTGTTGCACAGTCTGAACCCTGGAAGTCTTCTTTCACACCGCCTTTGCCATTTTCCCTTCAAGCTCTTGGCCCCTTGCTTTTTGTGCTCCAGCTACACTAGCCCTCTTCCATTCTCAGAGCTGGTGTATTCCTTTAGTCTGAAGTCTTCACAGTACTTCTGCTCTGCTTGGAATATGCATGATCTCCCCTTCCCTGCTTTGCCACACTTCTCACAACTAGAATCAAATATTTGGTACAGAATTTTGTAATGTCAAGCTCCCGTATTAGAGTGTTGACTCAGTGAGAGGAGTCCAGTGTTGTCCCAAAGACTGTTTAACAACTGGCTGTCCTGGAGGGAAAAATGATCTGTAGCATTTGCCGATTTCCATGGTGTAAATACTTCTGCTGAGCCTGATTTCAGGCTACCAACACATTGTCGCTGAACCTGTGCAGATTGGGAAAGAGAAGGAGCCGGCTGGCTCTCATAAGCTTAGAAGAAAGTTCTAGCATCCTGCCAGGGTGTGTCTGTCCTCTTCACTGCTGTATCTTCATGACCTGGGACAAAGCTTGGCACACCTAAGATAACAACTAGTAGTTTAAGGGATAAACGCAGTGTTTTTAATGCCATTGGAATGATTTAGTCCAGGTTGTAATATTGTATAGTGGTGTAGTTGAACATATCATAAATCTACTTTGCAGGAGAACAAGTAATGTCTGATCATCCCTTATTAATTTTAAGTCGTGTGTTGAAAAGGATTTTCCCTTTCTCATTTTCCCCTTAATTATCTGCTATAGTTCTTTACAGAACAAATATATTAGTCACCTTCTGCTGTGTAGCAAACCACCCCAAAACTTACTGCCTTGAAACAACAAGCATTTATTTAGAGTACTCCTATACGGGTTGGCAGTCTGGTGTGGGCTCAGGTGGATCCTCTTTCTGGTTCAGCTGGGTTCCTCTGGCACCTGCAGTTAGTTGTGGGATGAACCTGTGGCCCTGCTGATCAGGGTTGGCCTCTCACTGCAAAGAGGCATGCCCACAAAGAATGATTTGTGGCAAATATAGAAATCACATACAGAAAAGGAATTGTTTCCTTAAATTGTAGAAGATTCACTATAATGGTGAAGTGTCTCAATGGGGGCAGAACTGACTGGTGGTTTCCTCACCTTCCTGAAATATCGAGGCAATGCTAAACCCTAGTCAGGCAATTGTGGTAATTTCACACACCCAACATTATAGCCCTTGTGCTGCTCTGCTGGAGTGGTTTCTCTCCCTACCCTAGATTTTGGAGTCTTTTGTTGGTGTTTGAAGATGAAAAGATAGCTGTGAGGTGTTGGGGAAGAACAGTCATGCTCCAACCCAGATGTGCGCAGGCAGCCCCTCCTAGCTACAGCTCTGAAAACCAGAGTGTTTTCAAGAATGGGGCTCGATGGGGGCAATTGCAACCAGAGAAGGACCTCAATTAATCTTCAAGGCTATGAGTTTGCTGTTATCAATCTCTCACTTTCTTGAGCTATTTTTCTGTTTTCTCTTCCTAAATGAGGTGATTTTTTCTGTGCCAGATACAGCCTTCTCTCTCTCTCTCTTTCTCTCTCTCTCTCTTTTAATATTCTTGTGTTTGGAATATGAAAATAATTCTAAATCTGTAAGAACACTGGGAAAGTGAAAATTAAACCTCAGGATTCTTCACTGTTGGAAAATGAACATGGGGAACTTTCCACAAGAGAAGTGGAAATCACTCCCGGTCATTTCTCCCAGCCTGGTCTGGGCCACAACATGCATTTTTCTGGGATAAGAAACACATGAGTTTGACCGAGGGAGAGTTTGGTAGGTATTGTCAATGAGGCATGAGAGGGGATCAGTCCTTATGCTGAGCTCATTTTTTTTTTTTTTAAAGCTGAGTGTGCTCTGGGAAGATGCAGGCATCAGCGTATTTATGTCTGACTGAGGTAACAGAACATGCAGTGAAAGGGAAGGAAGGTCGTTATCTGGTGAATGTATATTGGGTGTAAAGCCATTGAGGCTAAAACACTCAGTTTTTTGCTGTCTCTTTATTTGTGCTTTGTAGAATTAGTTCATGACCTCCATAATTGTTTTTTTGTAAGATACTCTGCATAAGATTATGAACTCTAAAATCCAACTCCCTGGATTCAAAATGTGTCTTAGATATTGTAGGTTTCTCTGTGGAAGGCATTTAATGTTTCTGAGCTTCAGTGTCCTCTTCTGCAAAGTGGGAATGATACATCAATTTTATAGGAATCTTGTGAGGATTAAATGAAATAGCACATCTAAAGCACTTGGCATAGCACACAGTATAAATGTTCTGCACCTGCAGCTTTTTTTAGTAGAAATTTTAGTAATTTGAATGTATGTGTGTGTGAATTTGAACTGTGACAGGTGGTCGGGTACTTCGGGTTTATATTTTAAATTTTTTTGCACCTGACTTACTTGAAAAGTTGGGGTCCCCAAGGAATGCCATTGTCTCAGGATGCAGATGCACTTCCGAATGAGTATAGGCTGGGGGGACTATCAGAATTAGTATATCCACTAGACGCCCAGTGCTCTGGAGTGCTGATGATCCAGATGCCTGAACTCAGAGAGAAATTGGGGCATGTGGCCAATGTCTGCGGACCTTAGGAATGGAAGGCTGAGTGCAAGAAGATAGTTTGTCGTCCAAACCAAGGTTCTGGACAACCCTATTGAGCATGTGTGCTGGGTTGGCACTGTGAAATGAGACTAAATTTTCTACCTTTTTTGCAAACAGGAGCTATGTGTGATTTCTCTCTGTGTTTCTGGCAGCTTTCAGCAAGGCTTCTTATGTTAAAAGAACGACATTAAGGTCTCAATCAAGATGATGGCACAGAGGGACACTGATTTAGTTCTTCTACTGGTCATTGTCAATTACATTCCAGCAGGTTCCCTGAAATCTCTGTTCCCATCCATCCCTTCTGAGTGCTATGGTACAATGTATTTTTCCTTGTTGCATCCGAGGACTTTAGCTAGGGAGGCCTGCTCCAATTAATAAATTATCCTATCTGCCTAAGGACAGATAAGGAATCTACTGACTCTGGGAAAAATGGCATATATATGCTTTTTGAATTATATGTAATTTAAAAAGAAGATCTTTAAAGTAGCTATGCTTGGATATCTACAGGACACATGTAATAATCTCTAAAAATATAGGTAAGAAAGGGGAAGCATGTGAAATTAGGACTTTGGAGTAATTCATAGTTTTATTCAAATGTAAGTGGGAAAATTGAAATAGGAAATAATTCCATTTGCAGATTTCATTTAAATCATTTAAATTTTTAGTCTTGCAAGTCCTGGATGGAAAAAAAAGAATATAATTGCTTAGAACTTCTTAGGAAAACAAGTCAATGCATCAGTAGGAAGTAGGCTATGCCATGGGCATTATCACAGTTTCTGCTTTCTGACCTGGAAGAAGCACATTACATTAAAAGGGTGAGCTACCATACATAGAATTGAGGTGACTTCTAATCTCTGATGTTACAGAAATGTAAAAACCATGAAGACATTTTAAGAAGAATAAAAAATATTGAGACTTGACTCTATGAGGTGGAGCCATTTGAAACTGGAGGTCAAGACGGTAAAATGCATAGGCACTTTCACACAGCTCAACGATATAGTCATTCAGAAACAGCAAATGTTGCTTTTGCTAAATTGGCCTTCTAATGATGACAGTATAGAACCTGACGTTGATGTGGCAAACCTGAGTTAACTTCCTCTGTTGTTAATGGGTGTGATTCTATTCCAATACCTTAGTAGATTGTATAACACTTCATAAATAACAGAGAGAATATGGTACTTTTCAGAATCTATGCAGGTTTCTCCTGTTTAATTATACACATTTAATTGAGTGCAAGTATGACTTTTGTGTAAGAGGTTAGCTTCAAATTGGAGATTGAGGAAAATAAATTGGAATTAATTTTTGTTAGTATTTATCACTTTATATTCTAATAAGTTGTGTAGGAGAGGAACTCAGGTCAGTTTTTATTTGCAGTGTAGGGTGGTAGTTAAAAGTATGGACTCACAACCATCTGCCTAGGTTTGAATCCCTGTTCCATAACTTGTGAGCTCTATGACGTTTTGCAAGTGACTTAACCTCTCTGTACCTCAGTTTTCACATATATAAAAAGAAGATAATAATAACACATCCTCAAAAGGTTGTTGTGAGGATTACATGAATTAATAAACATGTTTAAATCAGTGCTTATCATGTTGAAAGCACTATGTAAGCATTTATTATTTTTTATTGTGGTCTTCTTTCTGCAACTTGAATACAAGTTTGTCTGGAGAATGACTAGTTATCTCTCAAAGTGAGAAGCTGTACTAATTCTCTTGTAGTACCAGAAATTCATCTATGGGGAGTGTCACTTTGCTAATATAAAGTCCACACAAGCTAGATGAACCTACAGGGTGGAGTTTCCTTAATCAGTTTACATTTAGTGAAAAGTGGTTGGTGGAAATAAACTACCTCTGAGTGTTCGCTTGGATGGGAACTATCCCACCTGCTCTTGCCTTTGTATGTTCTAGTGCAGTTTCTCTGCAGGTGTGTTCTTTCCCACAAAGCAGTTTGGTGTAACTATTCTGAGCCACAGTAAGTGATGTTTGGGTCTGGGTGTATGTGCATTCTCTTATTCATTCATTTATTCAACACAGTTTTATTGAGCACCAACTAAGTGCTGGGCGCCCTTCTCGACGTACTTTACAGATGATAAACACTGCCTACATGCTTAGTGAGTCAGATGGCATGCTATTGCGAGTGGTAAGAGTGATGGAGAGAGTTGAGAAGAGGTGGGAGTGACCAGGTAGGTACTCAGGGAAGACATCTCTGAAAAGCTGAATTTTTCAGCAGAGATATAAAGGAGCCAGAAGATGAGCCATGTAGCTATTTGGAGGGAGAATATGCCGGGCAAAAGGCTTAGTAAGTGTGAGGTGCATGACTTCTAGTATAGTTTGATGAACACAAAAGTGGCCATTTTGTCTTGAGGAGAGTAAATGGGGTACTGGAGTAACACTAGGAGACAAGGTTAGGGAGGTCTCTGAAAGGCAAGGGCAAATTATGTTGGTTTTTTAGACCATTTCAAGACTTGGGCTTTCTCCTGAATGAAATGTGAAGCTACTGTAAAGTTCTGAGTAAAGGTATGATGTGAATGGACCAGTATTTCAAAAAAAGATCTCCCAAGCTTATGGGTTAGGCAAGATGGTGTAGATTCATTTCTCTTCACTATTCTCCGCTAATACTGCTCTAAATCCTAGAAATAATGGAAAAAGCAACCAGTGGATGGCTCTATAAGGAGCCAAGAGAGAGGCAAACCGATGTGTAAAATGAGGACCAGAGGAACAGCACTGTGGCAGGACACTTTATGTTCCCTCCAATCAGCTGAAGAAGGTCTCCCAGCCCAGCACTTATCCCTAACCCCAAAACAGTAGATATCTAACAGGAGTCCCCTCAATGTTACCAGGAGCACTCAGCACCATTGAGGATTAGTTGGGATCTTAGCTAACAACGAGTGACTAGGAAAAGTGCTCTCCTTCTTACCAGGCCTGAAACTTCCCTCTCCACCAAGACACCCAACATGGGGGTAGCTAGGGGCACCAGCAAAAAGGATCCCACCAGGGCAAGCAGTTTATTCTAGGAAACCTCTTGTCCCCAGGGAGTGGAGACTTCCCTCCCACACTCAGAGACTCTGGAACTGCTGGTTTCACCAGTGAGAGGGATCCCACTGCAGCAAGTACTTGGCCTGGGAAATCTGTTTGTCCCCACAGGCCTGACACACTCGTGCTCTACCCAGAGACACTGGGGACTGAAGAGACCCCTTCTGTCCGGTCAGGACCTGTGGAAGCCACAGCAGTATCAGATCAGTGGAGCAGACTAAAGTAGCATAGCAAAGGCTCTGAAAATTAACTGTCAGTGAAACCACAGCCCACAATGCTACACCAGGACCCACATGATAAACTAAATAGGGTGATGGCCTGATAAAATAAAAAATTTAAATAGGATTCAGAATCTTCTAACATTATAGACAAAATATCCAGGATGCAGTTGTATAAAGAGTATTTTCATGCCATGTCAGTCAGTATAAAACTAGTCCAGGCATGTTTTGATATTCTGATATCAAATTTGAAATTAGCTAGAGCTGAAAACTGTTTTAGTTTTTGTAAATATGGCTTGCAGAAGAGGTATTTAAGTAAAATAGAGCAAAACGAGCTTTGACTTACTCAAGGCAACTTTTCACTTTACAATGTCCAATACAGCTGTCAGTCTGTAGGCACATCAGGGTGTGAACCTCATCTACCCTTGGAGTAAAATTTGCATGCTCTCATCGGGTAGTGGCACGTGCAGAGAGATAATTAATTATAAACTGGCTCTATTCAAATACATTTGCACCTTTTTGTTTCACAGCCTACAGATCCCCGTATGATTTTGAAATATAGAAAAGAACTTTGCAAATAGAATCTCATCAACATTCAGAATTGTTTTATTTGTAGCCATAGAGATACAAGTTGACTCTTGATATCTTTAACTAGTTTATTATTAGAATAACCCAAAATATTACTCTTTTATCCTTATCTTGCTAAGAAAAAGAAAATGGTTTTCTTTGTTTGGCTGTATATTACATTCTTTGCATGTATCATCTTCACAATTCTGAGTATTTTTAGTTTTTAAATAATAGCTTTTTTGTAATAGTGATAATCACTTAAAATTTGAAGTAATGAAGAAATTATAAATGAGTAAAATAAAAATTTCTTCTCATATCTTTGCTCAGAAAAAAACACATAGACCTGTGCATTTATGCACATTGGAAGATAGTGCATAAACAGGAATGCTTTTAGAACAACTGGAATGTAAGATGCATACTAATTCAGTTTATGTTTTACATTTAATTTTACTTGAAATTAAAAATAGAAAAGAAGCTGAATATACTCTGACGAGCTGAACTCCAGATAACAATTTCATTACACAATAAGTTGTCTCTAAAGGATCCCTCTAAACTTGAGGGGAAAAATGATTATAAAGAACTCGATGTTCAAGTCATTACTTATGTAACTAACATTTTGCCTTTAAACCATATCTAATTCTTACCGTAAAAGATGAAGAAATTAGATTATGCGTGCTTCCGTTTTACTTTACGTTCTCAGCCCCTAAATGTATTAGTTATAATATTATTTTTCCATTTTTAAGGCTTCTGCCATGCCATGATGCTCTGTGGTAATAATTCCTAAGTTTGTTTAAAATTAATTCTGTCCGAAAATCAGCAATCCGATGAAAATGGGATATGCAAAAAGGGCTTAGATATGGAAGAGGAAACCCAAACCCATTCATAATAGTAGAAATGAAAATTGTAACCATATTGAATTTGCATTTCTTACCTATCAGATTTTTAACAGTCTGAAAGTCTGACAGCGGTTTTTCTAATGATAAGGCTTTGGGGAAATAAACCTTGTCACACATTGCCGGGAAAAGTGCCGAAAGCCCCTCTCCTATGGAGGGTAATTTAGTAGTAGCCACCCGAACTGTAAATTTTGTCCCAGTAATTTCTCTATTGGATGTTTATCTGTGTATATCTGTACATGTACAAATGACATGTACAAGGTTATTCATCTCAGAGTTGCATAGGAAAGCCTATCTTAGAAACAACCTCAGTGTCCATCAAAAGGGGATTGGAAACATTCATACAATGAAATACTTTGCAGATAAGGAGGAACAGGGGGAAAGGAAGGGAAGGGAGAAAGAAGAGAGCTTTGTACTGATGTAGAAAAAACTCTAAGATATACTTATTAGTACATGCTCATGTCCAGAAAATGTGTAGTAAAGGGAATTAATAAGAATATACTGGCTTGTATTTGTATATAGACCTATCTATATGGCATTAATGAAAGTGTTTACCTGGTGTGGGAGGGAATAGGACAGAAGGGGGCACTGGTAGACTGGTCACTGTAGCTCTTTAAATTATTTTGATTAATCAGTGGCCATTATTTATTACAAAAAGAAGGTTAAAGTGTGAATTAAATGGATTCAGTTCTCAACAGCACTTTTTTTTTTTGTCTCAGGCTCTTCATTCATGACTTTTTAAATTTGATTCAGTGTTTGGTTAGCTGGATTTTGTTACTCAGTTTATTTATGAGTGTTCTATGCCCTAAACTGCTGCACGAATGACAATCTATCACAATTTTGTGAATCTTCCCTTAAAAACCTTTAAAATCCTTTGGTCACATGTATTTCTACCTCAAAACTTTGTCAGTTACTGCCATTTCACTTTCTTCTAGAATGGAATAATGGCATTTTCTCCAAAGTGGAGTTTTTTTTCTATACTTTTCTTTTTTGGTTGTAGTTTTGGTGGTTTCTTTTAAGGTGGAGCAGGTCTCTAAAAACGAGCTGTGCTCTTTCATCTTACCCAGAAGTTTGGACTTCTTTTGCAATTATCTTTTACTGTTGTATTATTTGTGGATGTTAACTTCAGATCTAACTTTCTATTTGGAATATACTGAGGGAGTCCTTTTGGCTCTTAAGACACTTAATTTAAAATTTTCTCCGTGAAATTATTCAAATATTCTTCATGAATGTGTGAATGAAATATAAAAGAATAACCTGAAGTTTTTTATTCGCTTGCATTGTGGATACCAGGAAACTGATGCCAGTTTTCACTGTACTGTCTGGGTTTTGAACCGTGTGAGCCTTCTTTAACAGGGAGGTAGGCTACGTAACAGCTTGATTCCACATTGACTGTGACACAAATGTTGTAGAGTAAATTTTTCTTTGTGCAGAAGGTACAAAATGTCTGGCAAACTTCTGTGGGTTTTCCTCTGTGATGCCAAAACAATCTGATAGAAAGAGTATGGGGAGGAATGTCACCCTGTTACTGCTACAGGCTGGGCAAAAAGTAGGCTTACAGTTGTTCGTATGAAAATAATACAATAATTAATAATATAAGAATAAACTCTTGTTTCACATACTCACAATTGTAAACTTACTTTTCTGCCCACCATGTATGTACTTGTGAGTCTCTGCGAAGCAGATTCTGAGGTGGAATTTTTTTAGGGGAAACACCCGTGTGAGTAATACTAATAATAATAATAATAATAAGGAACTGAGAGAGACTGGGGGAGCCTTCTGACTGTGGTGTAAGTTTGACCTTGAGTGACAGAGAGGGCAGAAGAGGCTGGTTGGAAGTGTCCTAGGCTGGCATGCATTTTAAGGAAGGTACAGCAAACCTGAAAGAGAATCCTTGAATGAGTCAACTGTCAGGCGAATCCCATGTCTCCTAGGAATGAGTCTGCCTTAATCTCTCTGTTGGAATTGGTTAATGGCTGGGAGCACCAGTAGGGGCCCTATCCTCAGCATAAGCATAGAGATGGGTCTTAAAGGCCGGCAGGCTGAACCCACATTGCATCTTTCAAGGCTTACCGTGGCCTCTTACTTCGCTTCGTATTTGTTCTTGATTGATCTCATCCACTCCTAGCATGTAGACTGTCACTTAGTCTCAGTCTACAGATCTGCTCCTGCTGAACCAATTTTCCAGTTGCCTTCTGTCCATCTTCGCTTCGCTGCTCCACAGACCTCCAAACTCAACACCCCTCCATGAGCTCATGGCCCCTCATGATCTATCCTTCCTGCATGATCTGTGACTTTGTTTTAGTTCAATCCCTGTCTTAGTTCACCACATCTTCTTCCTTCCCCTTCCTAAGTAAAAAACCTTAGGGACACCTGTACCTCTTTTTCTCCCTTCACCTCAACTATCCAACTGGCTGGTATCCTTTGCTGGTGTCTAAAATCCTAGATTCTGATTCTTCCTCCCATTTCTATTGTGATAGCCCTGATTTGGTCCACAGGCTCCTCTTCATAATTAAATATATTTAATTAAATTAATTTAATTTCTTCACTTTTCGGTTAGCTAGATTTTGTTACCCCACTAATTTTAAGGAAAGATCCATGAGTTTTCTGTTTCCCGAATTGCTGCATGAATGAATAGAATGGAATGGATGGGATCTGCCACTCTAAGTCCATCCCATTTCTTATTGGTAGTGACTGCCAAGCGTCTGTCCTCCTCCTGGAATTCTCATTGCTGGTCTCCTTTTCTGCAGTTCTTCGGCATTTGTAACTGTAGAAATGGTCAAAATCTGCAACAACAGATGTTGGCAGAGTACTGACAATTTTTCCACCTCTACCTGACACATGGGTACTAGGAATGTTTGTATGTTTGTGTGTACATAACTTATATATGTGTGTATACATATACTAGAAATGCTAAAACCTTACTTAATGCATAACTGTGTCAATCAGTTATTTGTGTAACAACCATAGGATCTCTGTGGCATACCACAGTGATTAATATTTCTAGCTCTCTTGTTTGTAGGTTGGCTGGGGTTTGGCTGGGGTTGGCTGACCTGGTTTGGCTCAATTGAGCTTGATTTCAAGCTCTGTGTTAGACCTGGTCTGCTCTGGGCTCTGGCTGTGGTTTAGGCACTGGTGTTCCCTACATGTGTTTATTGTGGGACCCAGGCTTAACAGCCAATGTCCATTCTTAAGAGACTTTTCTCATAGTGGTGGCAGAAGTACCAGAAAGTAAGATCAACTGCACAAGTAGGTTTGAAGTCTTCACTTATGTATGACCACTAACATCTTCTTTTGGGCCAAAGCAAGTTACATGGCCAAGCCCAACATCAAAGGGTCTGGTGTGAGGAACTGCAAAGGAAGTGGACAGAGGGAGGGGTGAAGTCCTGGGAACAATAATGCAATCTAACACAATCACCACAATTGCTTTCCATAAAATGAAAACAGATATAAAAATACCTGGGCTCTGTTGTGTGCATAGCCTTTCATGCTGTATGTTTAAACTTATCAGGAGGGGAGATGTATCTTCTTGTTAAAATCGGAATCTAAAAGAAGCTGAATATGGATTTCAAGACCAAGGAATATTTGTGGGATTATTACCTGGTAATCTTTTGATAAGAATATCCAAAGACTTATAAACAGTATTCCTGATTCTTTTGGAAGCTTCTTGGGAATTGTCCATTTTCATTCACATATGTAATTCCTGACCTGATCAAAGTATTGTGATTGTTTTTACTTTTCAAAACTAGTCTTATCTAACTATCTTAGGGTCTTATATAATGAGCTAAATAGTCAGACATTAACAGATAAGCATTGGCTGTATCAGAAAATGGATTCCTAGAAGATGAATTTATAACTCTTTTTTTGTATTTATAACTCTTAAAGTATTATGTGCTATAACTACTAAATAATTGGCACTATTCTGATTTGATTGGTAATTAAAATATTTCAAATGTTTCAGAGGAGAATTCTGTAAAGCAAATTATTTAGAAATTAAAATGAGGTGTCCAAAGAGGTGAGTAGTTGTAATATTTAAAAATAATATTGCCTGAATGGACATGATATAAGTTTTCTTTTATTAGTATTAGGAAGACTTCTATTGTACAAATAGACAAAAGACATTTCCATTTGAACTTTGTAAGGAACAAAGATATTACACAGGAAAACAGGTCTTTTACTTCTTCACTGTAAATGTTGGCAGGTGTTTGATCCAGACACAGGTAACACAAATGAGCTTGTGGTTGAAAGTGCTAGAATTTTCTATCAGATTTTAAAATTTGTCAAAACTATAATACATTATCAACCATATCTTGTTAAGAAACATGGATATGGTAATGTATTTAGTTTTCAGTCATTCAAATTTTCTGTGTTCATATTATTCATGGTGAAATTTATTCAACCGCTACCTATTACAACTTGGAAAGGTTTAAGAACTGACAACTTCCCACCTCTTGGATATTTGTCATCCTCAGATTCCCTTTTAAACCTCAACACCTAACCCTTCACAATGCTTTAAGGGAATGTTTTGCTTGGAAAAAAACTTGCACAAGTGTGGAAGAACAGAAAAATATAATTTCACAAAACATTCAAGAAAATATTGTGACATGATAATTAGATAACGTGTTCCTAGCAAGTCCTGAATTGATGACCATGTGGCTTCACTCATTTTCTTTCCCCCATATACTATGTATGAGAAACATAGATTCCATACCAAGCACTAAAGTCAGAGTTCTCATATAGCATTCATTGAAAAACGAAATTCTAAAGGGCAGGTGACACCAACACCAGTGTGTTACTGAAGTGTGGTCTGCATTCCCATTTGTTTATAGCATACATTCCTAACCCCCTTTTTGTGAAACCTGGTTAATCAGTAAACAGGTCAGAGTGTGGGCACCACCTGAAATTCTCAGATAAGTACTTCCTCAGTATCTCTTTTTGTATTGACCTACTGTTTAAAAAGTTAGCATTATTTCTGCTTTATATGTTAATTTGTTCATATTTACAAGTTTATTTTCAAACTAATTATTTCTGAGTACTGGTACTGTGATTTTGAAATGCTTTAACCTTTCCCAACATGGACAAGTTATGTTTATGTAGTTGGTGAGCTCAGTATCCACATACAGCTCCGGGTTTATGACGGCACAGCAAACTGAAGATTGTAGACAATTATTTTGATAGGCAGGCATCCAGATTGGCTGGCTGGTCTGTTTATAGGCAAAGCAAGCTGGATCTTGGGCTGTCTACAGACAACCTGTTAAGTACATAATGCTCCAATTGCCTTCCATGCTCAGTGCCCAAGTCACTCCCTGGTGTAAGCTGGGTATTTAAGAGCAAGCATTAACTCTTGTGGGTCACCAGGGAACCATTTAATAAGTAACTAGTGGCCTGGAGATGTTCATGTGTTCCTCTAAATGCCCTGATTTTGTTACGAGTGCAGTTCACTGAAGGTCACTCCACAGTTTTAAATATTTAATGTCCTTTCGCAAGTGAGTGAGCCAGGTCCAGCTGATTTGTTATTTGTTGCCAGCCAGTACATAGTAAACTGTATAATAGTCAAGTTCATGATTATTATACTCTGCCAAGGAAAACCTGATCAACAGATGTAATTGGAGTTCAGAGAGGCAAAACAAAACTGAGTTATGATAAAACAGCCTCATTAGGTGAGTGTATATATGCACAAGGATCTTGAACTACATACCTTTGTGGTTATTTTTCGGGTAACTTTTTATTTTGATATATTTTAAATGTACAGAATATTTGTAAGATTAAAACAAGGAACACCTATATATCCTTTACACATTTTACTGATTGTTTATAATTTTCCTCACTTTTTCCCATCCTTCTATCTATCAAGTTGTCAATCCATGTAAATTTTATTTTTCCTAAATGTTTGGAGGTAAGTTGCAGACATGATGCCCCTTGACCTCTAAATAATTCAGTATATATATTCTAAGAACAAAGATCTTCCAAAAATAACTACAGCATGTACTTATCAAAATCAGGATATTTAATAATGGTACATGCTGTTACATAATTGTGGGTTTTTTTTCCTGATAAATTATATTGTATAGATAGAGATGATAAAATGAAAGTGAATGACTTCGCTTCCAAAATGCTATATCACATTAGCTGCACTGGAGCAGATTGTTATGCTATGTCACTGTAAAATAAAGCTGACTGAACTATTTAGTGGTCATATGTTAGGCTAAATTTCAGTTATTAAGTAGCTAGATGATCTGAAAGTCGATTAAATGAGGGTTACTTATTCACCAACTCCTTTGCATGTTTTGCATATTTTAGTTCCTTTGAAGATTCCTTCTTCCCCCCTCAGTCTCGCCAGTGAGATGATTATTGGCACTTACTCAAGTCCAGTTTTCACACTGCATTTGTAAAGCAGGTTTGAATTAAAGATGCATGGAAGGTTGACTTTGGCCTTAATATTCATCTAAAACTACCCCTCTTTGGAGCTGAATATTTGGATGAACTTCAATGCTGGCATCCTTGAACTTGATCACCATTATACGGGATTTCTGGTTTAAGTATAGAATTTAGTACAAATACAATTGAGATATAATAAACAGCTTATAGAATTTACCTAAAATGAAGAGAACTGTTGACTAACAACACACTTCGCAGAAGAGTCAGTGTAATGATATAATAATACAAGGCACGCTGTTAGGGTATCAGATTTTTTAAAATGCCATCAATTTATTTAGACTTTCTAATATAGCAGAATTGTAGCAGGAATTAAAAAGGTTAAATCCTATTTCCTGAAGACTTTAGGGAGATACCTGCCATACAGAATCATCTGTTACCACCTGGCTGTTTCATGTTCATTAATATAGTCCGTGTTTCAAAAAATGTCATTAAGCCAAGTGGAGTTCTTTTGCCTTAGAAGACAATTTAAAAAACATATGGCTGAACTGTAGATTGCTAAGTGGGGTTAAAAGGGATACTAAAGAACCACGTGAAGGACAGGTGGAGCCACCTGTGAGGATCGCTTGGCTGTGCAGGAGAGCCCTCCTTTAGCTATAACCTTCTGAGTGTCATAACATCTAAGCCCCTTGGATGGCATGGGGAGTCCAAAAAAATGAATACAACATCACCTGTGCCATCAAGTTAATTATGGAGGCAGGGCATGTATCATTTCGAAGCCAAATATAGAGGCAGGACTGCACTCGGATCATGGACATCTGTAACTACACAATGACATCCGTTCATCCACATCTTGAAGAAGTCCATCCCAGGAATTTCAGAATTTGTGACACATATATAATAGGATACATTAAGAGGCTGAAGAGGACATTCAGAATAAAGAGGACTGTTAAACATTTTGTAGAAGAGTCTGCAGGAAAACAGGCACATTCACATGTTGCTGGTGGGCGTGTGAATCATTACAACACCCGTGGAGAACAACTTGGTGATATCTATCAAAATTGCAAATATCTCATATGCTCTTTACCCTGGAAGTTCAGCTTTTATAATGTTTCTTACAGATTCATTTATGCACAGTGTGAAATAACTTATGTGCCTTGTTAGTAAGAGAAAAAGATTGAAACACAAACTGAATGTTTAAAAATGGGGTCTGATCAAATAAACCCTGATAGATTTAGCCGTGGAATATTATGCAGCTGGGGAAGAAGAATTAAAAAAAGAAGAATGAAGACGTGCTCTATGTACTGATTTGGAAATGGCTCCTAGAGGGAAAACAAAAATAATCTCGTTTGCATGTGTTTGTATAGAGACTAGAAGGAGATATAAAAAATGAATAAAAGTGCTGTGTGGTGGGTGGAAACTGGGAAATAGATTCAGGGGTAGATGTGAAAATCTTCACTGTGTAAATTTTTTTATAGTTTAAAATTTTTGAACTCGGTTTAACTAGTTAATGAATTTAGTTAATGAACTAGTTAAAAAAAGTGAAAGGGCCATTGCATTCTTATAGGAATGTCAGAAACTGTTAATTTTCTACCGCACCATCTATTCCCCTAATTGTTTTGCTTGGAAGCCATAATATTGACCTCTAGGCTTAAAATAATATTTTCCCACCTTCTCTTGGAGCTAGGTGTGGCTCTGAGACCAATAAGATATGATGAGAAGTGTAGTGTGAGACATCTTGGTACTTTTTACATGGATCTATTCATCCATGAGGGCCTTGCCTTCTTCTTCCTAAATATGGATTTGATGTTGAGGGCCTCTGCAGACATCTTAGGCAGACAATGACCTCGATATTGGAAACTATGCAACAGAGCAGAAAGAAACATGAGTCCCTGATGACACTGCGAAGTCAACATACAGTCTGCTTCTTTGTTCTCTTTTGCAAAGAAACGAACAAAACCAACACAAACTCCAGCTCCTCTCTTGTGTGCACCACTCTTCCTTTGATTTTTATGTTGTTGATTATGCTTTGGAATCTAATCCAGTATTTACACTCGGTATAGGAGAATTATGTTTTGTTTAAGATCTTTTGTGGATTTTGGTAGGGTGTACTAAACCTCTGTCCTTATTTAAAATCTAATCCCTCTTTGGGTTGATATGTATGGCTCATGTTAAGGGTTTCTGAAGACTCATGAGATGTGACTACCAACTGCCTCTGACTGTTTTGCAGTCCAAAGTGCTGATGTTGAAAAAATTCCCATAAGTGCATCACATCATTTTTCTTTTTAATGTAGATGTATAGCTGGTTTTAATATTTAATATGCAGTTAAAATACCTGTACTTGCTATGTCAAATAAATGTTCAGATTCTCAATCATGGACTTAAAGATGTGGAAATATATTGATTTTAGGAATGGTACATGTCTATGTTATTGCCATACCTATAATTCAGGCAAAAGAGTGTGATGAATAATAAAGAAATGGACATAGACACATGGATAAAATTTATTTTTTAGATTCATAGAATATTTGCTGTAGTCATAGAGGGGAAGGTCCGATGTATTTTCAGCCACAATTCTATTAATGTGACTATAATAAACCACATATACTAAGTAAACACTAACCTTTTTAAAAAATGATTTGAGAGCGAAAGATATATTTCATTGCTAGAAGAGTCACATTTTTTCATATGAGAAAGGGAAGAGAATTTCATCAGTGGTCACACAGTATCATCTGTCTAAACCACTTTTGCTCACTGACGAGTGATATAATAACCCCACTAAAGAGCAACCTTAAAATACTAAGAAACAAACAAATTCAATTCGTGTTTCATAATATCTAACTTCTTTTAGACCTGGGATGACTTCTTTGGGGCCCCTAATGCTGATTCTAATTTGCATAACTCATTTGCAGCCATTTCTTGCCTTAATTAGAAAAAAAATTCTAAAAACACATTTTTTACATAATTATTCTACATTCTGGAGATAGGCTTTCCTGCATGGTATTATGTAGAAAATCTTTTAGGAAAGTAAAGGAAAAAACTATGCAAAAAAGAAAAGTTTTGAAAGGTATAGCAATAATTTTTCTCTGTGTTATTCAAGATAAGGCTCTTTTTCCTTGTCAGAGCACAATAATTTTTAGAGAGAGGTGATTTGAATATGTTTATTCATTCACATCTGTATTTGTTATTCTGAAGTTATTTATTGATCATTGATTTGTGCCAGAACCTTGGAACTGGAGATAATAAGGTTATTCTCTGATGCCACAGAGCTTCGTAAAGGAATGTTACACTGAATGAACTCCTCAGTAAACGCTGGTGATTACCACTGAGACAGGTGCTGTGGAGAGAGTAGGCCATTCCGCAAGGGGGTGTGACAAAAGAACCTGACTGAAGCTGTGGGCTCAGACAGCCCTGGGCAAGTGGAAGCTGAGGTCTAGGTAAAGTGTGGGTGCAGGTGGGGTGCACCGCATGTTCTAGGTGGATGAGTGCTATAGGTCTGCTATGTAGGGGAGACTTACCTCTGCCACCTGTAGAGCTTTACGATGTGAGGCCAGTGTCCGGGGAGCTGAGTGAGCAAGAGGGAGAAACTCGTGAGAAAAAGGGAGAGGGAGGTGGGGCAACACCATTTAAGGCCTTAAGCAATTGCTTCTTTATCCCGTAGTCATGTATGTTTCTTAATCTTTTATTTTGAAATAATTTTAGATTTTGTAAAAGTTGCAAAGTAGTACAATTTCCCTTAATACTAACATCTTATTTCATCATAGTATACATTCATTGACTGCGAATACACAGCAGTATGATGATTTTTCAAGGCTGAACAATAACCGCTTCTGTGGATGATCCATTCATACTGGCTTTAATTGCCCTCATTCGCATTGATGGAGATATCACCATTGTCAACAGTATTGCAATGGACATCCTTGTATGGTGGTTTTGCACTGTACCCAGATATTTTCCTTTGGGTAAAAGTGTTGGAATTATTCAATCAAGTACATAAACATTTAAGTCTTTGGTTACATATAGTTAAATTTATTTCTAGAATAAGACTTTCGATTTTAACTCTTACCAGTAATGTACAAGAGTATCCATTTCCGTGATTACTTGCCAAAATAAGAAATTTTCAACAACGTGAAAATATCCCTTTTTTGCCTCAGTGGTTATTTCTTTGGTTATTCTGAAGTTGGAATCTCCTTGAATACATTATTCCTTCTTTATTTTATCATTTTTTTAGTAACTTGTGTTATAGTTTAATTTTCAGTTAGGTTGCATCTCTTATTCTTATTGTTTTTAAATATTAAGTGTATTAAGATTTATCAGTTATATTGCAGATAATTCTTCTGGTTTATAACTTATCTTTTGCTTTCATAATTGGTCAAATATTATTGATGAAATAATTAAAAACAGCATAATGGATATATTTGTACCTATGGCTCATATTTAATATATAGTAATGAAACAAATACTTTGATTATTGCAATAGGTACTGATCTAAGTATTTAAACATATTAGGTCATGTGATCCTCATAAAAATTATTTAAGATAGGTTATCTTACTATCTCCATTACAAGTGAACACACTCAGGCACAGAGAGGTTACTGCTGCACTTTATTATTGATTACAAAACTCTTTATTCTGGATACTCATTCTTTGTCAAATCATTTGCATTACAAATATCTTCTCCCACTTGGAACTCTCTCTTTTAATTTTGTTTATGCTATTTTTTGGCATGCTGAAGTATGTCATAACTATTAACCATTATATAACCATAGTAATGAGGTCAATTTTATCAATCTTTTCCTTTGTGGGTTTTGCTTTCTTGTAACATGCTTGAGAAATCTACTAACTCTTACGTGATAAAGATAGGCTTTAGTACTTCCTTCAAAACCTTTCAAATTTTTATTTTTTAATATTTAGAGCCTTACTACACATGAAATTGATTTTATGTTTATGTATGAGGTAGGAACTTAATTACTATATGTTATTATTGAAAGCTTATAGTCTCAGCAATACATATTAAAATAATTTAGTTTATAAAGTTATGGGTCTCATATTTTATTTACTTCTGGATTCTTTGAAAGTTTTATTTTTACAGAGAATGAAATAATTTTGTTTGCCACCTTTTCAAATGGGATAATCTAGTGTATAGGAATGCTGTTATATCTTAGAATATTGATCTAGTAACCATTAACCTTGGTCAACTATCTTTTGCATTTGATTAGTTTTCCTGAAGATTCTCTGGGATTTTCTAATGTATGAAACAAATAAGTATATAACCTACACATAGTCGCCTTTTTTTCAAAACTTTTTACTGCTTAATTTCTTCTTGTCATCTTGCCATCACTTAGGGCTTCTGGCACAACGCTGAATAAAGGCAGAGCTGACTGGGTCATGTATTTTGTGTGATCTTAGAGGAAAACCTGCTTACATTTGTTTTACTATTAAGCATGCTATCTGCTCTAGATTTTTAAATGATACTCCTTAACAAGTTAAGGTAGTTCCCTTCTGTACTTGAGTTGCTAAGAGCTTTCGAACAGACCTCAATAGGTGTTATATAGTGTTTTGTCTAATGACTTCTCTGCATATAGTGAAATGAGCTTTTCTATTTTTTTGTGTTAGTATAACCTCCGTTTGCTGCTTGCTAATATTTTACCTTGCCTCTATACTCAGAAGTGAGACAGAACTAGAATTATTCTTTCTTATATTTTCCTTGTTAAAATATCAAGATAATAAAACTTCATAAGGTAATTTGGAAATTTTTTATTTGTTTCTTTATTAGTTATTTTTTTAATGTTCCCAAATCATCACAGTTATTCTGGTCTCCTGGTCTTGTGTGCTGTACTTGTTAAGGAAAGGCTCCCCTGCCAACATTATAAAAATTGTCACCTCTCTTTTTTGTTTTTTGTATTTTAGATACTACATTTTGTTCTGTTAGCCTTTAACTCTTCAATAGATAATTTAGGGTTTTTCCTCCATGTACATGACCAAGATGGGGTTATGCAATTCTTATTTTAAAATCAGAGAAAAAAAATGGAAAGCCATTTTTAGCAGGAGCCTCAAATATATTCTTCATGGTACCAGCTGGGGTGCCCAAGAGAATTGCTATAGATTTCAGGCTTAAAATAAATCCAAGTCTCTACCTAATTCAACAATATGATTCTGTCCTTAATGCAGAAGTAAGCCTTCATCTCAAAATATAACTGAAGAAGAAAATTTACTTAGAGAATCTTTCCAACTCATAGACTATTACTTAGTCAGAGCGAAAGTTTTATTTTAGCAAGTAGTTGGAATTCCCAAGCATGCAGAAGCAAGGTGAATAGCTTGGGGAGAGAATGTGATATTTTGCACCTCTGGAGCAAAACTTTCTTTTTCAGATTTGCAATCAATGATGCTGTCAGTGACATGGTTTTATTTCACGTCGCATAAAGTTAAAGGAAATTTTAACTTTTTAAAAACTTTTATTTATTTTTTAAAAAGATTTCTATTTATTTTCAGAGAGAGGAAGGGAGGGAGAAAGAGAGGGAAAAAACATCAATGCGTGGTTGCCTCTCGTGCACCCCCAACTGGGGACCTGGCCCACAACCCAGGCGTGTACCGTGACTGGAAATCAAATCAGTGACCCTTTGGTTGGCAGGCTGGCACTCAATCCACTGAGCCACACTAGCCAGAGCTATAACTTTTTAAAAATAAACAGAGGCGTGATGGATAAGTTCATCTATGTTGTCTGTGTTGTGTTTTGTAGGTCGTTCTTAATTCTTGCCTTTATTCAATACATCTGTTAGAATGAAAGTTTCCGATATGGTTATTTATAATAATGATTTTATTCCTTAGCTAGTATATTAGGCAAGGCAGTATTTTGGTATGCTGTTCTTTTCTTCTTGGCATTTGCTTACTTTTTACCCTTGTTAATGTCAATATTATACTCTCTGGAACTTCCACTATTGTATGTTTTGTGTGTGCATGTGTACACTACTTAATTGTTTCTATAATATCTATCTGCCTGTGGATACTTCTGACAGATATGCAGACATTCAAATGCAGAAGACATTTGAGTGTTTGTTGGATTAGATAATTCTGGTATCAGACATGTAGACATGGGAGGTTGCTTGCTTGTCTGTTTAATTTAGTGATATGTGTTTAAATTACATTTTGTGTCAGGCAATGCATTGTGTTCTGACTGTCACTCACAGGAAAAAAAAATAGAGTGGGAGAGTGTCTACAACAATCACATGATGGTAAAATGATTGATATTCCAGTATTATGAAAAATGTGTTAAGAAAGCATGGGGGAAGAATCTGTTTATCAGCGGTTTGGATACACTAAGGATCCACAGGAAATGTCAGATTTGGTGTAGGCCTTGAAGGAAGGTGTATTTCAGATAGAAGGGGCCGATGCACTAAATGCATGGGTATACTTTGCCTCTGGGGAGTGGTAAGTAATATGGGGAGTATGTTGGGAGCAGTGAATGGTGATTATGGAGAGGAAGGTTGGGTTTGATGGGCTTACCCATTTTTTTAAAAAGAGTCATCCGGCAGTTGTATGGGGGATCGTTTGCAAACTGATGAAAGTAAAGATCACTACAGAGCTGAGAATACAATTCAGAGGCTGAATAGCGGTAATACTACGAATGTGGAGAGACACTAGAGAGATGGAATTAATGACCAAATTGATATGGAGAACAAGAATGAGAAAGACACAAAAATGGTATAGAGAAGTCTAGTTTGTGTGACTGGGGAGAAGGTGATGTCATAAGTGGAATGGAGAATTAAGAAGAAAAAATTGTTTGTTTTATTTTATTTTTAAATTATTTCCGTGGTGATGATAAAGAGAAAAATACAGTGAATTTGGCTTTGAACCTACTGCATTCAGCAGCCTGCCTGCTTGTTTGGATGGGAATGCGTGTGTACGTTAGGAGAAAGGAGCTTGGAGCTTTGGAAGAGTGAGAAGTACCTATTGCCAGGACATGAGATTGGATGGGGACGAGAGAGAATGAGCTTGTCCAGAGAGAGCTACTCAGGAAAACCAGGTTCCTGATCCACAGAAACTTTCCTGGAGTATGATGGGGGAGACTAGCCGCTGGCTGAACAAGTCAGTGCCATGTGGGAGAAGCGTTGGAGAACACTGTCTTGAAAATTGAAGGAACAAGGTTTCTAAAGAGAGTAGCCAACAAGATTATGGACGGGAGTTGTTTCATTAATTTCCTAACTTCTTTGCTCCTCAATTGGTACAAACCTGAAGTAAGTCCCACACAGTCTTCGAGAATCCTTGGACAGGATTCAGCCCGTTTCCCACAGGGAGGAACTTGCTCATCAGAGCACCCTTCGTTGCCTCCACTCCTTTCCCTGCCTCAATTCTCAACTCCCCTCCAAATGCCTCCTGGGGTCAACTCAAGATAACGTACTTGCAAGCAAATCTTTGAGTCAAGATGTATATCTAGGGAAAAACAAACCTAAGACAAACAAAATCGAAGTTTGCTTTTTTCTTTCTGAAAATGGAAGGCTGGAATAGGTTAGAAGGAAGATAAACTATGCAGAGGGAGAACCTGGATGTGGTGAGGTGAGAAACAAGTAATATTCAGAAGAACGAGGGGAACATCGGGGCTCTTCATCCCTCGAACCACAAATGAAGAGACTGGAAGGAATAGTGTTGGAAGTGTGATCATTCTGGATCATTCATCCTGTCTTTTCTTCCAGGAGGGACATTTACTGAGCATGCTCCTGGGATAGTCCATCCATTCTAAGTCTGTTGTCGTTTTTAATTCAACAAGTATTTACAAAGCACATAATATATGTTATACTCGTGGTTTTCTGTCCTAAAAGCTAGGGTTCCCTTCCATCATTTTTTCTTTTGTCACTTATTTGACAACACTGATAGCTTGTACTTTTCTGACCTTGAATTCAGTTAACTCTACTCTGCTTTTGCCATCTATGATAATAAATATTTTTTTGAATTTAAGTTGAATATCCATCTTAAAGTTGCCTTAAATTCTTTGTGGTAAATCCACTGATAAAAATTATCAGGAAAGACAGAGTAAAAAAATCAAATTATTTAAAATAGTTCATTTAATAATGTTGCTGTGAAATATATAGGAGAACTAAGAGAAGGTAGTTAATGTTGTAAAACTTGCAGAAATAGAGCAAAATGACATTTTTTCTTGTCTTATTCTCTTATCTGGTTCTTTTCTGGCTTCTAACTTTATTAACATGCACATATTACATTTATGTAATTAAAAGTCTTGTTAATACACCACCTGTGATGTTGTCTTGGGGAAAAAAAACACAAACCTGACAGTATGAAGCCTCTAGTGTTAATTACTGATTTACTGGAAATACGGAGAAAACAACATGTGACTAGTTCATGGTGGCTAAGCAGTCAAAATGTATAGCATAGGAAACCAGAAACTTCAGATAATCAACCTGGTTTAGTAAACCAATAAATGGCTAGAAAAAAAAAAGACACAAGGGGAAACTATAGTTTCAAATATTTATCAGTTACTTTAACCAATTGTAATGTATAGACTTTATTTAGATTGCGGTTAGAAAAGAATTATGACATTTATGAGACAATTTGAACCTTCAGTATTGATGATATTTGATGGTATTCAGTATTTGATGATAAAAAGTAATATATTGTTATTTTTAATGTGTTTTTGTTATGTCAAAGGAAATAATTTGCTCCTTTAAATGTCCATTCTGAGTTGTTTACAGACACAACGATAAGATATCTGGGGTTTAATTAAAGTGGAATAGACTAGTGGGGGAAGAGGATTAGCTGTGGATGGGGCAGACAAAATTTGAGGGTGGCTTAGGTCTATGGGTATTTATTATACCATTCTGTTTACTTTTGTGTATGTTGAAAATATTCCATGATAAAAACAAGAAAATTAAATTGATACAGACAGGTCACTTTCAATGTATGAACATGTGTGGTTTATGTTTCTATTAAAATATCATGGTTTCTTAAATTCATGTACTTTATAGAAATAGAATAGGTTTGAGCAGATTCAAGAATCAATTAAAATCATCCTGTATTAAATTTCTTTGAAAATCCAGCTTTGACCTTTGCTCACAGAAAAGAATATGAAAAGAACACATTTATGCATGTTCTTTCTCTTACAGATGTTAGCAGAGTGGATTATTTTTTTAGTCGATTCTTCAGGTGTGTTTATGCCCTTCTCCCATTATCCTATTATCTTTTTTAAAGCAGTTTAATCAGCAGTATATATTACCAATATTTTGAATAAGATGTCTAAGACTTATACTCTCCCTCCATTACATTTGCTTAGTTTCAGAACTGTAGGATTCAATAAAATGAGGTAAGAATGAATGGTAGGTTAATAATGGAGTATGAAAGTATTGTCATTGTTGTTATGTCTTTAAAGGAAGTGTCCTGAGTGTGACTTGGAAATCTACAGTCTCTTGTATCATATAGTAATTGGTAAAATTAATGAAATTTATTTTGGGAGCTTTATCTAGACTTTGCTTCTGCTTAAAATGATATAAAATACAAAATAAATAACACTGTGTTTTAGCTAACACACTAAGTTTTTAATTATTTTTATTCTTGAGAATGATATTAAGAATTATCAGAATTGCTGTGCTGATTCTTGTAAATGTATCCTAAGAAATTATTTCAAAAGAAGAAAAAAATAAATCTGCACAAAAATAATTACTATAGAACTATCAGGACTAAAAATATTAGACATGAGTTGAATGATAAAAAGTTGCTAAAGTAAATCAGCAAAATGAATTATTGAACTACTCTGAAAAATAAATTTTAAAAATGAAGCAACATGGAAATATTTAGATATAAAATTAGGGAAAAATAAAAGCAGAAAAAATTATGCTTTCAGCCTGATTGTATATATAACATATGTTAATTTATAGCTAAAGACTAGAAGAGGATATTAAAAAATGAAGCCAGCTGTTGCATGATAGTAGTGGTATTAAGGGTGATTTATTTATTTTTCTTTAAAATTTCCTTTAGTCATTATAATGATATAAGAAATTTAAAAGTACAGAAAAAAAATGAAGTCATCCATGAAAATCTCTAATTATACTGAAAACACAATCTTATAGGGAAGAAAAAGGAAGATGAAGTTAAAGTCAACCCTAAGAAATACAATGAATAAGTTGCAATGAACTGCCATATGTTTTAAAGTCTTGTTCGTACTGTAAGAGATGATACGTGGCTTGTCATGGTTCTGTCCTTACAAAGGGAACATGGCACACAAATCCTACACTGTTAATGACTCATTGCATCACTGAGAAGATACGGTTTGATCTCTTTCACTGTCCTTGACGGCCCAGTGCCCCGTACAGTGCCCGGTTCCAGGCGATCACTTAGAAAACACTAGAGGAATGAAGGGTTGAAGGGTGGTGTGAAGTGCTTTTGTCCCACGTTCGGTGCTCCCAGAGGCACTTTCTTTGTGACACTTTCTTTGACAGTGTCACATTTTGAGTGTGTCTCATTAATGCTGAGCTCCTTGTTTTCTTTTGTTAAATAATTGCCTTTCTTCTCCACCTGTATGAGCGCTTTGCAATTGTAGATAAATGTTTTCAAGTGCTAGCATTGAGTCCCATTCTTCCTGCAGTCTTTTTTTAAAGTTTGTTACTTATCATGTATTGGTTTCATGTCTATAGTTTAGTGGTTAGATAATCATATACTCCACATAATGTAGCCCTAGATATTTCGTCTCCAGCTGGTACCACACATAATTACCACACTATTATTGACTATATTGACTCTGCTTTACTTCCCTGTGACTGTTGTATAACTGCTAATTTGTGCTTCTAGGCCCTTCACCTCTTTCACCCAGTGCCCAAGCCCCCCTTCACCCACAATCGCGTTCCTTCTCTGTATGTGTGAGTCTCTTTCAATTTTGTTTGTTCATTTTGTTGTTGTTGTTTAGATGCCACATGTAAGTGAAATCATATGGTATTTGTCTTTCTTTGACGGACTGATGCTCCATGAAATGTCAGTTTTCCTATAGTCTTGAGGAGTATTTACATACTGGTGGAAGAAGGGGCCTGGGGAGGGAGTTGGCTTTTTATGAGGGTTTGTTGCACTGGGAGGCATTTTCACAGCATCTGGATGTTTCCCATTGTCAGAGCCCCAAAGAGCAGACAGATATTTGAACCGCACTGTCGGTAACTGTTTCTCTCATTTTTCCTCAAGACGCTGTAGGATCATCTCCTAAGGTCCCAATGATTTGTTTCATAGACTTAAGGAAATCCTTGGAATGTGGGATCAAGAAGGAAAAATCCTGGATCTGAAGGAAGTGTTTCTCTAGCTAATTCCTTTTTACTCTGCAATTATGTTAAAATGGAACTCTGAAAAGCTGGCTGCTTTTTAAAAGATTATTCATACAACCTTTGATAAGAGCTGGCAATGGGAAGGGAAGGGAAGGTTATTCATAGACATGCTTGGTTTGGTTCATTCCATTAGTAGAACATTGCTGCTGGGAAACAAATATCACCCTGTCTCTTGTTTATGTAGTGCATTTTTTCAAGTTAATTAAAGGGCTTACCAGGCATTATCTCACTAAACACACAGATGTCCTAATAAAATGCAGACAGACCTATGCTTAGTATCATATTACATCTGTTTTATAGATGTCATGTAGAGTGCTCTTGGAATATAAAAATATGGTCTTGTCCCACAGAGTTTTATGAACTTTTTGATGCACATGGTCTAGATATCAAATATGAGGAAATTGACATTGAATTAGAAATGAGGGCTAAGCACTGCTTTTCATTTATTTCATGAGATTATTGAAAATAATACAAAATTAAAATACTGTTTTAGATAAACTAGTGGGCAAAATAAACATTTTATTAATGAATTTTATTTGTTTAACCAAAGTTACAGGTCAGTTAGTTAAGTGAAGCAGAGAATGGAAAAAAGTTTGGCCTGAATGATATCAAAATCTTCCTCAGGTTTTGTCTCGGCTTTTCAGTGAAGATTATGATCAGGTAGTCAAGGTTGAATTAATGTCTTTGTTTCTAAAAATGCTTTGCTGGCACTTATCTTCAGAGATGATGATTAATAGTGGGCGAGATAACATTAAAGAAGAACCGACTGTATGACTTTTACAGATGGTCTTAAGGGGGCAGCTGCTCTGACCATAGGAATGCTGACTGCTATTTTAATTAAACCTGAGGGCAGAAGAGAAGGGATATTTTTGTGGGTGGGAAGTAAGTACAGAGGTTACATGGTGTAACCTTGAGGTCTGTCAACAATTGTGGAATAAAATGAATACTTTACAGGAACAAACCAGTATTCAATTTTTCAGTTCAGCAACCAGTTGACTTTTCCATTGTAAGTAAAAGTAGGGAATGGATTTTCTTGGCAAATGTAGCATTTGTTCTCAGAGGAGTTAGTTATTGCCTTGAAACAATAGGTATATATAAAATGTAATTTAGGAAAAGAAAAGGAATGTATAATCAGGGTAATTTTTCTGTGGTATGTTATATTGTTTTACTTCTCTGAGCTTAAAATCATGTTTTTGTCATTTTTTTAAAATGACAAAATTAGTATTTGCTTATTGATCCCTGTTAGAAAAGGAAAACCAGATGTATCTGCATTGTAAGTATGTGAAATTAAAAAGTATAGTTCTCTCTTCATGCCCTGACCCTCCCAGAAGTCATCATTGGGGTAAGTGTGATGTGTTGCTGTGCAAAGTATGTTATTCTAAGTGAGAATAGCATTTTATTCAAAGTAAGAGGAAGACATACATATACATGTAAAGGTAATATCTAACATTCATAAGTGTTTATCTCAGCCCTGCCTCTATTTAGGGGCTTTTACACACATTCACCGTCAATATTTTACAACCTTCTGTAATATAGGTGCTTTATCAACCTCCATTCTACAATGAGGAGACAAGACAAGGAGAAATTAGAAGCAATTTGTGCAAGGTACCTGGTGAAAGGCTGAGTCGGGATTCAAACCCCGGAGTATGTAATATAAGCCAACATGTTTAATTATCACATATAACCCTAAATAATAAATAAACTGAACATCTCTATGTGTCCAGATGTATAATTTTTGTTTATTTATAAAAATCGGAGGTAGTGCTGTAAGTTCAGATTCTTAGAAGTGGAGTTGGATCAGAAACTGTGTTTATTGAAATTGTGAAAGGCATGCTAAATACTCTGCCAGTTTACACTCTTATCTAAAGGATGGCTTATAATAAAATAGGACAACCTAAGAAAAATATAATAATTCAATAAATAATTGAGTTCTATACCATGCATTCAGGAGTTCTATCAAAAAAGACAGGGCAAATTCTACTTCCTCTGGAAGCTTCTGATTCATATATGTAGGCCAGGAATACAGAAACTGACAGAGGCACTTTCTACACTAAAGCAAGGCCATGGTGATATTTTATGGTTTCCTAACTTTGATCTTCTCCTACTGTCACTGAGCTAACCAGGGCTCAGCCACCTGGTGCCTTTACATATGACCCAACAATTAGTGTTGAAGGAAACAGTATTTTATTAACAGGGTTCAACCTTGACGGGGGCGGGGTTGCTGAGAGCACTCCTGCTCAGAGCCCCTCTCTCGCACCAGACCCAGAGCCTTCCTTGCTCCCCAAAAGGCTACAAGCCAAAACCATGACCAGAAGTTCCCTGTTTCCTCATCTGTCCTTTGGCCAGTCCCTCAAACAGATCTCCATCCTCTCTGCAATGTACACTTGTAGGTTTCAGAGTCACCACCCTCTTGCAGCAGCGCTCTCCTTCAGGATCTGGGGTACATTGTTCTCAGCCTCCATGTAGTAGTTCAGGGAAGCACGTGCCGTGTTACACAGGATCATGGTGCAGGCCAGGGAGGTACACGTCCCATGAGAGTGACTTCTCTGTATGTTCTCCTGTCTCTCTCCTGGACTTTCAGACCTCCTGGCAAAAGCTCCTCTCTCCCTCCAGACCTTGTGGCTGACCTCCTCTCTTTTAGGCTCCCCTAATTTAAATGCTTGACCTGGAACGTACTGCGTGACTTCATATCCGGTCCTTCCTATGGTGTGATAGTATCCACCATTTTTGCCAGTCTCCCGTATCTTTTTTTAAAATATATTTTATTGACTGTGCTCTTACAGTTGTCCCATTTCCCCCTTCATTCCTCTCCACCCTGCACACCCTCTCCCACCCACATTCCTCCCCTTTAGTTCATGTCCATGTGTCATAAGTTCTTTAGCTTCTACATTTCCCATACTATTCTTGCCCTCCCCCTGTCTATTTTCTGCCTACCATCTATGCTACTTATTCTCCATACCTGTTCCCCCTCTCTCCTCCTCCCACTTCCCTGTTGCTAACCCTCCATGTGTTCTCCATTTCTGTGGTTCTGTTCCTGTTCTAGTTGTTTGTTTAGTTTGTTTTTGTTCTAGGTGTGGTCGTTAATAATTGTGAGTTTGCTGTCATTTTACTGTACTTGTTTTTTTATCTTCTTTTTCTTAGACAAATCCCTTTAACATTTCATAAAATAAGGGCTTGGTGATGATGAACTCTTTTAACTGACCTTATCTGAGAAGCACTTTATCTGCCCTTCCATTCTAAATGAAAGCTTTGCTGGATAGAGCAATCTGGGTTGTAGGTCCTTGCCTATCATGACTTGGAATACTTCTTTCCAGCCCCTTCTTGCCTGCAAGGTCTCTTTGAGAAATCAGCTGACAGTCTGATGGGAACTCCTTAGTAGGTAACTGTCTCCTTATCTCTTGTTGCTTCTAGGATTCTCTCCTTCATTTTAATCTTGGCTAATGTAATTATGATGTTCCTTGGTGTGTTCCTCCTTGGGTCCAACTTCTTTGGGACTCTCTGAGCTTCCTGGGTTGCTCTTCCTCTTCTCCTTCTGGTACCCCTATAATTTGGATGCTGGAATGTTTAAAGATGTCCTGGAGGTTTCTAAGCCTCTTCTCACTTTTTTGAATTCTTATTTCTTCATTCTTTTCTGGTTGTTTGTTTTTTTCTCCCTTCTGGTTCACTCCATTGATTTGAGTCCCAGTTTTCTTCCTATCATTATTGGTTCCCTGTGCATTTTCTTTCACTTCACTTAGTATAGCCTTCATTTTTTCATCTAATTTGCAACCAAATTCAACCAATTCTATGAGCATCCTGATCACCAGTGCTTTGAACTGTGCATCTGATAGGTTGGCTATCTCTTCATTACTTAGTTGTATTTGCTGTGGAACTTTGATCTGTTCTTCCCTTTGGGTCTTTTTTTTTTTTTTTTTTTTTTTTTTTTTTTTTTTTTTTTTTTTTTTTTTTTTTTTTTTTTTTTTTTTTTTTTTTGCTTATTGCACATGTTACATATGGGGGCAGAGCCTTAGGTGTTCACCAGGGCAGGGCAACCCATTTGCTGGGTTGTGACACTGTATGTGGGGGCAGGGTCCAAGAGGGAACAATGGTGCCCGGTAACTCTCTGTTGGATCCCAGTCCCCTCCGCTGCTTCCCCCAAGCAAACTGGGCCCTTCTGGTGCTGATTCCCGTGTGGGTGGGCCTATATACTTTTTAGGATCCTGTGGGTCTCTCTAACGAACTCTCCCATGAGACTGGGAGTCTCTCCCTGGGTCTCAACCCCCACAGCTGTTTTCAATCCGTGTTCTGAGGCTGTATTTCCCGGCGCTGGGACCCTGGGTTGCATGGTCTGTCTCACTCCCCAGTTTCACCTGGTTTATCTGCGTGTGAATGTGGGACCACCAGGTCATCCAGCTGCCTTGCGTGCAGTACCTCGCTTCACAATCGCCACCTCGCTGGGTCTGCCCATTGCCACCCCGTGCCCAGGGTCTGCTGGCTGCAGTATTGTGGGCCTGGGGTGCCTTGCGTGCCAGCTGCTACCATTTTTTGTGCCTCGACCCCTCTCTGCCCGGCTGTCTGACTCTGCCCCACCTACCAGTCTGGATAACTGTGTCTATTTTAACTCCTTGGTCGTCGGACTTCTACACAGTTTAATTTTCTGTCAGTTCTGGTTGTTATTTTTTTTCTAAATTGTTGTTGTCCTTATTTTGGTTGTGCGAGGAGGCACAGTGTGTCTGCCTGTGCCTTCATCTTGACTGGAAGTTCAGTCCCCCGTATCTTTTACCTTCTTTTGGCCACCACATTTAGGCAGGGCAAAAGTTCCCAGTGAGGCAGGGACATCAGGGTGGGCATTCACTATGTTACAAGTCACTGTACTTTCTCACAGTAACATCTGCAATTCACCCTGGGCAGCAGTCCTCTTCCTTTCAGGAAGGTACAGCTGTTAACTTGCCATTGTTATGCCATGTGTCTTAAATGTAGTGCCATCCATCCTTCCTTTCTCCCAGTCAAGGATTGCATGGGTTATGCTCTTATGCCCAGTTACACTGGAGTCACACCTCATGGGTAGTAGAGGCTTGACCTCTATTCAACCTTGATCCAGACTGATCAAATATTTAGCTAGTGTACCCCTGGAAATAATTTTGAAAATGTATGTATCCCTTCACAAATGTTCACATTAACTTCTATATTTTTTTCATGTGAAGTTTAGATAACTATAGAAGATGTAAATTCTGGTTATATTTTAATTAGGAACATTAAGAAAAACTATTTGATCACCCTAATGTATGCCATGGAATCCATATACCACAGCTGTTTCACGACAACATTTAGAAAACGTAAGTTTTCTCTTAACAAGAGATTTAGGATTATTTTTGCTTTAACTAGGAATTATACACTCTTCCTACCATTAAATTTCTATGTAACAGTATTATTTGTTCATGAAATTCTTGTGCTATTATTTTATCATATGTTTCTGTAGTAATGGTATGTATGTGTGTATATATGTGTTTATATGTGAATTAATTTTTCTGTGACTAAATTTCTAAGTATAAAAAACATTCTGGATGGTGTATTTCAATCATTAATAGTTACAGTTTATAAAACAACTGTTTCTTGATAAATAATTATTAAACATTCTATAATTTATGTATTATAATAATTTTTAACATAAAAATAAAACTTATGGGGTGATGCATCTCTTAAAGACACAAACAAGGCTATCTTTTAAAAACTCATATCTTTAGAGTAAAAATTACAATTACTAAAATAAAATAAGCTTCAACATCAATATCATTCCTTTTATTAGTGTGCATGCTGAGAAATATGTTCAGATAAACAAATGGGAGATAATAGAAATTTTTTTTATAATAATGCCTTATAAGTCTTTGAACTCCTTCATTATATATCAAAAATATCATCACTGATTTATCACCAAAAGTCAATTTATTAAGTAGTTGATAACTTAATTAGGCTTTTTTCAGTTTTGTTAAATCTAAAGAATTGGGAACAATGTGACTTGTACAATGATTTGTTTACCAGTACTGAAGTCTTTTTCTCAATTTCTGGGAAAGTCTTCAAGAGATCATTCTCCATACCAGTTAGTTCTTCACATAGGGGCAACATGTGTAATTTAGAAAGGTTTTAGATAATCAGAATGTTGATTATTTTAACCATATAATATTGACCATCTAATATTTCCTTATGAGAAAAGCTTTTATCATAATTTTATGTCTATCCAAACCTTGAAGTTATAGTTTTAACTCATTCAATTTCTGGGAAATGTTTATCACAAAAATAATTTAATAGAAAAACCCACCCCTTGTTGTCAGAAAAAGGCTGATTTTATCTCCTTTTTTTCACTTAAATAAACATGCTAATGTGTACTGCCATGATCTCCATCTCTTCCTGAATTCTGAAGGTGGGCTAGAAGAGGCATGAAGCCTTGCTGTGGGTTTTGGCTTTGGAGAAGTAACATTCTGCTGACATCAAGACGTTCCCACCCTGTTTCCATTTGTTCTCATGGGGCTCTCCCTCAGAGGGTAAAAAGACAAGTGTGGTAAATGACAATTGTTAGGCCTCCTACCACCTTAATCTCTAATAGATGTCTGTCCAGAAAAAATCCAACCATCATTAATACAACAAGAATGGTTTGCATGCTGTGGGTGTAACCTGGAACCCAAGGGGAGTGGACTGGAATGCGCGTGGACTGACGTCATCGTACTAGTCAGTGGGGGTGGTAGATGCTGTAGAGTGAGCACCTGTGCTGTGTGGCTGTCACATTGAAAATGACTGAGCAAATAGAGCAATGAATTGGCATTAAATTTTGTGTTAAGCTTGAACGTTTCTCTGTGGAAACTATTTGGATGATTCAGAAGGCTACAGCTATAGGCAGCTTGTGATTGGCAGTTTCTTCACAGTAACACATCCACTTGTGTATCACATCTCATGAAGAGTTTTTTGGCGAAACCTCCAGTCACCCAGGTTACTCAGTGCCCCTACAGCCCAGATTTGGTGCCCTGCCACCTTTGGCTTTTCCCAAAACTAAAATCACCTTTGAAAGGGAAGAGATTTGAGACTGTCAATGAGATTCAGGAAAATACAGTGGGGCAGCTGATGGCAATTGGGAGACCTGTGTGAGGTCCCAAGGTGCCTACTTTGAAGGGGACTGAGGCTTATTACCTTGTGTATACAGTGTTTCTTGTATCTTGTATCTTCTTCAATAGATGTCTCTATTTTTTATATTACATGAATGGTTACTTTCTGGATGGACCTCATGTATCTGAACTCAGGATGCATGTATAATGGACTCATGGAAGACCCAAAGCACCACTGCAAGATAGGAGATTATTGTGTCCCAGTGGACTGTACTTGCTGGCATACTGCCCTTAGTAAGATTCTGGTTGGAAGAGGGGCATGGCTTTGCTTTGTCATTAGTGAGGAGGGTGCCAGTGAAAGTGTGCAAGAGAAGGGAATGGCCAGCATTACTACGGGTGTCTTGTCAGGCTAACCAGATTTAGGGAAGTCGAAAATTTGTTGAAATCTCCCTTAAACCATGTTCCTCCTGGAAAATGTTGGTGTGCCAGCATATCTCTGATTGAACAACAGCATCCTAGAGCATTTAAGTGGAAGAGTTAATTGGTTAATATGAGAAAAATGCTAATGATGAGCATTTACAAATTTTACTGAATTTGAAATTTAGATTCTCTACCTATAATTATATTCAAATAAAAGTCTAGGGTGGTGTGGATTGGTCTATAAAAGTCTTCAAAATAGAAAAAAAGATGCAAAACTCTGGGTCTTAATCATAATATAAAATGGAAAAATATTAATCATATTATTTTGGATTGTTGAAATTGTTTACCTTAATTTTGTATTTTGCAGTGCAAAACATATTTATTCCAATGTCTGTTAAAATCTTGTAATTTTTCTATGTTTTATAGATAAAAATAATGAAAAAATCTCTTGGTATATCAGCTTTTCTAAAATAAGTGATTAAAAGCAGTTCATTATCTAAATTCTACCCTGAGTTAAAATAAAAATCTGCTTTCTAGGTCAATCTTCATTAAGCTATTAATATCCTTTTCATATTATAAGACTTCTTAATTTCTTTTATAAGCAACTGCAAGCAGCTGAAATATGAATGTCATTACTTCGAGTATTTGATTTTTGAATTGTCTTCAGCGGTGTTGCCCTGATGTCAGCAGCTCTCTCTCTAATAAACAGAGGTACGCTGTCTATATTTACTGAACCATATTTATGTTTTTATTTTACTTCTGCTGACAACTGTGCCTCTTTTCTTTAATTTCATATCAGCAAGTTCAAGAATTGTCACGGAGACACTCAGTTATTGGTGAATCTGGAAAAGCCTGAATTTTATTCTGCTCTATTTTCAAGATCATAAAAACCTCTTGAGCATGCATAAATGAGAAGTCAACTTTCAAAGTTCAGAACAGTTTCTGAGTATTTGGTTCATTAACATATAGTTTCTTAAAACATTTTGTGTACATTTTATTCCAGATAAAATATGCACGGAGGAAATATGATTGATAGAAAGTGCAGTGGAATAACAGTCTGGTGATGGAGTTTTCCTTGCTGCTCTGTGATCTTTGCCAAACAAACCTGTCTCTGAGCCTCTTTGCTCTAATTTATAAAATGAAATGGTTGAATCATAAAGATCATTTTTATTCCAAGCTCTATATTTTGGGACCTTCACAGAGAAGTAATTTTAACTATTACTTTGTTTTAAAATTATAAATGATATAAAATTGAAAACACAAACCATATAGATAATACATCACACAAAAGGCAAAATATCTCTGTGTTTTCTATCTTTGGCTAAAGGCACTCACTGTTCACTGTTTGGATGGCTGGATGATACACACTTGCACACTATTATTTATTTACCCCTCTCCAAATGTTGAAGAGCATCTGGAGTCCTTTCAAGTTTCAGTTACACCCACATGCAGAGACTAGACTCTCAAAGAATTTTCTTGTACATACTTTTGAGTTCGTATGTGAAAATGCTTCATCAAAATATGTGAAAATTTAAAATTTTAACTTTTCTATCACAAAAGTTATACCAAAAAATGGTCATTCTGGATTTTTTTTTATTTATTTGCAAATTTGGAAGATGGAAAACAAAGTCTCTGTCTTCTCAGGTTCCTTCTTCCACACATTAAAGTGTTTCCAGGTGACCTTTTGATTGTACACTGTGTTTCTTGCTAGACAACTCTCAAGCTTGATGGTGGCATAAAGTGTATTTATCAGTTCACCTAAGAATTTATTGGGCCCAGTATTGCATGGAGACTGAGGCTACAGTGGTGAACTAAAGCGATATCTTCTGTAGTTGCTCTCAGAGAGCTTAGAGTTCAGGTGGTTGGTGGCAAAGATGTGACTTAGAGAATGGCAGAAATGCATGTGTCGGGGGCGCATTTCTCAACTGAAGACAGAGACCTGTCAATATGGAGGGACCTGTCTCAATCTGGTGATGGTGGCTGTCGTGGAAGGGCTCCCTGGGCAGTGATCTGAAGGTGAGGAAGAGCGAATTGCTCAACCTGGTGGGGGCGGTAAGTGAGCTGGGAAGAAGAGCACTGTAATAGAGGAGACCAAACATGCAAAGGTGGCAGGAGGTAGCAAAGCAAGTTCGAGGAGCTATAAGGAGGCCATTGGCTGAGCCCAGAACACAAGGTGGAGGTGGGTGAAAGTTAAAGCCAGCACAGGCACTTGAATAAAGCCTGCCCCCTTGGCCAGATTTGACTACATCTTAAATGCAGTAGGAGGATTTAAGCAGAGGAGGAAGTATAGGTGGTAATGGTATGTGTGTGTGTTTTGCTGACGTAAGAAAGGTCCAAACCTGTAGAGAACTTTTATTTGAGCCAAAGTGATGAGAATTTTTATTTGAGCCAATTTGAGAGTTTATTTGAGCCAAAGTGATGGCAATTGCCAGGAAGCAAATTCTCAAGGGATTGAGAAAATACTCCGGGGAATGGCAGTTTCGCAGCTTATTTTATGTTTTAGAATCAAAGGAGGAGACTTAAGAAGGGTTGCATGAAATTTATTGGCGGTAGATTAAGGGGGTTGGCGAGAAAGCAAAGTGGGGAAATCTCTGATTGGCTAAAAACTAAAACAGGGAGATGCATACTCCTTTTATATTGGTGGGTCCAGGATATTAGTAATTAAAACTTACAGGACACAGAGATGGTCTGTGGGGAGTAATGAGGGGCTCTATGGTCTGTGCTCTGGTGCAGACAGTTGTACCCAGAGGTGACTGGAAAAGATTACTGCGACATTTCCAAGGCATGTTATCTTAGATGCAAAAAGACAGTAGACAGGCTCACTTCAAGTAAAGATTGATCTTTGTCAAGGAAGCTACTGGCCTAGGACGTGGCTGCCTACCATGAATGTTCAGACCATCCTAGATGGTAACTTTAGGTCTCTGAGTTTGTAAGACCACCATGCAGGCCTCCCCTGAGTTTGTCAAGTTTAGTATGTGGCCCACTTTTCATCCACAATGTCCTCAGGTGAGTAACATGCTTAAATTTGCATTAACACGAGTTGTAACAACATATGGAAAGAATGCTTGTACTTTAAAAAGTTAGGATCTTGCTTATCTTGTACTAGCTTCTTATACAAGCAGATAGTTTATAAATTTTTTTGGAGGTAGTTCTCTTCAACAATGCAGTTATTTCCCAAAGTTCGGCAAGGAAATACTAATAATGTCATTTTCCTCCTGGGCAGACAGTCCCTGTCCAATTTAGCATCCAGAGGAAACAGTGTCCATATAATTTGATCCTTAACTACTAGACCAAAGAAAAGACAATAGTAAATGTGGTTTTAAAATCCTCCTGATTTAAGCAGCTAAAAAAGCAGAAGTTAAACAAAGGCAGTTTTAGTAAAGAGCAGTTTTAGCTGTAATGTTTCAGCTTTTGGAATGATGTACAAATAATGATTTAGTAGAAATGGATCTGATATGCGCTGATGAAAGTAACTCTATCTTCATTCATTAAAAAGCTACCGAAATATGCTTAGTGCTACATTTCACAGCCTTGCTTTCCCCCATTTTGTTTCTTTTGTTTCAGGAACTAATGGGGTCTCGTTCATTTTTCATATGATAATATCCTCTGATGTGGCCTTGGAGTTGCCCATGAAGCAATCAGGGGCTTTGGGAGGGTGGTTTTGTGGATAATGTGCTGTTTCATTTTATCTTTTTTCTTTCAGCTATATAAAAGGCTCAGGCACCAACTAATTCAGGAATTATTTGGGAGACTGCACTTTTTGCCTTGAGGATTGTGTCTGTGGGGCTGCTAAGACTGTAGGAAAAAAACCATGCTAACTTGCAAGGGGTACAGTTATTGCTAAAATATGCCCCCCACCATCTAATCTCTTTGTGCATTACTAGCTACGGGAGTCTTCCTGACTCCACTCCAGCTTCTTCAGGACTGAGATTGATTTAGGTAGCTGGATCTGATTCAGAAGCTGTGTGTTTACCATGTGAGTTTGAGGCCACTTAGAAGGTTATTTTGTTTTTCTGATCTCTTGACCTCCTGAAAGCTCCCATCAGCCCTTTGTTTTCCCACCTACCACCACACTGTAAATACAAGACAACCCACAGGCATCTGCTTGGATGTATCACTTCTTACATTTCTGCATCAATTTGTTAGTCTCAAAGGCCATCAGACCCCAAAAACTTACATAGCTGACTGAGTTAAAAAAGGTAAAGCAATTTTTGGATGACTTTGAAGCTGTTGGTAGTAGAAATCATGCTCTTCCACGGGATGGGGAGGAAAGCATTCCAAGGACCAATGTGTGGGAGATTGTGGTGTGACAAGATGATTTATTTGGGTGGAAATAGAAGCTGCCACCTGGGTCTCCAATGTCCCATTTCTGTCTGTCCCACCATGGAAAAAGGCCAGCCTTGTCCTCAGCAAGGACAAAACAAAAGCCAGTGTCCAGAGTTCCTGCTTCATATTAAAGCTTAGTCTTTTGGAGCCCATGTCATCGGCTGCATGCCCACATGGCTGCTAGACCCACATGGTTGTGTGTGTTCCTGGGCGAGAAAATGTGTGAATGCATGAGGTGAGTACAGGTCATGAGAAACATAGAAAATAGAGAGAGGGGGAGAGAGAGAAAGAGACAGAGAGCGAGAGTGAGCGAGCTTTTGTGCCCCTGGGATTATATTAGCTTGGGTTTGGAATGGACCAGGTGCTTTTTCAACAATGAACTTCCCAAGCTTTTGCAGACTTTTTGTTGGGCCTGCCCCCTAGCTAATCTGACATGCCTCCATGGTCAAGCACCTCGGGTGTTCCCAGCATTTCTGTACTGGATGGGGGAAGGGACAAGTGTTAATCAATGCTGTGGTCCCTCGGGTGTGAAGTTGTAGCTTCCTGGTGAAGCAAACAGGTTTATGCTCCCCAGGTTATTAAGCTCAATGTCTCATTCCCTTTGCTTCCTTTATTAATAATTAGCTAATTCCCTGCAGTAACACAGCTATGGTGTTTGGGGAGCATCTTTGTTGAGGGATTAGAGATACTAGAAAGTCCTGTCTTAGAACAGGACACAGGATAACTTTGAATTACAACCAATTAAGAGCTATAATCTGTTTTTATATAGTGGTGAAGGCTAGTTTTTTCCCTTCAACAGCTGATAGTTTGTTGCCCTACCCCCACCCCTTGGAGCACTACCGCCCTAGATTATGCAATCTGTTTGGAATTCTTCAAAAGTCTAGTTTGAGGCTAAACTGGGCTGTGAACATTAAGAGCTTTTGGTTTCTTTGACAAACTTGGATTTGTTGGATGTTCTGTAACCAGTGGCATTGTTTTGGTTATACAGACCCAGGGGCTCTGGGCTTAGATCCAGAACTTGCACAGAATGATCAGCTCTGGAATATTGCCTGCATATCTTTGAAAAATACTTAAATGGGGAATTATTAGATAACCTACTACATTTAAGTTTTTATATGTATATATATATATATATATATATATATATATATATATACTTATGTCTATTTTTTATTTTTAACTCACAAAAAGGAGCAGTGCACATACCACAAATAAGAGCGATATCTAGTTTATACAGAGTTAATTTAATGATACTCTAACCATTCAATGATCCACTGTTGGTCTTTCTTTCCTTTTTAAAATTCTTTTTATTTAAAAAGCTATTTATACAATTTTGAGGAGTTTGTTAAAATTAGCTGATATTTTAAGATCCTTTTGACATTTTACATGATTATAGGACATGGGGACATAAGTTCAGAAAAACTGGAAGGCTCTCACAGTTGAAGAGCTGCCATATTTGGGAGTTCTTGGCAAAGTTTTATGTAAACTGTATGTTTTTTACTTAGGGAGCCTTTCTAATAGATTTAGAAGCACCCACCATACTTTGTGCATAGACTTACGGTTATAGAATGAATAGAGCAAAGCTATTGAGCAATATGGAATCAGAAGTCAGAGAAAGAATCCAGACCACAAATACAAGTCTAAAGCCATCATGGATCTCAGAGCAGGCACTAGGCTATAAGATTTGCTCCTGAAATTGAAACAAACAGGACTCTGGAACTACAGTTGAATTGTGAAGTTCCCTTCTAAAGAGTGAAAGCAGAGTCTGTTGTGCTATGTTTTGGTCTCCACAGTTAGAGAAGGACTTCTGAAACAGAGATAGAATTCAGAGATAAATTCGAATTTAAAAATACCGTCCTGTGTAAAGATAGAAAGTGGATGTATTTAAGCAGAAATGGAACTCTGATAAGGGTTCATAGTGTCTAGCCAGCTCAAGGTAGGTTCCTGGGAAGTAGAAGATCCTTGTCCTGAATGAGGTCAAAGGAAGGGCCTCACAAATGCTCATATTTAAACATATGTTACAGAACCACACACACAAACGATAAAGTGTAAGAGAGAAATTCAAACTGTTTCACTTACTGCACATGACACAAACCTCTACTGAGGTTGTATAGAAACCTAAGTACCTGGAGCTCCGAGTCTGCTAATGGAACATTCAGAAACCTGAACAACAGCATAGTAATGTCAACTGATTTTATGGAAATCATGGATTTTGGCACAATTAGTAGCAGAGTCCCCATCCTCCTGCCTCCCCTTTCTCTCATATGTGTCCTCTACACACAATTCTCCACAGAAGTACTTTGATTTATGCACTTTTTCTATACAATTTCATTCTACCTGAGGCTGAGGGGCTACAGAGGAGCCTCGGTGTACCTCTCCCAAACCTTGCTTTAAATCTGGTTTACTGAAGGTGATATTATTCCCATTCATTCTTAGAACACCTCTCTTACCCGCATATTATTTTTAAATTTTAGCAGCTGAAACCTTCACACAGAAGCCAAAGCGTGTTATGGAATTCCTCATAAAGACTTCTTAAGATATGAGAGGTCTGGGGTTAGTGTCGGAACAGAGCTCTTCAAACAAGCAGAGGTGAAGAGACAGGATCAGAGTATTAGGGGATGGTAGCGTTGAAGAAATATAGGCTAATTGATAAGATAACCAGGAATAAAGTTCAGGGGAGAAAAAGGGACCAAGTAAGGAGGAATGAAAAGGACAGATGGATCATCCCATCTCTCCCTGAGAATGGAAGGAGGGCAGACAGAAGAACATTACTGAGAAGCTTCAAGATGGAGAGATGGATGGAGGCAGTAATACGGAGGGAATAGGAAGGAATTTGTGGAAATTTGATGTCAGTGACCTTAAACTTCTTACCAGAGTAAGAGGCGAAGTCATCTGCCAGTATCATGATGCATACAGCTAAAGGTCCCGAGGAGAGTTTGAAAAGGTTGGGCTGACTATTGAAGTGAATTTTTAATTCACAGGTATTCATCCACCCATTCAGCAATATTTAGATTGCTCTTCATTATATACCCGAGGTTCTCTTAGGATAGGTGTGATCCTTGTTTCCAACACGGTGGAATGTATCGTGGTACCTTGCTATTCAAGTCTAATGCTCAGATGAGCAACATCTGCATCCCCTAGGAGAATGGGCATCACTTTGTACATTAAAAGTGAGCAGCATTGGTGCAGAGTAGAGTGTTGATTCTAGAGCCATACTGTCTGGGTTCAAATCCCAGATTTCATATCTATGGTCTTGGGCAAGTTTTAAAATCTCTATTTCCTCTTATGTAAACTGGAAACAATAATACTTACTTCATGAAGTTGTTTTAAGCATTAGGTGAGTTAATATCATAAAATGTCTTGGCACATAGAAAACATTACAGAAGTATAAATAAAGTAGGCAGTTAGACAAAGTCCAGGCTATAACAGAAAGCAGGGAGCATGGACTAGTGGATCTCAAAGGGGATAGTCCCTACCACTTCACAGAATGTAGCAGTCCTCTCTTCTCTGTGGTTTTGCATTTGTATTTTCAGTTACATGTGCTCAATTGTGGTGTGAAAATATTAAATGGAAAATTCCAGAAATAAGCAGTTCATAAGTTTTAAGTGGTGTGCCATTCTGAGTAGCGTGATGAAATCATGTGTGGCCCTGCCTGGGCCGTGAGGCGTCCCTTTGCCCAACATTTCCACACTGTGTATAGTCCCTGCCTGTTAGTCCCTTAGCAGCTGTCTTAGGGATCAGATTGAATGTCTCCATATCAAAGTGATTGTGTAGTAACTCTTTTTTTACTTAACAATGGCCCCAAAGCACAAGGATAATGATGCTGGCAATTCAGATATGCCAAAAAGAAGCTGGAAAGTGCCTCCTTTAAGAGAAACGGTGAGCACAGTACAATAAGATACATATTTTGAGAGAGACCAATTCATGTAACTTTTATTACAGTATATTATAATTGTTCTGTTTTATTACTAATTGCTGTTAGTCTCTCACTGTGCCTAATTTGTAAGTTAAACTTTGCCACAGCTATGTGTGTATAGGAAGAAACAAAGTATATATAGGCTTAGGTACTATCTGGGGTTCCAGACATCCACGGGGGGTCTCAGAACAAGTCCCCTCTGAAAAAGGGGGGACTGCTATATGTTTTAGAATTTTGTGGGGGTTTGGTTCTTCCATTGATTGGGGAATGTAGCACATCCTGCACAAGTCTCAAATTTCCTAACAGATAAAAATAACAGGTTAAGAATGTTCTGACACCCCTCACAACTCCATCTTACATGTAATTGCAAATGTTCAGTGTTTCAGAGTTTTATTGTACACTGGATTTTCCAGGACTGCATCTGCCTTGTTAGTTGAACAATGACTGTATTTTGTTTTGTTCAGAACGTTACCGAGGATTCACCATTTCACAGTGTCGCTAATGCAAACCAATCTCAGTGTATGAGTCCCCATGCAATGAGCCTCCATCAACATGAGGCACTCACTGCAGTTCTCCTTATTTGTACAAGAACCCAAAGACTGCCCCCGTGTCTTCTAGTGAATCAGTGGTCAAGCACTGATATGTGGAAATGCATGTGCTTTTGGAGTAAGTCCCTTCCTTTTATTTCTTTGTTCTACAATGGGGACAATATGTTGGTTTTAAGACATTATATCAGTGCCAGAGTTGGGGCTAATAAGAATGGTAACCACTAGGATGAGCAAATGTCCTGGGACAGTGTCAGTCAGAGGTAGCTGTTAGAGGGTAGACAGTGAGCTGTCCATGAGGAAAGTACTTGTTAAAAGGGCACAAATGGTCACGTGAAGGATTTAGCATAGCCTGAGCTCGCCAAACTCTGTTTACTTGTGTAAGATATTGACAACCTTTTATAAAGAAGATATAAGTTAATGTCTTTCTGGTGGAGGGCAGTCACTACACTAAACCGATATCAAATTCATGCCCAGACTCACACGTACTCACGTGCTTCTGCACTTAAGCTCAGTTGCTAACATGAGAGTGTTTGATCCTTGACCCCTTCATTCTGCACACGAGAGTGACATCATTAGAGGGATAGATAAGAATTTGAATTAAATTTTATGTTAAAACTTATTCTTTCAAGAGTTCAGTATATTATTATTTCTAACAAGCATACATAGATAGCTTAGACAGTGTGAGGGTTATGCGAGTGATTTTTTTCTTCTAGGTTGCAAACTGCAGACACGGTGTTAATTTTCAATACCTTTTTGCCCTTGGTAACTAAAAGAATGCCTGGCATAGAATAAGAACATAATATATCTTTGACAAATGAATAACCCCCTGGTAGGGGGCTGCTGAGTTTGGGAAGATAAATTGAGCTGAAGTCATGCATTCTAGGCTTTTCCAGATTTGTCACAGAAATGAGTTTTGAATTTGTATAAGTGACTTAAAAATCTTAGTTTCATCATCTAAAACCTAAGGTTAATAATTCTTGCCCAGAAAATGTATAACATTGTTCTTAAGATCAAACAAGAGAGGTAAGATAAAACCATCAGAAAACCACAAAGCTCAGACCAAATGCAGGCTTTAATTGCTCCCACAAAAAGTGTAGAGTGAATCAGATTTGGGTTTGTTCAGAGTGGAATGGTGCATTCAGGGCAGTGCCGTGGGCTGAATAATGTCTCCTCCAACATTCATGGCTGCCTGGAACCTCAGAATTTACCATGCGTTAGAAATATGTCTTTTACTGATATATCAGTTCAGATGAGGCCATACTGGATTAGGATGGGCAGAGACACAAAGGCCATGTAAAGAGGGAGGCAGAGGTTTGCATGATATGGCTACAAGCTAAGGACCCCAAAGATGACTAAGGGCCACTAGAAAATAGGAAGGGGCAAACAAGGAGTCTTTCCTAGGGTCTTCAAAGGGGCATGGCCCTGCTGGCTCCTTTATTTTGGACCACTAGCTTCCAGAGCTGTGAGAGAATGAACTTCTGTTGTTTCAAGTCACCCAGCACGTACTTCTTTGTTATGGCAGACCTAGGACATAATACAAAGGGTAACTTTTTTTCCTCTTGTGGAGAAAGGGACAGGGTCAGAGGTAAAATAATGTTTCCCCAAATTTGCCTGGTGTCTGGCATCAGTTCCATTGGCCAAACCTTCCTTATGGAAGTAGCAGCAAATAGCAAACATTTAAAAGCATGGCCTTTGAGAGAGACATAGGTGGGATACTAATCCACCACTGGCAACACTCTGGGCACACTCTGCATCCCAGCTGTAAAGTCCAGGTGCTAATAACTTGTTTCCCATTCATTAACCTAAAGAGTAAGTGAGACAATATATGCGACTTAGAATATAGATGTACCTGTAACTTGGAAGAATACCTTCTGAAGGTTGCTGGTTATTGCAGATAGTTCTACTTTACCAACCTATAAGTGATGAATGTGAAAAAAAATGACATTTCCATTTTGATTCAGGATTCTTGATCACTTCTTCCTAGCATCTGAATTGGCCTTTGTCGTAATGATGATAACCAGAACTGGTCAATTAACTTCACTTGGCTGACTTCCATTACTATTGTAGATATCTTTATATATATATTAAGTAACTGCACCTTTTTGCCACTACGTAATAAGTCAGAATGGAAAATTATGAGGAGTTTGAAAATGTCCTTGAGCCTTGCAATTGCTTTGTAGACTCATTGATATTTCAAACTAAAGGCAAGGTTGTTAATGTTAGTTGTCGTGGGAAGGTTCCAGGTGGGTGTTTGCAGTGTGCTTGATTGAGAGATGAGCAGGCCAGACCTTCCTCACACAGTATCGCTGCCCTTTGTGAGCTCAGGCATGATGCAGTTGTCCTTGATCAGTAAACGGGTCTTCATTTGGTTTATACTCTCAAATACAACCCAAATGCATTAACAAAATAGGTATTGTGACAAAGTGTCAGAGAAATTTGAGGTCAAAGTTAAAATTCACAAAGATTTACAGTATGAAAAGAGACCTGAAAATTCCATTCCATAGCCCTGTATAGTTAACTATATTCCACAAACATTTGCTTGCATATTTTGTTAAATCGAATTGAAGCCAGAAGATCAAATAGCTGGACCTTTAGGCATAGCTCTTCATAATTTTTCCAACAGTTTATTATGAAAATTTTCAAAACAGCATTACTACTTTATCATGTCATATAGACTCATGCAACCATACAAGGCCATTGACCTTGTTCTTGGTTCCATAATAGTTGTATGTTAATCCATTTCTATACATTCTGAACCACACATGACAGTGTCACAATTTTGCTTTAAATAGTTGTATGTATTGTAAAGAAATTAGGAAGGAAACCATATTTAAAAATTTTATTTACTTATATATATATTTCTTACATATATTTACCATTTCTAGTGCTTCTAACTCATTCCTGAAGATTCAGTCTTTCATCTCGAATCATTTCCTTTCAGTCTGAAGAGTTTCCTTCAGGATTGCTGTGGTCAGGGTCTGCTGGAGAAAATCACTCTTAGTTTTATGCTTTGAAAACACCTCTCTATTGCCTTCCTTCCCAAAGGACTGTTTTTCTGGGTGTAGAACTCGACAGTGCCATACTTGTTTCCTTTCAACACTTCAGTAGTGTTTGCCCACTTCCTTTCCCATTGTCCTCATTCACATCATTGTTGGTGATATCTTGTTTTATTCTGCCAGTTTTCAAGATTGTTTTGTTTATCTTTGGTTTTTAGCACATATACAGTGTGAACCTAGCTATAATTTTCTTTGTATTTATTCTATTTGGGTTTTGCTGAGTTTCTCCAATCTGTAAATTTATATATTTAACTAACTTTGGCCATTATTCTTTAAATTGAATATCTTTTGTTCCAATCTCTTCACTCCTGCTTTGTATAGTGACTCCAGTGATTTGTATAGTAGACATTTTTTTTATTGTCCCACTTTACATTACTTTAAATAATTTTATTCAACATACATCTTCAATGTTGGAATCAGATACAAATAAATTGGTTTTCCCAACTTTGGTTACTTTAGCATTCTCTGTGAAAGAAACCCAATCCTTTCACTTTATTCTTTTCATATGGGTTATTTGCTTGTTTGAAAGAAATACTCTTTAACTATCCAACAAGTATGTGTGACCAGGCCATCATGTAAATCCCCCATGGCTATTGTGTTTGATTAGCTAAAGTACAATTTTACCTTTGAGTGATGTATGTATCTCAATATTTATTGACTATTCCAAACCAAACAGCTTTGTCCAGTTACAATGACCTAGCTTCCACTGGTGGGTAAATAGTCCAATTTCATTGCAGATCTGAGCAGTGCCACTTTTAAGTGGAATTCTCTTTTGCTCCATCATCATTAAGCTTTTTGTTTATGTCCCTTGCAAGGACTTGTTTACATTTCTACTATAGAAACCATTGTACAGTTCTAAGGAGTCTTTCCCTTTTAGGAAATTGGTTCTTCAAATAAGTTGCCAAAACCCAGGCTTCGGTGAACATTTATATTGTCTCACAGCTCCATTTAGAACAGGCTGTAAGACCTCTCTGTCCCGAGCGAGACTTAAGGACTCATTCTTACCATCATATTGGCAAATACCCTGGAAGCCAGCCATCTGAAGGAAAACAAATTGAACAATCAAGCCTGAAGTCTTGGTAGTGTCCCAGCACGGACCTTTTAGTCTCTCTTTCTTTCCTTTTCCTTAAGAAACTAGAAGAACAACTGTTTACTATTGATTGTAATGTGTATCAACTTTTGAAGTTCAGCAGCTGAGCATTAAAGTTGTTTTACTGGGCACATTTGCTTTTGTTGAATTAAGTCCAGGTCTCCTCATTTCCCAGGGCATAAAATCTTGGTTAAATTCCATGGGAAAGGATTATATTCTGTGTATATAAACATCCAGCCAAATACTTGCAGAATTCGGAGAGATCATACATTCTTAACAGTGACTCAATTCCAACACATGCATGTATTTTAAACCTCTTCTTCAAGAAGACATATTGTGTTAATAGTTTGGAAAGTGATTTTTCGCAGCCTGATTCAAAGAACTCCCATTCTTCAGAATAAAGTATACCTTAAATTCAGGTGGAAGAATTGGCATCAATCCTAAGAACTTGCTTATAGAGAGGCAATTAAGCTCTAGAATGCACAAAAGGAATAGAATCAGTAGGTAAATTATAGTGAGATTTGGCACATGTAAGGTTAATGGAATTTTTTAAAGTAAACTGTTGCTTACAATCTCAAATTGTTTTCATTTTGAGTTATTTTGGTTAAAAACAGAAACCAAAATTTAAACAAACAGTCTGCTTAATGTAGAATAAACATGTAACGTAATTTGCACATTTGTTGGATGCTTGTTTTGGAAATCGCTGTGGTGAAATGGAAATGGTCACATGGGCTCCTGAGCCGGGTTGATGTGGTTTAGTGTACTGGTTTGCTCTGTGGCTTTGGGCACGTCACTTAACTCCTTGAACCATAAGTTCCTTTCCTATAAGTTAGGAATGGTAGTATTTATCTTTCAGGGTGAGTTAGGGGTTAGAGATTCAAGCAGCACCCAGTGTGTCTTCGATAAATTCTATTGGTATTGGAAATAGACAAGACCGGAAAATGAACGCATATTGTTTATGACTAACTTCCAGGTGCTGCTGTTTTCCTGCTACTAGCTATATTTTAAAATCATTTTTGAAAAATATGCACCACTTATATAATGCATAAGCCATAAAAGCGTACGTTCATGAATTTAATTGTAACCATCACTCAATATATCAACTTAAAAAACTTTTAAAAACTTTTTTATGGAGTTATGCATATAAAATAGCAGTATTCAACCTTTTTTGTCTCTTGGCAAACATAAATATATTATACTTTTTTTTTTTTAAACTAAAGCTTTTTTTTTTTTTAATTTCATTTATTTATTTTTAGAGAGGGAAGGGGGAGAGAGAGAGAGAGAGAAATAGAGAAACATCAATGTACGGTTGCTGGGGGACATGGCCTGCAACCTAGGCATGTGCCCTGACTGGGAATCGAACCTGCGATACCTGATTCGCAGCCCGCGCTCAATCCACTGAGCTACGCCAGCCAGGGCTATATTATACTTTTTGCCAATCTGACAAAAAGATAAGTACACTTTTGATTCATTCGTACTGGACAGCTATTGTTATGTTGGCTGTTGTCATTTTATTGACAGTCTAAGGGAAAAGAGATCAGTGCCCCTGACTAAATAATCAGGAATTGCATGTTTTAAAAATTCTTGTTGAAAATCGCTGGTATAGAAGATTATGTAATAATAAGTGTGCAATCAAAATCACTTTTACAAACTGAAAAGACTTTTCTAACCATTGTTCAGATCAAGAAGTAGGACATTCCTAAGTTATATAAATTCCTATGTACACCTAAAATTCATATAATATTGTACATCAACTGTAATTGAAAAATAAAAAAATTATTAAAAAGAAAAGAAAAAGAAATAGGACATTTCCAGCACCTCCCAGAAGAGCCGAGTACACCCTCTATTCATTATCCATCCTTACCAAGAGTAGCCACTCTCCTGATTTCTCATACCTTCGCCTGGCTTCGCCTGCTTTTTAAACTTTGTATACTGTGAAACATACGGTACGTATTTTCTTACGTTTCGCTTCTTCAGCTCAGTATCATGTTTGTGATAGTCATTTTTAAAATCTTACTTGTAGAAAATTTCAAATGTACACAAAAGAAGAGGAAGTACAATGAACCTCATTGTATCCTCTACCTGTTTAAAACTGTCCTAACTCCTAATGTTTCCTTACCCACCTAACTCTCCGCTGTCCTGAAATCACTGGATGATTTTCCCCAGATATGCTATCATTTCACTCATAAATGTTTCAGTATGTATCTTGACCAGAAAAGAATACTTCTGCCACAACTAAAAAATTAACAGTAATTACATAATATCTATATACAGCTCTGACTGATGTGGCTTAGTGGGTTGGGCATCATCTAGCAAACCAAAAGGTCACAGGTTTGATTCCTGGTCAGGGCACTTACTAGGTTGTGGGTCAGGTTCCCAGCTGGGGACATGTGAGAGGCAGCCAAGTGATGTTTTTCTCACGTATCAGTGTTTCTCTCCCTCTTGTTTCCTCTCTCTCTAAAAACATATAAATAAAATCTAAAAAAAGTATCCTGTTAGGAATCACCATTTCCCCATTGTCTCAGAAGTGATATTTTCACAGTTGGATTGTTCACAAGAGGGTCTGAATGAAGTACGCACAAGCCTTGTTTTAAGTGCAGACAAGAGTTGGGGACTGTGTTCTGTTTATACAGGGTAAATATTTGAGCAGGAGTGTGGTTCTTCATGACGACACACAAGAAGAGAGAAAATTCTTCATATCTTCAAAATAGGTGTTGTTGGGATTTAAAATACCTTAGAATCCTAAAAACTGGGATAGTCTTAATTTCCTGACATTTGGGGGCTTGGCATACTTCAAATCCCTTTTTGCATGTTGGAGGTGAACTTTTAGCCTGAACTATCTTTTAGCTGCTGTACTCCTTTGTTTCACCTGCAAAGTGACAAGCCCGATGGGCTATCTTAGCTCAGCTTGCCTTAAGAAATCCATCACTGCGGCCTGAGAATTCTTTTTGACAGGAGCTACATAAATAAAGCCAGAGTTTCCTCGCCTTCAGATTCTCTCTTCTGTCAGTGGGGCTGGAGAGGGTGTCTTTAAGAATATAACAGTAAATCTTGACCCATCAAGTGTTTGTTCAAGTGGTTTTTCTTTTCTATTTTATCTTATTTTCAAGCTGCTAATATTCTTAATCACAGAGAACATTTAATCGATACTTCAATTAAATATCTCTCAGTTTTTTCCAGTTTACAGCTTTAGGTGACCATGGTTTTGTTAAGTTTCTGTCACCTACGTAAGAGTTTTGCTCTTTGTGGCTTCCATCACAAGATGGCGCCTGGGAGTACAAGGAGGGGCACCCTGTCCTTTCAATAGTCACTGGTTGGTTGGGGGTTCTGATGCTGTTTCATGTCAAGCGATGTCTTCCATGGTCATTGGGAATTCGATTTCTCTTGGAGGTCATCCTAGCACCCCCTTGGTGATCTGTACCACTGCCTCTAGTCACAACCTCACTTCCCACTAAGAATTCCTTGCCCCAAGCTCAGCCCTTCTGTGGTCCACCTGTCCTGTAGCTTTCCTAGAATCTGTGTGCTCCCGGCTGCTTTCTCTTCTCTCTCTGTAGCGGGCTTCTCTGTGAGGCTGCCCTTAAGCATGGTTACCTCCCTCACCTCTGCCATTGTGTTGTGCCTGGGTCATACTGAGCACTCAGTCATGGCAATGGCTGAGTTTAGAGTACACACAAATAGGGAACCAGCAGCAATGGTTTTGGAATCCTTGAACTGCAGTTGAGTACTTTTCCAGTATCTTCTGGCTTTTCTTTGGGGGACAGGGTGGGGAGCCATTACCAGGACTCTGAGCTCTTCCCTCCTTGTCTCCTTTACATGACAACCTCCTACTTTCTCCAAGACTTGTTGCAAAACTCTGTGCTTGTTAGTGGTTAAGTGCCTTCTTTAAATTACATAGGTATGTTGACTATTCTAGTTGCTGCATTAGGGAAAAATAAGAAACATGCGAAATTGATTTAAAAATATTTCAAATTTAACTCAATACATCTAAAATATTATTTCAACATGTAATCAATATAAAAATATTGCCATGTTTTACATTCTTTTTTTTTTTTTTTTGGTATAGATGCTTTGAATTCTGGTATACATATTTTACACTTACAATACATCTTAGTTTGGACCAGGCTCATTTCTGGACTAGTGGCTGCCATTGGGATGTGCAGGTCTAGGCAATCCAATGACCTAGGAGGGAAAGCCTCTGGATCATTTAAAAAGGAAAACAAAACGATAAGTAAACTAAATTCTTTGAATGGTGCAGTTCTGGTTGCCTAACTTAGCTTCTATTCTTAGTGAGTACATTTTAGTTATGTAACAGCAAATCCCCAATTCTGCCTCCCCCTTCCTCAACACACACAAAATTGCAAATTGATTTTTAGTTTAAGGTCACAATAAAAGTAGTAACTATTAAGACTCAAATGAAGCATGCCCCAAAGATTAAGGAATGAGAGTCAGAAATGATCACTTTTCCTTTAACAGTCACAAAAAACTAGAACTACGTTTGGGACTAGTACACTTCCTGAAACAGCCCATGAAAAGGATGACTTCAATAGAAAGGTGAGGCCACAGTGACTCCAAATCTTACCTAAAAATATGTCTAATGTTTATAATAATGATAGATGAAAGTGATGATTCTAATTAAATGTATCCTAATATTTTGAACCAATCTAAGCAAGTCTGCTACATTCCTTAGGAGTGAAGTGTTACTCTAATGACAAATTGGTGGAGATTTAGAAAAAATAAAAGAATAGGTGAATCATATCGGCCCATATTTCTGTCTCAGCAAGAGGATGATGGGTTTAACCATTCTCCCGGTCCACACACATTCACTCAGTCCCCAAATCTTGTGGATTATACTCCTTTAACACCTGCCTGTCCTCCCGGTCCACCTGCGTTGCTGGAATGGCCCCTCACAGATCTCTGTGCCTTCCATTTGCATCCCTACCTCCACATCGTCCCTCTAGGCAGTGCTTCATCATGCCAAGTACAGAAGATCAGGGTTCTTTAGTCTCAGGGTGAGGCATTATAGACTAATATTTTAATGAAACATAAACAAATGGATTACGAAAAATAAATAAAAAAACAGACATGAAAAATATGAGTCCATTTTAAACAATTGTATTAGGTTAAATAATCATGACAGCACTCTCTCAAGTCGTATGACAGTTTCTAGCTGCTTACAGTCACTTTCTGTACTTCTGTCCTTTGGGCTGGTGAAACAACTACATGTCTTTTGGGGAGCACTGTTCTAGATCTGCATAGTGCAATACTAGGGCTGCTACTTGTGTGGCTTTTTAGATATAAATTTCAATTATTTGAAATTAAATTAGCTAAAAATTTAATTCCTCAGTTGCTTTAGCCACATTTTCCGTGCTCAATGGGCTCTTGAGACTAGCGGTCCTGCATCAATATTGCAGATACCGAGTATCTCCAGCATCGCAGGAAGTTCTGTTTTCAATGCTCCTGTGTATTCTTGCTACTCCAAGTGTGGTTCCTGGTGCAGGAGCACTGGTTTCACATGGGAACTTGTTAGAGATACACAATCTGAGGCTCGAACCTATGGGAACAGCACCTGCATTTTAGTGAGTTTACCAGATGGTCCACATGCACTCCCAACATAGAAGCCTGACTCCAAGGGTATTTCCAGGACCATCTAAAACCCAAATCTGATGAGTTGCCTCTCTAATCTCTCCATAACTGTCTATATGAACTCTGTCCATGATGGTAAGCACTAGCTACCTGTGCCTATTTAAATTTATATTAATTAAAATTTAATAAAATAGAAAACTGTTTCATCAGTCCCACTGGTCATATTTCAAGTATGTAATAGTCACATGTGGCTCACAGCTACCATATGGAGTAACAGATATAGAACATTTTCTTTATTGAAACCAGGGGATAGAGATGATCTGGACTCTAGCTTAGCATCCAGAGTTTAGCATCATCTAGCTGCTGCCTCTTTCTCAAACTTCAGACCCCATGATGCCCCAGGTTGACCCATCTCTTTAATAGGAATGATTAGGTAATTTAATCCCTATGTGCCTTCACACCTGCTGTTCCTTTGTCTTGAACACAATTTGTTTTCTTCTCCCTTCCCTGCTCACCTCTCCATGTTCTTCTACTAATCTGTATGTCAGAATTCATCCATGGGTCAGCTGTTCAAAAGGCTTTTCTATACTTTCGTCAAAACTTGTAGAACTGTATGCCCAATATGACCCAATAGCTTTTCTAGAAACCCTTCATACCCTCTCCCACCAGACACAGATACACCCCAATTTTTCCCCTTTCATTACTTAGGTAGAAGCCTATATATGCACATGTTACTATCTTTGTTATTATTGATTTGTCCTCTCCCTTTAGGTCAGCTTTTCTCAGTCACAGCCCTCTTCACATTTTGGGCCAGGTAATTCTTTGTTAGGAAAGCTGTCCTGTGCATTGTAGGATATTTAGCAGCATTTTTTATCTCTACCCACTGGATGCCAGTTAATACCCCTCATTGTGACCACCAAAAAATGTCCCTAGAAATTGTCGAATGTCCCCTAGGGGACAAAATCGCCAATGGTTGAGAACAGCTACTTTAGACCTATATACTCCATAAGGGAAGTCTCTCAAGGTCTATGAGATACTTTGAATCCATTGCATTTTGTGATGAACTCTTTTAACTTGACCTTATCTGGGAAGCACTTTATCTGCCCTTCCATTCTAAATGATAGCTTTGCTATATAGAGTAATCTTGGATGGAGGTCCTTGCCTTTCATGACTTTGAATACTTCTTTCCAACCCCTTCTTGCCTGCAAGGTTTCTTTTGAGAATTCAGCTGATAGTCTGATGGGAACTCCTTTGTAGGTGACTGTCTCCTTTTCTCTTGCTTCTTTTAAGATTCTCTCCTCTTTAATCTCGGGTAATGTAATTATGATGTGTCTTGGTGTGTGATTCTTTGGGTTCAATTTATTTGGGACTCTCTGAGATTCTTGGACTTTATTATTTGAAATATTGAAGGACTTATCTAAGAAATAAAAGAAGGTCAAAACTATGAACAATAAAATGACAACAAACTCACAACAATCTACAGCTGAACCTAAAACATAAACAAAACCAAAATCAAACTAAATAAACAACTAGAACAGGAACAGAATCACAAAAATGGAGATCACATGGAAGGTTATCAGTGAGGAGGAGTGGGGGAGAGTGGGGGAAAAGGTATAGGGAGTAAGAAGCATAAATTGTAGGTACAAAATAGACAGGCAGAGGTTAGGAATAGTATGGGAAATGGAGAAGCCAAAGAAATTGTATTTATGACCCATGGACATAAACTAAGGTGAGGGAAATAATAGTGGGAGGGATTGCAGGGTGGAGGGGAATAAAGGGGAGAAAAAAATGGGACAACTGTAATAGCATAATCAGTAAAATATATTTAAAAAAGGAATCCATACCACTTTAGTTTTTGCATACAGTTGGTACTGTGTTGGCACCAATATCGAGTGAATGATTGTCTGGAAAAATCTTTCATTATCAGATGTTTCCTTCTCTTGCTTCCTAACTTGATATCCTGAGTGAGCCCACAGACCAGGAGAGAAGGCCCCACAGACAGGACAATCAGTGGTAAAATATGTCTCCCATGTCCAGGTCCAGCTGGTTTGGTTGGCTGACTTACAATTGATGGATAGACAAAATCCTCAACCTCCTAAATTGAAAACTGAGGTTGCAAGAGAATTGGAGGTGACACTGCTCTGTAATGCTCAGTTTTATTATTTTAACTATGAGCCAGAGTTGCCAAATCTATCAGGTTCTCAACTAGCTCTCGGCACAGGACTTTTGGATTTGTAGGAACCCGAAAGGATGGTGCATTCCAGCCCACATGTAGAAGGTTTTGTTAGGTCCTACACAAGTCATCATTAGTGTTGTGAAAGAACGTACCGGTTTGCAGCTGCATCATTTAGGGCCAATCAAATGCAGAGATATAGGATGGTGAAACTCATGATCTGCAAGTCCTAAGCTTTGTAGTCTGATGTTATCTGCTGCCCACCAGGAGGTCCCATGGCACTAGAGCAATGTTACAGGATGGTGACCCAGCTTAGCTCTATAGTATTCCTCCGACCAATTTTAAGGGACCCAGAAGTTATATGCCAGGTCTGCAGCAGCTGTAGGGTGTGCTTGTCTGCTCTTCTCTTTTTTCTAGAATCCTCTCAGAGGACTCACCCCCTCTGTCCACATTCTGAAAGCCCAGATCTCATAATGCCCTTCATTTTACTCAGAGGTTTCGCATGTGTCTATGCCAGCCTCTACTGCATTGCTATTCTCCTCCTTCAGACTGGCATTAAGAGGGTTAAGTCCTCTCCCCTCTCTAGGTTCATCATTTTTGCCACTGCCTTCATAACGCTTGATCTACCTGTGATTCCACCAGGCATGGTACGATACCCTTCCAGTAGCTGTGCTGGCATCTTGCTGTGACCTGGCCACAATGCTATGATTTAGGCTCCACATGGAAAGGTGTATGCGATCCTTTGTTGCATGTCTGATAAAGTACATGTACAATAAAATTTATTGTCTTTACCTTAAGTTCAGGGGTATTAAGTACATCCACACTGCAGTACATCCATCACTACCGTCCTTCAGGATGCTTTTCATTTTGCAGAACTGAAACTTCGAACCTGTTAAGCAGTAACCCCCAAGACTTTCCCCTGCCAGCCCCTGGCAACCACCATTCTTTACTCTTCTCTCACTCCAGCTTCTGGTAACCCTTGTTCTACTCTGCTGTTTCTATCAGTTTGGCTTTTTTTTTTTTTTAAGATTACACATATAAGTGAGATCATGCAATATTTGTCTTTCTGTATCTGGTTTATTTCACTTAGCATAATGTCCTTTATGTTCATTCCCATTGCCACAAATGGCAGGATTCCTTCTTTTTTTAAGACTACATAATATTTTAGTGTGTACGTGCATATAAAATATTTTCTTTATCCATTCACCTGGCAATGAACATTTAGGTCATTTCCGTATCTTGATTATGGTAAAAAATATTGCCATGAACGTGGGGATACAGGTATTGTCGTAAGATCCAAAGCAAATAAAATCAGTATCTTGAGGAAACATGTATACATTTCTTTGCTGTAGAGGTGAGTCCCCTTTCCTACTCCAGGACATGGCTGCCACAGCCCTGGGACACGGCTGCCACAGCCCTGGGACGCTCTCAGCCCTGGGCATCTGTGTTTAGCTTCCTTTGTAGTCCAGCCTACGGTCAGTTAGATGAACTGAGAGAATGACCACTGGGTCACCTAAGACCCTGATAACCACAGGGTCATGGAGCTTTGTTCCAGATTTTTATTTAGTCCCATCAAATATTTATCAAGTACCCACTCTGTTCTAACCCCTTGGATACAATTAAGATGTTGTTGTGAGCTCCAAGCTGCTGGTCATTTAGCAGGAATGGAAATGAAACAAAAACATGATTACAGTATGTAGGGAAGGAATGTACAAAGGGATTTGGGAACACAGAAAAAGTGTGAGTCAGAATGATGATAAGAATAAATATTTTCTTGTAAGGGTGTACTTTATACCAGGTACCTACCATCCTGGTCATTTTTAATGTAGTTTACATGTCTGTTTCAAGTTTCTTAACCAGTTGGGTGGTAGACAGGTACCTGAGATATGGGAAACTCCATTTTAGAAATTGATGCTTGGCTGAGCTCATTTTCTTTAAAAAATGTTTTTATTGTGATAAAAAATACAATTAGAAAAGTACACAGTCCTGGAGCATATAGCTCAGTGGATTGTCACAATCTGAGCTCACCCATGTAACCAGTGCTCTGACACCCAGTGTAAGAAACAGGGCAGTTCCAGCATCCTGGGGATCCTCACACCGCCTCCACACTTACCCTCCTCCCACAGCCCTGTGCCCTTCCAGATGCTGCTGCCCACTCTCCCCCTGCCCCTCCAGGCAAATCTCCTAACTTTAGCAGCATAGGTTAGCTGTGCCGTTTTGTTCTTTAAATCAATAGAAATATACAGCATGCACTCTTTTGTACCTAGGTTCTTTCACTCAGTATGGTGTTTGTAAGGCTCATCCATATTGTCACATGAAATTGTAATGCTCATTGGTTTAGAACACTCCATTGCATGAATGTTCCAACATTTGTTTATCCACTGCACTGTTTTGGGCATTTGGATGGTCTCCTGTTTTGATCTGTTCTCAATAGCTTGCTACGGATTTTCTAGGGCACGTCTATATTGCACATACGAGAAAGCATGTCTGCTGGGCGTGTAGCTCAGAGTGAAATTACTGAGTTATAAGCGTCATGTGCTTGAGTACCGAACACACTTGAGTAGATATGCACACAAGCAGCTCAGGAACCGGTGGGATCCAGCTTGGTGCACCACTGGTCACAGGCAGTGCGCATGTCTGACTTTCATAGACTCCACCAATCAGTGTTCCAAAGCGGGGTCACTCAGTGCTGCATTTTGAGGAGCAAGTAAGAGTAGCCAGAGGGTTAAAAAAAGCAAGCAAGCAGAAGGAGTATTCCAGAAATGTGCAGTGTATAATTGTCAAAATCGGTTGTTACTGGTTCAGCCATGTGCATGAATTTGAAATCCTGCCATGGGTTCTCCTGGCTTATTCTTGCCTGAAATTTCCAGCCACGAATGGAATGTAACACTTTACCCTTTTTGAACTTCTTCCTTCTCAACGCAGCACCACATTAAAGGTCAACAGTAAAATTTCCACATCCTATTAAATACTGTTCATAGAACCAGATATGATACTTCCAAATGCTACTCTTGTTCAAAGACATACGTGTTCTCGTTGCTGTGGGAGGATCTAGTGAACGTGAAATTTTTTGTTTGAAAATCCAGGGGTTTTTTGGCCTTAGTTGTCTTTGTTTTGACTTTGTTGATCTGGCAACAATTGGTGAATTGTTTTGGAGTAGAAGATTACTAGATTAAAAACAGTATTTTGCTAAGAATAGATCTCTTGCCTAATCACCATTGTCTCAAGAGACGATGTGAGTGTCTGTTTCTATTTATCACAATGTTAAATATCAGCCAGAACATAGTGTGGACTGGATTAACCCCTTTTTGTTTATGATATTATGGTACAAATTCATTTTTCCCTTTGTTAGCATCTACATTGGGAGGGCTCAGTCATGTAGTAAATATGCTGGATAAGTAGTGATTTCTGAGGTAATCACTTCACAAAGTCATTTCCCCTAAAAGATAGCACAGTTATGCCTTTGTCTAGCCTGATTTGTATAACTTCTATGGGGTTAAGAGGTTGTTTATTAGACATTTTTGAATATATGCTCTATGTATGATTTTATAGTCTTTGTTCCTACCATATAGAAATATGAGTGGTTTTGAGAAAATGGTAATCTTATATGCAATATATTAATTCAAATGAGGTATTCCATTTATAAGCCATGCTGTAAATCATTCTATTAGGTGAATAATATTAAAGGCATCTATAGATAAAATCTAACAGCATAATAAAAATAGAATACAATAAAGTAGAGGTTGATCCTGAAGTATGAGATTATTCTATTAGAAAACTTATGTACAATCACTACCTCAATAGATAAAAGGAGGAAAACTATGTGATTATACTGATTAAGTGACAAAAGATATGTGACAAAATTTAACATTTAGTTCTAATAATTTTAAAAACATTTTACAAATTAAGAATAGTAAAATATTATCTCAAACTAAAAACCAACATCATACATGGATGGTAGAAGTATTATGGGACATCCCCATTAAATTGAGAAGGAGCCAGGGTTTTTCACTGTCCTTCATATAGTGAACACAGTTCAAAGAAATGCAATGAGCTATGAATATTAGAAATGAGAATTTATAATTTATATGACATAATTGTCTACCCTAAAAACGTGAGATCGACTAAAAAAGAATAATCTTCATATGAGTTCAATGAGAATATTTCCAAAATAAATGTATGAAATCAGAAGTTCTCTTATGTTTAGTAATCATACATTTGTGAAAATGACATTTAAAACAGCAACCCAAAATATAAAATGCCTACATTTTTAAAACTGTATGAGGTATATAGTGTTCATATATCTTTAAAAATTTGAAATGTTCTCAAGGCTATCAAAACAATTACAAATAAAAATCTCATATTTTACATGGAGTAATATTTTAAAGATACACTATATTTCAAAATTAAATTAATGCCAATAAGTCAAAGTTAGAAATTTATTTTTGAATTTGGGAAATAAGTTAAATTTTTTTGAAGAAAGTACTTGAGAAACGCTAAGAGGTACTTTTGCTAATCAAAATGTGAAACCTATTATAAAACAGTTAATGCCACATTTTTATTGACAGGGAAAGCAGCACATCAGTACAACAGAACAAAAAGTTCATAAACACACCTAACTACTGTAAAAAAAATCTTATAACAAAGGTACTAAATTTGTTGGGTAAGAGAACATTATTTGATAAGAGGCAGAAGCTATCAAAAGAAAGTAAAAATAAATTTGACAGCATTATTGAAAATGGTGTATTGTTTCTACATAAAACAATCCACAAATTAAAAGACGAAATGCAAAGGCAACAAAACAAAGCCAACTAGGAATAATATTTTGCAAACTAGATGACATTTAGAAGCTTTAATTCATTATTCCGTAACTAGACTATAAGAAAAACAGAAAAATGGACAAAGAATATAAATGGGTAATTAACAACAGAGAAAAGGAAAAAAATGAAAAATACAAATATAAGTGTAAGAAAATAATCAAATTCACTACTAACCAAAGAAAGACAAATTAAACGAATAATTATTTTCACCCATAAAGTTGCCCTTTTTCCTAAAACTAAGATGCATGGGGTGGCAGCAGTGATGCTGAACACCGCTCTGAGCTATCTCACAGGAGATTTAAATTGACTCAGCTTTTCTGAGTGGCTTTTGGCATCTTTATCAAAAGCATGAAAGTCCTGAAGTCCTTTGATCCAACAGTTTCACTTTTAATGTATTATTCTAAAGAAATGATAAAAGTGGGCAGAAATTACAAAGAAGTTCATTGGGGTGTACTGATCAAGGCAATAATAAATTGGAAAATAAACTGTAAGTATTTGAACAATAGGAAATCAGTTAAATAATTATGATATATGTCTATGAGAACCTTATGCAAACTTTAAAAATAATTTTGCCAAATTAAATTATACATAAAAATGCTCATGTTCTCCTGTCAAGAGAAATATGCAGACTACAAAGGAAAATGAATAGAAAGATCTTTTATTTTTCTTTTTTAAAGGTAATTCCTAGAAGCTGTATGGATAAACACCAAAATAACAGTGGTTTTCTCTGGCTGGTGGGATTATGAATGATTTTAATTTTCTTATTTTGTACTTGCCTCATATTTGCAATTTTTTATACAGTGGCCACATACAACTGTTATAATTTATCATAATAAAATTATATTTTATTTTACAAGAGATGTATTTTGGTTTGTAAAAACAAATCAGAAATTGAATGATAGAATTATTTATTAATTCAGAGTTTGAAAGAAGAATCTCTATTCACTGTTTTCCCCATTACTACTTAATTGGATAATCTAGGTTTTTCATTAACTTTAATGTAGACACAAATAGAATCCATAGTATCATTTAGGCACCAATCATGGGATTAATTAGCTGTTTACATAATTGGATCTTAGTTTAAGCAATCGTAGCTATGCAAAGAATGCCTTTTTCTTTGCAAAACCGATGAAGTACCAGCTTTTAAAATTAATCCTGTTAACTTGTAAAAAGCTTGTGTAGTATCCCAAGGAAAAATTAGAATATTCAAGTTAAAGGTGACCTTGAAAGATGGATAGATTTGAATTCAACATTTACCTGTTCTTTAAGGACTTAAAATCATTGTCAAAAAGGGAAATGAATGGTATGAAGACAAAATCTCTTCTGTAGAAGTTATGCACTCAGGGTGGCCCCACTAAGATTAGAGGAATGAACAAGTAAGTGATAATTTGTACTCTCAGGAAACTTATTAGGCGTTAAGGTTGATGGAGAGTGTTGGTGGGAATGGGCAAGGTAAGACTGTGGTTTTGGTAAATGACTTAAGGAACTGTCAAGTTACCCAGATGGAAATCTCTGGCAGGTATTTGGGAATATGGAATTGGTCCTCAAATCAGACATGCCAGTGGCAATGATACTGATGTGGGAGTCCATTGCCAAAGTGCCAGCTGATGCCCTGTGAAAGCATGAATTCAAGGTGAGTTCAGAGTCCACTGGTAGCTCAGCTCTAACTCCAGGGAATGCTCTTCTCATTCTGCTCCCGGAGTTATGCTTCAGGGCACATCACTCACATCCACTCCACTAAAAGCAATGCTCCTTCCACCTCTTCATGCAAAGTGGCCCGTACTAGATGAGTCCACTTGCACAGTAAGACAAAGGAAGGACAGGATTCAAATTTATGTGTGCAAATTTATTTGTTATAAAACAAAAGGTGTACAGGTACTCACCTGTAAAAGGGGGAAGGGGCAAACAGGAATCAGTGAACTGGTGAAAAGAAAAAGAATGATATGGAGCAAAACTTAAGGGATTGTTTGGCTCATGCTGTCAAACATTATATCCTAAGGCAGTGAGAACTGAGACAGGTGCTGGGCCTAAACGTATAAAGAAATAGGTAAATCTTGCAGATCAAGGAGTCCACTGACTTGAAAGGAAAGGAGAGGACAGCAAGGCACCTGGAAACAGAAGCTGGTGCCTGGGAAGGAATGGAAAACTCTGGGTTCAGATGTAGTATCATTGATTGAAGGACTTCTGTTTCTATTTAGAGAAACCTGGCTGTATTTCTGTGTAGAACTAAAGGAATCAGAGGAAATGGAGAAATGAGAGGTACAAGCGAATGAGGGAATGCTTAATTATACCTTCCTGAGGAAAGCAGAAGGGGATTGGATCAATATACCAAGGACAGGATTGGCCCTAGAAAAGAGAAGCCTGGTCCATCTCTCAAAGATGGAATGAGACTGAGGTGAACAAGAAACCAACTTCTTCCAGAAGAGAGACAAGTTGAGTCATTGAATCCAACATAAAATTGGGTTAAATGTAAAGGGAGAGACCCAAAGTCATCTACGAGCCCTCTCATAAGCTTCCAGAGAGCCCTTTTATGAGCTTTTTCCCATTAACCTTCCTTTGGTAGCTATAGAAATAATTTTAAGCCATCTTATGCAAGGCTGTTCTAATATATACCTTAATAATAAAGTCACCATCAGATGTAAGGAATAGGGGACCACTTTAGAGATTTTTTGGGAATAGGCCAGTGGTGGGTGTGGATAAATTAGAGATAGTGCCAAATGCAGTTTGCAGAAGGGTTAAGGCATGTGTCTGGTAAATTGTATTTAGTTTTACCAAATACTGCTTCACTGTTTTCTGTAACTGTGTTTTCTCTTTCTAATGCCTGGGGGGAAAAAGATCATCAGACTAGGTATATTCTGTGATGTCTTTTTTCTTTTGTAAATAAAGTTTAATTTTCTTCAAACTTTTATAATTTTCTCTTGCATCTCAAGTTTTATCTTTAATCATTTTATTTCACATCCTGGCAAAACCAGATATTTATACTTTAAAATAAATGTATCTTCTTTGCTCTTAAAACATAAACATAAAGCAAAAGCATATTCATGATTTTTCACACATATATTTATATTTCTTTGCCACCAATGTATTTAGTAGCGTTTCAACCACTCATATTCATTACAACTTTTAACCAAAGTAATTGCTGTAGATTGAGTGCTTGTGTTTCATCAGAGTTCATAGATTGAAACCTAATACCCAGTGTGATGGTATTTAGAGGTGAAGGCTTTGGGAGGTGATTAGGTCACAAGGGTGGAGCCCTTATAAATGGGATTAGTGCCATTATTAAATATACCTCAAGAGCTCCCTCACCCCTTCCTCCATGTGAGGACAACTGTAAACTAGGAAGCAGCTTTTCACCCCACACCGACACGAGGGCACCTTGGTGTTGGACTCCCGACCTCCAGAACCATGGAGACTGACTATCTTCTGTCTGCCACCCATCTATGGTTTTTGTTATAGCAGCTCACGCAAACTAACACAGTAACTAAGTTTTATTTCTTCACTATCATAGAGAAAAAATAGGAGCTGATACAGGAAAATTTTTGTCACACATAAGCATCTCAACAGATCAGCAATAAGTGCTCATTTTATGAATGCCTATAGTCACACAGATGTCCCTTTTTATGTTTTGTAAAGAGAGAAAAATAAATATGTGCTTCTACATGCTCTAAAGATAGCCAAACATACTAGCAAACTGTTTTCTGGTAGACCTTCTATCATATATAAAAATAAAATTATGCCTGATATTAAATTAAAATTATGCCTGATAATCAATATTTTTGTATTCTATTTTATTTAAACTTTCTAGGTATCCAAAGATTTTTTCATTAATTATCAATTTAGTATTAGTCCAATATCTTAAAGTTAACAAAGGATATTGGAAATTATGTATCAGATAACAGATTACAAATCAACATGATCAATGTTGATAATAAAATTATCTATCAGAAATAAATCCAATTTAGTTGAACACATAATTTTACATTTTTAATAATGTTAGATATTCAGAAGTAATGCCAGCTCATCTGATCAGTGAAACCAGTAGAAAAAGTTTATTAAGTTTAGATTAACCAGTTTTTCTATGTGAAAACAAACTTTTCTGTGATAACTCTTGAGAAAAGAATATTGAATGGGATACTGAGTTTATTAGTTAACATGTACCTTATGATAGATCCTTTTATTAAACACAGGAATAGTGTTTCATCCAATGCTTTAGAATTTTGTGATAGAATTGGCAAGCACTGTATACTTTCAGCTCTCTCGGTTCAGAAGAGCCACAGTAGCCACTAACACACGGTAAAATGAGTCCTTTGTTGGCACAGACTGGTAGATGGTGATGAGTATCCTGCCCACAGCTCAAAGGATTTGGCTTTTGAGATGATAGGTAATTCCCAATACTTTGCTTGTAAATCAGATTTGGTTTTAAAAATAGTAGACAAAGGGATATTCATTGAAGTCAGATATGTTATTAGATGTAAGTTAAAATTTCCTAATAATAAATCATTCATACTTTCCCAATGAACATAAAATTAGGAAAGGACTTAGCAATTATCTAGATGATGACTCCAATTAAAAAAATTAATTGTGATTACAATTGCTACATGTCAATAGCTTCTTCTGTATAAAACTGAAAACAACACAAATGAGGTCAATGTTCCTTCTGACACTTCTGAGTCTTCCAAGCAAGCACACAGGTTAACTATATTGTCAGTTCACTGTGCAACCTTCCAAACTTTTTATGAACATTAATATACAAATATACATAACTGCAGAAAATATGCAATATTGTTTAATGTATGTTCAATAAATAGCACTGTGTTTTATATAACTTGCCTTTTCTATTTCATGTGTCTTAGAGATCTTAACATATTGATAGAGATAGAGCTGCTTTACATTTTTTATCTGATGCAGGGCATATCATCATACGAATGCCCCACAGTTTTATGTCATTCAGTTTGTATATGGATATTTGGCTAGTTTCAGATTTTTCCCTATTACAAATAATGCTGGAATGCAGGTGCTTCCTTGCACTGGCTTTTAGGACGCCTAAAGAAGGGAAATGCTGTGCCACAAGGTATATGTAACTCACATTTTAATAGGCATTGCCAAATTACCTTCCAAAAGGATTGTACTAATTTTGTCTCTCGCCAGCAATCTTTTAATTTTAGGAATGAGGAAAGTGAAGCAGAGAGATTTTATAGCTTACCAAACACCATGAAAACCTAAGGAATACACGTCAGGTATCCTGTCTTCCTGATAGATTTCTAAAGTTTATACCAAATTTACTGCAACTTTATAAATGAAAAGAATGTGTACTAAACTAGCCTCTTTGAAACTTTGCTTTATGTTTTTCTTATTCTTTACTGACTTTGCAAAAACCCGTTCTGATTGGTTATTTAAATTGAGTTGAAGTATAGCAGAAGTATAGTGATCAATTTAGGGGTTACAGGAAATTATTATAAATGCAAAATTCTTAACTTTTCTGTTTTATTTTTTCAGGTTGTGTGATTCTGTAATCTTCCATCTGCTAACATTTTTATGGTTCTGATATTTTCTAATATAATTGAAATTCTTCCAGTTTAGAAATTTCATTTCCATAAACGTAGCAATAGAATTTTTATTTTTTTTTATTTTTTATTTTTAGATTTTATTTATTTATTTTTAGAGAGGGAAGGGAGGGGGAGAGAGAGAGAGAGAAACATGAATGTGCGGTTGCTGGGGGCCATGGCCTGCAACCCAGGCATGTTCCCTGACTGGGAATTGAACCTGTGATGTTTTGGTTCGCAACCCGCGCTCAATCCACTGAGCTATGCCAGCCAGGGAGTTGAATTTTTATTTTTTCAATTGATGTATTTCCAAATGTGATGAAACAAAAACACAAGTAATATACTTGAGAGATTGAGCCTATATTTTTTGAAAAATATCATTTTAATGGAGTTTGGGTTCCCTCTCTATGAGTTCTTCCACATCCTGGGGTCAGGTTGGGTTGTAAATGTCTGGTGATCCAAGCTAGCATTCAGTTAACCTCATTTGGGTTCTCTTTGCCTCTTGATCTAGAAAAATATATCACTTGAACTCTTACACATTTGAAGATAGCTGGGTCCACACTCATACTTATTTTTGGATAACTAATATGTCTTTGTAGTTACCATGTGTCAACTAGATGTTGATGAAAAGTTCTGTAGGAATCAAAAAATACAAGAAATGAAATGAAATACTCAATGGGCACTGAGTAGAAGCGAGGAACTGGGCTAGGCATTTTTATGTGTGTGATCTAATGTAGGCTCATGAGAAACTCTACTGCAAAATTTTATTTTACTCAATTTCCATATCAGAAAATAGAGGCTGAGAGAGGAGAGGATTATATAGAGTAAATACAGAGATTCCCAAGCTTTCTTTTCTTTTTTCCACCACCCTGCCTTCCCCCTTGGCAGAAATCAGTGAAAGTTGGAACAAGAGAGCCTCTTGGAAACAGTGGGAGTTTGAGCTTAGTCCAAAAAGGTGGCCAAGAGTTTGCTTAGATGAGAGGGAGAGGGGTAATGTTTATGAATGGGGAGGAGTCTGTGCAAAGACACAGAAATGAAGACAGGCATGGTGCTCAAATGTAGTTTACTCACATTTAGCTACAAAGAACAGAGCCCAGTCCATTTGGCTTTGGCCAGGCTAATTTCAGAGGAAAAGGAGCTTTTGCAAGAAATCCACTAGGTCCTCATAAAGAGCAACCAGAAATTAGGAGTCAGGAGCTAAGATTACTCCTGCTGTTTCTCTAGAGAACTTAATGTCTGTTCCCTGCATCTCTTGATATTCCTGATAAATACATTATCTCTTTGCAGAATGCCTTATTTGCTTTGCCCAGTGGGTGGCCATCTGCCACAGCAGAGATGCACTAGGGACCCTGAGCCTAAATGTCAGATTCCAAGGGCCCTGTGACCATCCCTGCTCCAGTCTGCTGTAATGAGGAGAATGGCTTAGAATGCTCACTTACCTTGGCCTGGGAACAGGGTCTTTGACAGTGTGGCACAGGCTTCTTCTCTCAGAAAGGGATGGTTGGCATTTGAACCGCAAGGAGCAAGAGAAGTGGGAGGTTGATATGGTTAGAATCACTATGGGATATCTCCAAGGCCAGTGGAAACACATGCATTTGATTCTCTAATTCAGAAGGAAAGGTTTGCAAGGTAAAGGGATTTGGTTCAGGGAAATCTGAAAGGATGGAGAGACTGAGACTCAGAGGTAAGTTAAGAGATACTGGCATTGAGCACATAGAGGTGGGAGGGAATGCCAATTGCAGAGGAGACAAGAGATACTTTGAAGGAAAGACAAGCATGATTTCTTGACTGGTTATAAAGAAAGGGCAGCATTAAGCTCCAGAAATAGTGACAAAGTTGTGTGCCTTTGGGAGATAAAGAAAGGAGGTGGGAAAGGAACCTGATTTTCAGAAGAGAGAAAATGCATCTGTTTGGGGGATGTCTCAGGTTCAACTATGGTATGTGGATACTGACCATTAAAGTGGGGTTTGCAAAGTGAATTGGGTTAGGTGTGAAGCCAGGTAATTTGGAATTAAAGAGATGAACTGGGGGGTGGGCTTTGAAGGAAAATGAGGAATCAATGGCCAATAGCCTTCCATCCAAATTTGCATCATTTTGGGAATGCTCTGTCTGGGTTTGCCACAGGATTTCACTGAACTTCCTAGAGTACATATAAGGTTATGGGGTGATGATTCAAGACCTAAACACTTGAAAAATAACATAATCTAATATTGTGCTAGAACACTGTGACAATAGAGTCCTTCCCTTAGGGAAAGCTCTAGAAGCAAGTTGTGTTTACTGTGGATAAAACTGATGATGGAACCTGCTTTAAACCCTGTGCCAGGCAGATGGCCAGTGATCCCTAACATGTGCCTTAGATCACAAATGCAACTGGAAAATGGCTAAATATTAAAACATGGGGATAAATAGTTCTTCCTCTTGTACTAATGGGACCTGGCCATTCCCTAATGCAGACAACATTGCTCTGAAAGAATGGCTGCATTTTAGCCAAGCCATGAACTCCTTTTCTGAGACTCTGCCAGTTCCTGGTGGAAGCCAGGAAATATATTTTTAGGCCTCTGTAACTCTGGCTAAGGAACCATGTAGTGCCTAATGTTGTCATCCAATGGATATAAATAGAACCTTTAAGGAGACAAGCCATATGCTTTGTAGTGGTGACTTTATTTAACTCCAGATCTGATTTACAATCACTGTAATTTCTAAAAACCACTCATTTTATTCATGAAGACTATTCATTACACATAGGAATGCTTTATAGCTTGACTGGAATCAGAAACCAAGAATACTTTCTTCCCCAAAACTTGTAATAAGGTCAAATACTAAAGGCTAATAGTAATTGCTTTTAGCTGTTCTCTTAGAATTGAAAACAAATGTAACTGAGTACTCACAAAATAGTGTACTGTTAATAGTGTATTTGTACAGTATAATTTTAATTTCCTAATTATTTTATGCATTGCTTCAAAATTAAATGAGACTTTAATTTTCTAATATTTGAAAAATTAAAAGAACTGGTTTTTATAATTAAGATCAGTTTTATACTTTTATATTAGAGAATTTTTATGATAAGAGTTAATATAGAAAATTTATAATGGTACATACTTCAAACCAGTATAAAATGTGCTGCATATCTATTAGAATGACAAAAATTGAAAAGACAGACAATATGAAGTTTTATATAGATATAGATGACTGGAATTTTCATTCATTGCTGGTGGGAGTGTAAATTGGCTATAACCACTTTGGAAAACTGTTTATTAGTATTTATTAGAATAATACATGTGTTTACTATATGAGCCTAAGATAAATGAGCCTATTTTTTCTTCAGAAAAGTTATGAATATGTTATTAACATTTTTATTTGTAATAGACCCAAGCTGCAAACAACCTAATTGTCTATCAACAAAAGATGGATGAACACACTGTTAGAATGAAATGTTAATAATTGCTACTATATGGCTGGAATTTCATAAATGCCATATTAAGTGAAAGAAGCCAGGTACCAATCAAATATGATTCCTTTTGAATGAAGTTCAAGAAAAGGCAAAACTAATCTATGCTGATAGAGATAAGAATAGTAATCCACTTTCCTCTGGGGAGTATTGGAAAGTGGCGCCTGAGAATTTTGGGGTGATATGGAAATGTTCTAGGAGTGAATCTGAATAGTGGTCCCATGGGCATATGCATTAGGAGAAATTCATCCAACTGTGCACTTAAAGTTAGACTTTTTTAACTATGTGTATATTATTCCTCACAATAAATGTATGAAATAAGTGTTGTATGCCTCAGAATGATTCACAGAAAGTTGTTTTCTTTTTTCCAATCCCACAGAGAAGGAAGGGGCTAATTTTAGTGCAGAAGGTTGAACCTGGGCCAAACTGAGGCAGAGATGGGTGCAATTTAAGTATTGAAACAAATACAAAGGGGCTTTAACTTTCTGTATTTTTCACAAAGAAGTAAATTAGTTCTACTGTGAAAATAGTAAACTGGTGTGATTTAGGAGACTTAGCACTGTTTTTGCCCTGTAGAACAAGTAGTAATATTTTGATATTTTATATCATGTCATATCAGATACAATGAAAAAGAGAAAACATCAATTTTAAGAAAGTTTACTTTAAAAATTTTGATATAAATATAAAAATATATGAGAAAATAACAATAAAAGATAAATAATAAATAAAAAGCAAAAAATTAAAAATTAAAATTAAAATATATAAACTTGCTGTGGGTGGTGAACACACAATACAATATACAGATGATGTATTATAGAATTACACATCTGAAACCTATATAATTTTATTAATCAATGTCACCTCAATAAATTCAATAAAAATACCTCAAAATGATTTCTAGCATAAATAGCACAAGATGCTATGGCAAAAATGTGGATGGAATACAGGTGAACCTTCAACAACGTGGGGAGGGGTGACAACCCCCACTCAGTTGAAAATTTGGCATAGCTTTTTTGACTATAGAGTTGGCCCTTCACATTCATGGATTCATCCAACCACAAATCAGGAAAAAATTATATATGAAGAACAAAGTAGGAGGGATCACAATACCTGATACCAAACTGTATTACAAGGCCGCTATAATTAAAACAGCCTGGTACTGGCATAAGAACAAACACATAAACCAATGGTACAGAAGAGGGAGCCCAGAAACAAACCCAAGTCTCTATGGTCAATTAATATTTGACAAAGGGGGCAGAAGCATAAAATGGAGTAAAAATAGCCTCTTCAATAAATGGTGTTGAGAGATCTGGACAGCTACATGCAAAAAAAAATGAAACTCGATCACCAGCTTACACCATACACAAATACAAATTCAAGGTGGATAAAAGGCTTAAATGTAAGTTGTGACACCATAAAAGTCCTAGAGGAGAACATAACCAGGAAAATCTCAGACATTGCACGCAGCAATATTTTCACCGATATGTCCTCTAGAGCAATGGACATAAAGGAAAGAATAAACAAATGGGAACTCATCAAATTAAAAAAAAAAAAACTTCTTTACAGCTAAAAAAAACAGCATTAAAATGAAAAGAGAACCAACTATATGAGAAAACATATTTGCCAATGATACCTCAGATAAGCGTTCAATCTGCAAAATATATAAAGAACTCATAGGACTCCACTCCAGGAAGACAAACAACCCAATTAAAAAATGGGCAAAATACTTGAACAGATACTTCTCCAAGGAGGACATACAGAGGGCCCAGAGACATATGAAAAGATGCTCAGCATCACTAGCCATCAGAGAGATGCAGATTAAAACCACAATGACATACTACTTCACACTGGTCAGTATGGCCATCATAAACAAAGCAATAGGAACAACTATAATGGACACATGGACAAAACCAAGGCGAGGTAGAAGCAGGGAGGGAGGTGGAAATGGCTGGGGTAGTAGCAAGTGGTGGGTGGTTAATTCAGACAACTGTACTTGAACAACAATAAAATAATTTTTTAAAAATACAAAAATTATATCTATATTTTTATATAACCAGTCCTGCAAATAGGACTATATGGGTACTTATAAGGTTTTTAGTGCATTATTTTGTGGTGATGCTTTCCTTGTTTTTCTCCCCATTTTACATCTCCTCTTATTATCACAACCTACTGTTTGTCTTACATAATTTTTTAAGCTCACACAATAAGGCACAATTATATATACATAGATACGTGTGTGGGTATATAAGTATATGTATACTCCCACACACACATTCATAGATAAGTACAGATTTCTTTGTCTTTGTGCTACAAAAAAAAATGGTATTATATCATATCCACTTTCCTACACCTTGCTTTAATCTTCTCAATAAACCTCCATGAAAATTCCTTCAAGTCAGTTGGCATGCCATGGTGGGCCCAATAGTCCTTTGGGTGGGTATGTCATAATTTACTCAGCTAGTGCATTGTGTGTGCATTTGGTTGGGCAGGTCTTCAGTGTACTTCAGTGAGAGAGCTTTGGACTCTGAAACAGCAGCTAGGGTTATGTCACTTCAGTTGTCTGAGCCCGTTCTCCTCATCTGTCTTTGGGCGATAAATTTATATCTGCTTGCCCACATTACATGGAAGCTATAAGAATAAAAAAGATAGTATATAGGAGTATGAATATTCGGTATGATGGGAAGAGCTTTACCGTTTTTAACCCTTACAGCTTGCTTGTGTTTAGTGCTGGCTGTATGTGAGGGTTTTTTTCCTAAGGGCTTTTAGTGTATTTATTTAATTTATTTAATTTTCACAATAATCAAATTTGTATGTTATTATTTTCTCAGTTTTCCTGATGAGAGAGGCTGAGCTAACTTGCACAGGGTCAGCAGGAGATCTCAGATTCCAACCCTGTGCGTCCCACTTGAGAGCCTGTGCTTTCACATACCAGGCGGCCTTGCCTCTCAAACGGCCTGTTCACTGGACATTTTATTTTATACATGAGTATTCATAGGTAACATAAAAAGAACGGCTCTCAAGAAAGTGGTGTAATTACATTGACAATCATAAACAATATTAAATTTAAAAACAAAAGAGGAGAATGTGTATCACATAGGTATTTATGTGTATGAAACCATCCCAAATATAGTGGCTTAAAACAACCACCATGTGCGTAGATCCTGATTCTGTGAGCCTGCATTTGTGGCTGGGCTCAGCTGGGGGCTGTCGGTGTCATCTGGACCCACTCGAGCATCCGCGGTTAGCTGCTGGGTTAGCTTGGCAGCGCTGCTCTGGGGATCTCCTGACTGTAAACCAGAATAATGATGGGGGCAATACCATGGTGCTCTCATCCTTCAGCAGCTTTTGTCAGGCTTCTACCGATAGTGGTTGTATGGTTTCAAAAAGGAGAAGGGAACATACAAGAATTCTTGAAGCCTATGCTTAGAACTGGCCCAACATAGTTTCTAACACATTTTCTGAGTCAAAGCAAGTCACCAGGCTAACCCAGATTCAACCACTTGATGAGAACTACTGCCAACTCACATGGCAGAGGGACAAAATTATATGGGGATGAATAATAATTGCTATCTTCTTCAGCATGGGTGGAAAACAATAAAAAATATTACTATTTTCATCCCATAGAGCTCAGGCACTGATTTCCTATTAGTATTGCGTGAGTGTGTATGTGTTTTCTGCTGAGAATTTCTCCTATATGTTTATTCTTTATAAATATATAAATAGTATATATTTTCTTTGCAGATAGTTAGTGTTCCTTTGAGGGGAGGGCATTTCTTTCTGAGAAAGTGGCTTGCTTTTTCTTAATGTCTAAATTGAAGCAAATCTCTCTACACTTAAAGCCATCCTAGTGTTCTTAAGGTCCCTTGGTCTTGAATAATTTTAATTTCTATTATTCAGGCAGACAGAGGACATGGCATTGTATTGTAGCATTTCAAAGGGGCAGGACTATTTGGCGATGTAATCAATGTATCAAAGCCAAATTCTCTAACTCAGATAACTTACAAAGTTGTACATTTCCCAAGGAGCACTGTCAAACTTTCCAAAATGGGCACCCTTCCTGAACCTCTAGCATCCTCTCTTAATACTTTCAGTTTCCAGAATCCTTGCCGCATCATGCTAAAGAAGGACACACATTTAGCAGATGAGTAAACTGAGGCACAGGAAAATATCTCTAGGTTTCATTCAGGGTTCATGGACTGAAATGCAAGTGTTTCTTATTTTTTGACCCTTGGCCATATACATTGTCTAATGTGATTTTCAGTTTGTTCTATGTTTTTCTAGGAACCATATCTTTTTTTCTTTTGAATGCTTAAGTATATTATATTTATAATATAATATATTTATTAACTCATTCTTTCCACATGACATTTCTTCTGAGAAAAGTAGGTGCAAGGAAATTATGATGTCTTTGCATAAAGAACCTTAGAAAACTACGTTAAATTGCTTACTTAGTGAATGTTCCTTTTTGGTTTTTAGTCATATGGCATAGTAGATAAAAGCATTGATTCAGGAATTGGCCAGACTAGTATTCATATTCTAGTTCCACCATGTCTGTATGACTCAGACAGTTTATCTCTCTCTCTCTCCTTCCCTCTCTCTCTCTCTCTCTCATCTCTTGTTGCTGCCAAGTCGTCTTATTGCATAGCGATGAGATTATATATATATATATGTAAGTATAAGTGTGTGTGTGTATATATGTATATATATTAGGCTATCACTTTGTAGTTAAAGCACAATACATGTTTATTATTACTCTTTCTTACTGAGGTATAATTGGCCTATAGAATTCTATGAGTTTCCGGTGTATAACATGATGATTTGTTGTTTGCATGTATTATGAAATGATTGCTGGGACAAGTCTAGTGAACTGCCATCACCATGTGGAGTCACAGATATTTTTCTTGTGATGAAAACTTTTAAGGTCTACTCTCTTAGAAACTTTCAATTGTGCAAGTACACTTTTATTAACTATATTTACCATGCTGTATATTACACATTACATTCCCATGATTTATTTATTTTATAACTGGAAATTTGTACCTTTTGACCTCCACCCATTTTGTACTCATCCTCACCCTGTGCTTCTGGCAACCACAAATCTAATCCGTTCTTTGTATCTATGAGCTTGGGTTTTTTTTCTTTTTATTCCACGTATGAGTGCAAACTTATGGTATTAGTCTTTCTCTGACTTATTTCACACAGCACAATGCCTTTCAAGGTTTATTCATTCATTCTTTTTTATGGTTGGATAATATTCCATTGTATACATACCACATTCAAAAAATTATTCATCGAAGGACACCTAGGTTGCTTTCGTATCTTAGCTATTGTAAATAATTGCTGCAGTGAATATGGGGGATTGCATATATACTTTTGAATCATTTATTTATTTATTTATTTTTAACGCATTTTAAAAAAGTTTTATTTATTTATTTTTAGAAAGAGGGGAAGGGTGGGAAAAAGAGAGGGAGAGAAACATCAATGTGTGGTTGACTCTCACATGGCCCCCACCGGGGACCTGGCCTGCAACCCAGGTATGTGCCCTGACTGGGAACCAAACTGGTGACCCTTTGATTCACAGCCTATGCTCAATCCACTGAGCTACACCAGCCAGGGTGAATTAGTTTTTTTTTGAAATAAATACCCATGGAATTACTGAATCATATGGTACATATATTTTTAATTGTCTTTTTTTTCTTGAGAAACCTCCTTGCTCTTTTCCTACTGGCTGCAACAGTTTACATACTCCCCAACAGCGCACAAGTCTTCCCTTTTCTGCACTTTCTCACCAACAGTTCTTATTTCTTGTCTTTTTGTAACAGCCAGTTCTAACAGGTGTGAGGCTGTGTCTCATTGTAGTTTTGCTTTGCATTTTCCAGATGGTTAGTGATGTTGAGCATCTTTTCATGTACCTGTTGGCCTTTTGTATGTTTTTATTTTTATTACTCTTGCAAACAAGGGACAGAGTGAGAAAATGCCCCCCTTAGGTTAGAAGTGGCAATGACAGGACAGAGGATCATAGTGTCCACTTTCTTATGTTTCTCCATCTTAGCTTTTGAGTTTTCTTTAAATTGCCCTGATGATTCATGCCTTACCCTTGGGTAAGATCCAATGAGTTAATACATTTAATGTGCTTAGTGCAAGGTGTGGAAAGAGTAATGCTCTGTAAAGCTATTAGCTTTCTTCCTTTTTTATCCTTTTTCCTCTGGTGACTGAACAGCTTTTATCCCAGCCCTATTAGTTTGGATGCCACAGAAGCAGACCCTGAGGTACAGGTAGTATGCATTAGGTATGGATCCCAGGAGAGAAGGGCAAAGGGATGGTGGGAGCAGGCCAGGGACAGGGAAGATGCCAAATAAAGGTTCCATTTTATGGGAAGTCACAGCCTCAGCATGATCCCTTGGGATGCTGTGGCACATAAGTGCCCCTTAGAATATCTCCTGCCTTGCAGTAAGGGAGCTTTCATTGTATGCTCCTGAGCCAGTCTGCCACTGACTGTGGACTGTCTTGGTGGGATAGAACTTCCCAAGCATTTCCAGTTCTCTATTCTGATAGGGCAGTTCCACTGGCTGAAGGGAAAAAAGCTGTATGTGCAGGCAGTGGGGAACAAAGCATGTGGAAACTGGGGGTGGGTGCACAGCCCTGCAGAAAGGATTGAGGTGGAAAATCTGGGCGGGCAGCACCTTCTCAGAGTTTATAAGGGCCAGGTAAACAGATCTTTTGTTAAGTGGTGGTCTTCTGGTGGGAATAGGAAGGCTACCTTAGGTCAAAGTGACACACCATTTTTGTGAGCAGCTACTAAAGAAATAGCAACCAACAGAAAGAAGTCTTTCTGTGAAGATCAAACACCCAGGAAATCTGTGTCAAGCTTCAGTCTCCCCAGTTAATCTTCTGCCAGACAGGATCTGAACGTGGTTACAGGTATGTGATTAGACGCTGATGATGGAGGATGGTGTCAAGAGTCAGTCTTACCAAACCCCTTGTACAAGGGACCACCTGGTGATTAATTCTCAGGCCACAGAGGACTCTTTCTCCTAAAATAATGGTTAACCTGAGAGATTAACTTCTAAAAGGGCAAGGTCTTGTTGTTTTAGCAAAAGCTTTTAGGAATAAGCAGATTAGGAAAAAAAAACAAAACAAGGAAAGTTTCAGGAAATTTTCAGAATCAAGAAAGAATTTTAAGATTCCTCTTTTCAGAAACCTAACACTAAGAGTTTCAGGGCTATTCATCAAAATCAAAATGAAATATTCTGGTTATATCAATCTTTAATTATAGTCCTTTAGTTGAAGAAATATAATAATAAAAACAATTTGAGGGTTTGATTTAAATAGGAAATAATTATTAGAAGTAGAAAACTTCCAAAAAGCTGTTCATGATCTTTGACATTTTAAAAAAGGCACTTATATTTGTGAAAAAAATGTAATTATTTTTAATGTTCCTCATTTTGGGGTCTCATGAGAAATGAGGAATTACTTATAAGTAATTTTGAATATTTTAGAGGTAAGTTAATAAAACACTTTATCTGTGATTCATGGCTTTTCATCCTTATTCCAGTCTCGTTTGGGTTAAGGAACAATGGGAAGCAATTGGAGAGAAAACTGTCCCAAGCTCCAGAACTGGAAACAGAATTACAAATGGGGAAGGGTGACATTTCAGAATTAACTATGAAGGCTACTGAGATGATGTGGCATCTTCTTACCTATTTTGATTGGCAGAAAGTATCCTAGGTGGACAGCTCATTTTCTCTTTGCTCCGTGCTTCTCTGTGATTTTAAGTGGCATCCACTCTGAAATGTGAGCCTCCATCAAAGCCATGTCTCCATGTACGTACATTTGAAGCAGCAGAGACAAAGTGGCCTGTACTTGTACATGACTCCATTGAGTCCCATAACCCGAAGGCCTTAAGCTTCAATTTATTTCTTTTGATTATTGGCAGATTGCTGTCTGTGCCATCTCTCCGTTGTGCCTGTTTGAGCATATTAGCTATGCTCTCCCTTAATTATTCATGCTTCCAGTGTCACCATTCCAAATTTATGACCAGAAGGACAGTAGATGAGAAGCCTGAAGAACTGAGGCTTAAATCTCTGCCAGAGATTTACTGTCTTTGTTGTAGGTGTGAAGTATTAATAGGCAGGCCAGGTCACTTCAGTTCTTGGCTTAGTACATTTAGTGTAGAATTCTCTGAGAAGGAGTGCATTTCTCTGACACAGCTGGGAAACCGCACACAGGGAGTTGTTGTGGACTGGGATTTAAGCTTAAAGCTATCAGTTCCTATCTGATGGGCATCACCTCAGATCTGTGAAAGTCTGATGCGAGTGCGCAATGCAGGCTTAGAGGATGCTTTCAAGGTGTGTGTCAAAGGCAGTCTTACTCATTTAGTGTTCCCAACTTAATACTTTGTAATTTTTCATTAGTAGCTTAAAGAGAAGATTGTGTAGTAATCATGTAGCATAGATAACCACTGTAAATACCTCATCTTCTGTGTTGCAATTTCTTATTTATTTTACTTTATTGTTTCTGAGCTGTTGGCTTTTGTGACCTTGTGCTTCAAAATCATTTTCATCTGTAAGGTGGTTGGTAATGAGATACTCTTCATTCTATCTTTTGCTGTCTTCAAATGGCCTTTGTAGCCTTTAAAAAAAAATCCTGAGTCTAATCAAAGTAGAAAAAACTACAAGTAATATAATTTTTGGAATTTCTGTTTTAAACTTTTAGTAAACAGATGCATTTAATCTTTCTGTCTGTTGACAAATACTTATTGAGCCCAACAGTGTACCAGGGATGCGCTGGCTGCTGAGTGAGAGGGGCATGAGTGCTGACACATCTCTTACTTTGAGGCTGTCCGTCCACAAACATTTATTGAGTCCTAACAATGTGCCTGGCACTTTGCTAGCTGCTAGGGATTCAGAGTTGAAGAAGCCTAGTTCCCTTTATTCACAGAATGTATAGAAGAGACACAATAAGAACAATGCAGTAGACATTGGGAACGTACTCTGATGAAGGGCTGGGCCAAGTACGGTGAAATCCTCAGGTAGGAATGATTTACACCTGCTCAGGAAGAGCAGGAAAGGCAGCCTTGGAACGTGAAGAGTTGGCCAGGTGGATAAGAGCATGGAGAGGCATTCAAGGCAGAGTGAACTACTTGGTCAACAGCATACAGGCCTGCCAGGCTCCCAGGATCTACCACTGACTTTGTGTTATTGAAGAGCAAAATGTGAGGCAAGGAGTAGCTGCATGGCTGTATGGATGTCAGATCATAAAGAGCTACATATGCTGTTCAAAGTGGTTCATATCTTACCTGCCTGCCATTGCCAGAAGGAAATGTGCCCTTCTAGGAGTCATCTGTTTTGGTCAAGAGAACAGGGAAGAAAATTTTCTAACCACACAGATTGCATATTTGCAAGCAAGATTCAAACCCAGATCTTCTTACCCCCAAAACTTTTAGAGTTGGATGATGATAAAATTTAAGGTCATTTGTTTGCTGCATTAGAGATGATTGGAATTGAAAATGGCCATAGAGGAAAGACATTTATTGTCCTAGACTTAGGGATCTAGATATGAGTATTTGCTCATTGGTGGGTCAACATTGACAATGGCCCTTAGCAAGCTCTTTGAAAGGCAGGCAGTTCTGAAGGTCCTGGGGTATGTTAATTGAAGTGCTCAGTCTGAGCTCCAGATATTCAAGGCTGGAAAGGCAGGTAGTAAGAAAATATGTACAATGAGAGATTAGAGTGGTACGTTTATTATAAATTGGAAAGGAAAAAATAATTCTGAGGGAAACTTGGGGCCCCCAGATATAGAAAAACATGACGATACTGTTTTCACCAAACTGATTCCCAAGGGGCATTTCTGGGTATTAGGCGGCTACTGGTCTCGGGTTCCACTGGGATCGTAGCTATTCTTATTTGCAATGAACAATCACCCAGGTCTCTCAGATGGTGTGAAACTGCTTGCTTCACTTCGGAAAACTGCGTCTACATTTTTGTGACTCCTGTGTTGGAGCTGTGCTGGGCCAGTAACACCAAAAAAATCTTATGTGGCACCTTCTTTCAATGAAGACTTCATAATGTGGGGATGGAGAACAAAATGTCGAACAGCAGGTCCTATAAATTGGCCCAGAGATATCATGTCACATTAGAATAAATGTGAGCTTCATTTTGGAGAGATTTTTGATTTCATTAAATAGCTGTTTCATGCTTAAGCAATACAGCGGACCACAGTGTTTCTAAGATTGCTTAAAAAATATTTTATTTATTTTTAGAGAGAAAAGGAGGGAGGCAGAAAGAGAGGGAAAGAAACATTGATGTGAGAGAGAAACATCCATCAGTTGCTGTTCTGCACCCTGACGGCACTGAACCCGCAACCCAGGCATATACCCTGACCAGGAATCAAACTGTTCCAGTTTGAGGGACAATGCCCAATCAAGTGAGCCACACCAGTCAGGGCCTAAGATTGCTTTCAATACCACCTCATTAGCACACCAAGCCAAACTGAGTCCTTACTTGATTAACCCTCCTACTATTCCTCCTTTACCTTTGCAGTATAGAGCACTGAGTATAGAACTTCATTGGCAGTTCATCTACCATTAGATAGAGGAGTGCACGGAGGGAACAACCTTTATTTATACCATGCCTTCCTCTTGAAGCTAAAATTAATATCCATTTGATAGGCTTGAAATAAAACAGTATCTATGGTTACATCACACTTTTGCTTTGCTTATATGTAGGTGACCTTATGTTCAGGTTTATCTGGGACAGTCCCCTATATGTATGACATTATATGTATGGGTCTATCTATGGACTCATTTCTGGTCCATTTATCTACCCCTATACCAATACCAGAGTGCCAGAGTTATCCTCAGGTGACTATAATTTGTAATCAGGATTGAGCATCACCAGTTTAGACAAATCATGATTCATTACCAGGGGCTGAATGCATTACTAATATAAGTGAAATTAGAATCTTATTTACAAAGAAAAAGGAATGAGTATTGAGTTCACAGATAACAGTGTCTGCTATATTATACTAATATGTTTTTTATGAATAGTCCTTTTGTCCTGTTCATTTCATGGAACTTACTTTATTTCATTTATTTTTCTTACCAAAAATCTACATGTGACTTTTGGACAGATTCCCTTTGTTACCAGTGAAGCATCTTTTGGAGTCATCTGCTAAACTATTTTCCAGAGCAAATCTTATCTATGTGGGCTTACATCGTTTGAGATACTGCAATTTTAGAAACCTTGTGTGATATTCAATACAACCTCTGGAAATTTTAGGCCAAGCCATAAATATCATTTGCATAAATTAGAATAGTTTTTTGCCATTAATCATGCATATATTGGGGTGATCTATGAAACCACTTATTGTATTGATTTTTAAAAGTGGTCCTGAAAAAGCCCCTTTAAATTACATATACCATTTGCAATTGTGAGATCATGCCCACCTGGGAGTAATTCCTAAATCTGCGTTAATTTTTTTAAAACTTTCTGTTATGCTAGTTCTATTTAACTAAACCTCTGAAAGTATCCAAATTAGGATTAATTGAGGTAATTGCAGGTTAAAGTCTCTTTCCCAAATATTGTTCTGTTGTTCAAAACAAAGTAATCTAGAAAACAATGGAAACATTAGTAATTTCGTTAGGACCTGGCTGTAAATCGGGCCCCTCTTTTCCAAGGGATACTTATCAAGAAAGAAAGTTTCCTCTTGCAGACAGCTTATACAATTGTTTTCTGTAGATCTTTGGCTTTGTAACTTCTTTTGACCAGGGTTCAAAGTGGCAAATTTTAAATAGTTTGACAACTGCAGTATAACATGGTTAACTTATGTGATATGGCTATGAGAAGCTTTTGGGTTCCAACAGTGTGTGCCTCTTCCAGAAGACAGATCCCTGCATGTTACACATTCAAAACTAACTGCGTTTCCAGGACATGGGAAAACGGTGTCATGTGTCTTCCTTGCTGAAGGTTCACTTTATCTTGAATAATAAAATTATAGATCTACTTAGAATGGAACTTAATTGCACAATATTGTGTTGCCTCTGCCAATTAACCCAATGGGGGTTTGTGGCAGTGTGTATGAAAAATGTTTTGTAATCACAGAAGCACTAGGCAGCTGTTAATCGTTGTCATTACTATATTGGAAAAACTACCTGTGGCCACTCACAATGGAGAAAAAAATCTTAATTGTGAGCAAAGAACAGCTCAACCCTTAGGCAAGTACTTTATCATCAAAACATTTCCCAATGACTGCAATTCATAGCAGATGAAAACCAGCTCTTCAGCCAGTGTTTTTCAAACTAGAGGTCTTGACCCATGAGTAGGTTATAAAATCAGTTTATTGGTTGGAGACTAGCATTATAAAATATGAACCGTAGAATATAATGTAACAGAATAAGCTAGAAAATACTAGTGATAGTAAGGATAAATATTGTGTTGAGAAGATTTCCAGTCTCACACTCTCTCTCTCTCTCTCACACACACACACACAATACGTAAACATAAGTTTTCTTAGTGTGAACACTGCTCCAAAACAAAACAAAACAAAATAAAACAAAACAAAACAAATGCAGTGACAATAAATGCCACTGCCCTAATCCTTTTTTAAACTCTTTAAGAACATTATAGATGCCCTAAGATTTAATTATTATATATTAAATTTAAATCTTATACATCATATACTTATTTTTCCTGAGTCCAGACAGAGCCTTAAGGTTTTTCTATCACCATTCTTCTCACAAAACATTGACTTATTAAAGACAACCAGGTATCCAGTTCAATTCAACACATTTATTGAGAATTAGGAACACATTAAAAATATATCAAGGAAGATAAATTAAGATTAGATAATCATACTTTATGTTAAATAACAATGTAGTTTTTCTTGGGGTATAAATATTTCATAAAGAGTTGATTTTTAAAAGGCTGATATAATGTTTAAAATATTGTTTGAATTATTTTACATGTATTATGTATAAGAGACTGCATCAACTATTGCTGCATTAAACAAGCAAACAAACAAATAAACAAAAAAACACAAATCCATCCCAAAACATAGTGACTTAATCAGCAGCCATTTATTTAGTGCCAATTCTGTGGGTCAGTAATTTAAGCTGGTCTTTTCTGGGTTGTTCTTGTCTTGTGTGGCTCCCTTGTGTGTGTGGTCAGCCATGAGTCTGCTAGGCCACCCTGGTTCTAAGGGTTGGGCCCCTCCCCCAGTAATCTCTTATCCTCAACAGACTAGCCTGTTCTGAGGGAAGAGAAGGGACTCTGAGTGACAAAGAAGGAGGGGAGGAGAGAGAGAGGTAGAGAGAAAGAGAGAGACAGACAGAGAGAAAGAGAGAAAGAGAGACAGAGACAGAGACAGGGAGTGTGGAGGGCATGTTGAGGCCTAAATTGGAACTGGCACAGTGTCACTAAGGCTGCATTCTGCTGGCTAAAGTGAGTTACAGGCCAGTCAGGTTTTAGGAGAGGGGGAAATGTGATAGGTGAAATGGCAAAGTAGTCACAGGGCAAGGACAGCGATAAAAGGAGCCATTAATTGGGACCATCGGTGCAATCAACCCAAACATTTGCTTTTCTCTGACCTATACTTTTCCTTTGGTCAATATAAAGGAATCCTTCCAAAAAATGTCCGTAAAGACCCCATTTCCAGCTTCTGTCTGAGCTGCTAATAAAAATAAGAGTGATATGGAAGTTAATCCAATCCTTACATTAACAGATAGAACATTTATTTAAACTGGTCAGTTTTTTCTCTCTATTTCATTGTAAATTGATTTTAAAAGTCTAATATTACTAACAGAAGGATTGTGTTTGCCCTGAGAATACTATGGAGCATAACTTACTAAACAAATGCTTTTTTTCTATAAGGTATGGGTAAACAGAATAGTAACTCAAGCTAGATTTTGTATATTGAGCCTAAAATTTAAAGAAATATTTTTACATTTATTCTCTTTCCATAGATGTCTCTAAAAGTCCTAGTTTTTAGATGGAGCATTCTCCAAAGTGACCTTCACCTGTAGAACATAATTGCTATATTTAGCCTACAACTTGGGCCAGAAATGCTAACATGTCATTTAAAACTTGCAGATAAAATGAATATAATCTGCTGAGAATAGTTTCATCAACTAAGTCTAGAAATAACCAGGTACTCGAGTGAGTTTTACATAATCATTTGTTTCATTTTGGACAAATTAGAAAGAAAATTTAAAAAGATAGTGCTAAATTACTCCTCATATGGTAATACATGTATAAGGAAAAAATGAGCAAAATATGGCATTTATGTCTACCTACCTTTTTATGAATATTGTGGTCTAATGTAAGTAGTGAGATGATACTATGAAGTTGTTAGGATAACTGATTCCGAAGACAGACTGGGTTTGAATTTAAATTCCGTCATGTGTTACCTGTGAGTCACACATTGCTTAAACCAGGAGCAGGGGGACGATGATGACACCTACTTCTTGAGTTGTAAGGATTCAATAAGGCAGTATGTGTGGAATACACAGGACAGTGACCATGCGTGGGTAACACTGATAAATGTTAACTCTCACTGTCCATGTTTATAGTTGGTTTTCACTTTAACTTTCATACATTTTCACTGATTCATTCCAGATTGGTTTGAACTCATAAGTTGCACGCTTGTGCCAGGGGCCTGGGAGACAGTGAGACAAAAGATAGAATCATTGCCCCAAAGGAGCTGGAAAGGTGGAGTACCTGCCCCCGGCCAGACACACAGATTTTCACATGGTGATGTCACCCATAGAGGGGATCTCGGGCTTGAAGGTCATTCAGAATGTCCATGATTTGCTTTGTGTAAAAAAGAAAGATTTCAAATGTACCATTTTCTGAACCAAGGAGTACAGAAGTGTACCTTTTGCCGTTAACTAAAGTGTACTGAGCTAGCTGGTTTTAGCTTCGATATTTCTCAGTAATATACAGAAATCCTATTATTAAATATATTAATGTATTATACAGAAACTCCCCAAATTATCTCAGGCATGCTTTTAGAGTATATTAAACCTTAGGAAAGTGGTACATTCTTCACTTTTGAAGCATTTATTCATTTTAATCTTTATTTGGTGATTTCTAATTGTCCTCTGGAAAAGATTGCTTTGTACTAACCTTAATTTTGACTGAACTTTGCCACAAAACAGAGGAAGTGATTTTAATTATCTTCATAGATCCGTGAACCACACCAAAAGCATCGAGTGGTTGTGGAGCTAGCCTGGAGAACAGAATGTGTCAGTAACAGAAATCTTTACTATTGATTTGATTACTCTTGATTTGGTTCCTTCCCTTTCCCTGCCATGGATTTACAGTTGCTTTGAAAATGGTGAGCAATGTGGTAGGGAAAAGTGTGGTGTATGAATTTCATTGGCTCCGTGAAGAAATGGGTCTTGAGTTCAACCTTTTCCTCCCAAGTAACCAGACTCCGTGTCAGCCCCAGAAATGTAGTATACAAAACATTCCATAACTGCATGTCTATAGAGAAATTAGAAAAAGTTTGGCACAGTTTGGCTTTTATTTGCTCCTGGGTCATTAGAACAGGTATAAGAAATGCAATGTCTGAGTGACTTCCTTGTAAAAGAATCAGTGGTACCTATTGAAACAGGTATTTAGTTAAGATTGATTTTTTGGGAGGGGTACTTTAAATGTGTTTTCAATAAATACTTTACTAATCTGATATGCATGGATTGGGATTAATTATGAAGAGGAGTTCATCATTGATTAAATTCTTTTGTGGGGAAAATATTTTGAAATTTCTCTTAGAATTAAAGATTCTGATGCTATCAAATTAAAAAAGGGCAGGGATTTTTAAAATTATCAGTAAATATATTATTTATGTTTTTTATTTTAATTAACATTAGTTTTGGCTTGTGTAAGAGTAGGTATATTGCTAAGCCAGGCATAATTTTCAAATTTAGTTAAAATTTGCACACAGTAAAATTTACCTTTGTAAGTCTATAGCTCTGTAAATTTTATCAAAAGTGCATAGTCTTATAACCATCATGGCCATCTAGTTATTGAACAGTTCCATCACCACTCAAATTCCCATGTACCCTTTTGTCATCAAGCCTGGCACTGATCCATCTTGTTTTCCCTACAGTTTTGCCTTATCCAAAATGTTGTGTAAGTGGAATCATCCGATATGTAGCGTTTTGAGTTTGGTTCCTTTCCTGTAACACAACACATTGGAGATTCCTTGCTGGTGCTATATTTGTCAGTCATTCATTACTTTATGTTGCTGCAGAGTATTTCACTGTATGGATGCACCACGGTGTGCTGATCCACTCCCCATTGAGAGGTTGAGAGACATTTGCTTTTAGTTTTTGGTAAATACAAGTATAATCACTTCATTATGTTTTTCTGTTTTGGAAAATGTCAAATTAGATGGTGGAAGAAGTACTTTGTGAATGTGTGGAGGGGGTAGGCAGGTCTGATTCGGTCCAGAGGTGTTACCAGAAGCACCTGCTGACCGCTGGTATGGTCAGGCACGTCGGTTGTTCTCCAACTACGTTCCCAACGGTCACCACTGCTCTGATGTTGCTTAAATCCAAGATTTTCAAGTTTTTTCCCCCAAATTTTCACAGTTAACCTACACTGCATTTTCTAAATCTTAAGTTTTTCCTCTAACAAACTGTTTGAAATGTTTTGTTCTTACAGAGCATAAAATAGTACCCAATTTGGGTTGTACCACATAATCGTGTAACCTCCAGGTGCACCATCCATCAAAAACAATGGAATATGGAAATTAGTCTAAATTAATCTATCGGGATGTTAAAATAGGACTAAGACTTCTGGGGCCTGTTTTGGTAAAGTTATAAGCACAATGGGAGCTATAGTTCCTCATGAAGGTCGCCGAGCAGAGCCGAGAGGCGGGGAGGGGCTGAGAAAGTGGAGAGAAGAGCCTGAAGGAGGACTTTTGGACAGAGCCGGTAATGTTCTCTGGTTCCTGTCACATACCCCTAGTGTAGTGAGGGAGGTCCAGTAGGACCATTTTTAGGATAGCCTGTAGCCAGCATGGGGTCTTCTTATGTTCTTTCCCAGGGGCTGCTAAGAGGAGTGAGCAGAGCCTAACAGAGAAAAGAACTGAAGGCAAATGGCTCTAGTCCAGGGAGTGGATACAGCTGATGCTGTTGGTGTTCTGTCCACCTCTTCTTTACCTGAGGACGCACGTCCACCATCAAGCTACTGTGAGTACCGGTACTAGCAAATCACAGCTGTTTCCATTCTCTGGAGGATCTCCCTGTCTGACAGGAGCCCCCTCACCCAGGGATGGCTTGTGGTTTATGCCTTACTCCAGTCAGGAGGCTGCCCATGGCCAGTGACTGAAAATTGCACAGGTATAAAAGCTCAGCTGCCTCACCTCAAGGCCTAACAACCTTAGTGTTGCAGTACACACTCCACAGCTCTCCATGGGACCAGGTGGAGACTAAACTTCAGTTGTAACATCTTGGCCAAGCTCTTTCCCCTCTTGTCCTATCCTCTGTCCCTTAGATTCATTTCCCCAGAGCTCTTCCTCACAAATCATTTGGACAAGAATCCCTGTCTCAGACTCTGCAGTAGGCCACCGGACCCTAAAATATGGGTCTCTGAAGAATCCACAAAAGCATGACAGAGAAAGGGAGAATGAGAGAGAGACAGAGACAGGGTGCATCTTAAACACCTGCCAAGCTTACAGAGTGTAATTTCCGCTTACAACTATAGCAGTCGGGTAAGAAGTGGGGCCTCTGCTTTGCTCTTCACTTACTCTCTCTACGTGTCACTAAACATGTTCGCAGGGTAGGGAGATGTCTCACCAACCTGTTTAGTGAAAGAGCTTAAGTCAATCACACCCTTTCCTCCTTGTAAGAGCCCAGCTTGTTGTTGGCCTTGAACGCTATGAAGAGAAGCCTTAACATGAAACCAGCGTGGTTTTTCCATGATCTAAGACATTAATTACTGACTGGGGGACCTGGGGAATGTAACCAGAAACTCTGTGGAGTCTGCCTGAGTTTTCTTCTAGGAGCCAGAGAATCACCAACCTACCCAATCCATTTAAGGAGAGAGTGGAGAAAAGTGCTTGATGATTATGTTTCATGTGTCTTTCCTGTTTAGTTACTTGTTACCCTAGGATAATGAAAAGGACAAAACATACTAAAACGATGGATCCTGATAAATAGAGATAGAAAATTTGCCTCCCTTATGTAGAGATCATAAAAATTCTAATTAATACTGAGATTAGTTCTTGGTGAGAAATATTCTATCAAACACAAGTCTCTCTGTGTTGTTCATCCTGACAGCCCTACAGATACCTCTGACTGGGAGCTACTGTTTTTAACTCTGAGGACTAATTGAGAAATATAGTTGCATATATTTGAATGTACAACATGATGAGTTGAGTTACACATTATATTATGTAATGATTACCAAGATCAAGATTATTAACACATTCGCCACCTCACAATGTTAAATCTTGTGTGTGTGTGTGGTGAGAATGCTTAAGAACTACTCTCAGCAACTTCAAGTATGCAATGCTGTGGTGACTATCATCCCTGACAGGGCACTCTGAATTGCTTTCTTATTTTTTTTAAAGATTTTATTTATTTTTAGAGAGAGGGTAAGGGAGGGAGAAAGAAAGGAAGAAAAACATCAATGTGAAAGAGAAACATCAATTGGTTGCCTCTTATATGAGTCCTGACCGGGAACTGAACCCACAACCCAGGCATATGCCCTGACTGGGAATCGAACCAGTGACCTTTCACCACATGACACGACACCCAACCGATAATTGAGCCACACTGGTCAGGGCTGAGCTGCTATTTTCTTGATGGCAGCTGGATCTTTTCCTTCCCCTCTTAATATAAGAAATACCTGGTTATGTGGAGGAAAGAGAGGGTGGGGATATATAATCCATAATGTCCTTGTTTTGAAAACTTCAATGATAGGAGAGCAACAAAAAGACATAGCTTAGAGGATGGGACTAAGTAGAACAGAATTAAATTTCGAATTGCCTTCAGTTATTAGACAACCCTCAGTGTAACTGACTCTTAAATACCTAAATTCCCAGTTCCATTTTTTGAATTCCTAACATTGCCCAAAATCTATGGTTCTCTGATGCAGTATGGAGGTAGTAGAGTATTTGTAAACTGACTGCCTGGGTGATCTTGAGAGATTTACTCAGTCTCTCTACATCTCAATTCCCTCATCTGTTAAATGGGGAAGAATTAATTAATGTCTATAACACCTTGCTTAGACTAAACTCTAGAGCCATTGATTGAGGAATCAAAATTACTTCTTTAATAAGGATAAACTGAACATCAAAACATCAACAGAAATTTCAGTGATCTAATATTTCAAATTGTGACATTAAATGGTTGGTTTCAAGTGCTGAGGTTATTTATTTCATATATGACAACATCAGTTGACTCAATTCAGCAGAAATTTGGGTGTCTATACTATGTAATACAAAAGTCAAGAATTTAGTTCTTATTATGTATACATGCTAGCTATATATATATTGATTGGTTGCCTCTTGTATTAATACTTTTTTTTTCTTTCTCATGCTCTTCATTAGTGTGATGTAGAAGATCAATGGTCCCTATCTATTGGCATCAAAGGCTGTTTTAACCTTAGCAAGAAATAGATAGTAAGTTTCATTCTAAAGATTTTTAGGGCTTTCTTCCTGTTGTCCTGGGGACATGTGGCAATTCTGCTTAAGTCTCCAGCATGAATGGGATGGGGAGATGATGAGAAAGTCTTGAGAGCTGGACCCAGATTCACCAGCTCTTATCTCAGAGAGGAAATTCCTCAGAAGTCAAGGACCTGGCCATGTTGAGAATAATTTGTCAATTGTCTGTCATTGTACATAATTCTAAATATTTAGGAGCAAAGGCTGTGGTAGTAGGCATACTTGGGTTCACTCCTAGCTCTATCAATCTTACCAGTGGATTTTGGACAGTGCCAGTTTTCTCACCAATGAAATTGGAACAGTAATATTTAAACTGGAAGACAGTTGTGAGGATTTAATGAGCGAATGTACATAAAACACTTGTTCTGGATGTGGCACGTGATAACACCATGGTAGTTATTGTTGGAATTGTCTAATTCAGAACCATTTCATTTTATCATGGAATAATTAAGTATCATTTAAAATTTGCCAAAGGGTGGGAGAGCTCTTTAATATCCAAATAATAATGTCACTGATAATTTCTAACTAAGTTGAGGTCATCATGCATTTTTTTTTCTTGCTAGAAGGGAACATTGATGGAAAGCAGAAGCCAGAACCTGAACAGGAACTTTCATTCTTCATTTATGATTTCAAAAAATGCTTTTGGAGCACCTATCATAGTGGGTACCTATGTATGTCACAAGTTCATATCTTACTGTTACCTTACACTTAATTTAGATTTTGATACAGGACTTTATGTACTTCTGTCATTTCTAAAATTGTGGAGCATAAATACATTTCTGCATTTCCAATCACATTTGCAAAGTCATCACAATATTATTTTTAAAAATCTCTAATCTTTTCACTGGCAACAGTTTCTTAACCGTACGAGCCTGCGCCAAAGATAGCAAGTGTAATATTCAGTGATTTCTGAACCATTGTTTCATTGTTTTTATTTTTCCACAATCACCATTAGGAAATTATTCAAGTGTCATGGTAGAAATAAATCACTGGGGTAGGGTGGAGAATTACTTTTTTATTGTAAAAATAACTGTATTAATCTGGATACTTATGTAGAGTCTAAGTAAGATTGCCTAACTCCTTGAGTTCCTTATTTCTCAAATGCTATGTTAATGTGCTGTCGAATCTCCAGATTTTTCTTGGTCAGCCAATGCCCATACTGTGGCTTTGTGTGTGAGCAACTTTGAATTGTGTATTGGTTTGCCACAATAATGTATAATGACCCACCCCAAAACTTCATGGCTTAAAACAGCAATCACTTATAATTTTTTGCAATATGGTTATGGTGGTTCTGCTCATCTGAGCATGCCTCAGCTCTGCTCATTCACATATCCGCAGTCAGCTCTGGGCTTGATGGGTGGTGTAATGGGACTGGCCGGACTCTCCAATGCCTGGGGCTCTTCAGGGAGAGCACGGGGCTCTGCTTCCCAAGGCACGTTATCCTTGTGGCATTTTCTCAGGCTAGTCCAGTCAGGTTCTCCTGGCAGCCATCTAGCAGCAAAAGAGGAAGTGGGAATGCTCAGGATTGGCTGTCACTGGCCTTGAGAACCTAGGTACATCATTTAACTTGAGTCTCAATATCTTCATGCGAAGTAGAAATAATACTTCCTATTGTGAGAGATGATGTAGGGAATTAAATGCAATATCACATGTTAAAGGGCTTTGCTAAGGGGCTAAAGAGGTGTTATTTTATTTGTAGATTCCCAGTAAAATAGAGTAGTGGAGTAATTTAAAAAACCTGATTTTCTGTTTACTATTTTTTTAGAAAATAAATTTTTAAAATAATTGTTTTAAATTTTATTTATTGGAAGGGGTGGAGAGAGAGAGAGAGAGAGAGAAAGAGAGAACAATGATTTGTTGTTCCACTCATTTAGGTGTTCAGTGGCCCAGTGTTGTACGTGCCCTGACCTGGGATCACACCCACAACCTTGGCACATAGAACAACACTCTGAACAACTGAGCTACCCCGCCAGGACGAAAATAGATTTTATTGCTTACTATTTTTTTAAGAAAACTGATTTTATTGCTTACTATTCCTAACATTTAGTCAAAATTAAAACATATTTTTTGTATCTCTATCCAGCAGAAGACACAAAGATAGATTTTTGGCTTTTATTATATCAGCTCAGTAAGATAAAGGAATGTTCACTTCATTTTAACATTATATTTTGACTTCCTCTTCTAAACACTTCTTCAGGCATATGGTAAAAGAAACTTTCAAAATTAGTAAGCTTTGAGGGAATAAATACTGATGTAAGTATTCTTTCTTTGTGAAATGTAGAAAATTTTCTTAAATAACTCAGCTAATTTTATTTAATGCTATTGAACCATAGTAATTCTTGAACATCATGATTGGCAAATTATATATTTAAATTGGAAATGTCACTTTTCTTGGTACCACATCAATGGAAAAAATTACCTGTGTTTTTGGTCAGTCAGGTTTAACTTGAAAATAGTGTTCTTTAGTGTTCAGGCCAGAGTAATTACTAAACAGTCTCCATCAAAACAGCCATTTCTTCCTAATGAACATCACAAGCTGCTGGGATTTTACAAAGCCTGGACAACCAGAGTCACACACGTATGCTCAGGATGCCAGGGTGTACAGATTCCCTCTGAAAATCACTTTTCTAATCACATTGCAGGAATTTCTTCATTTCTTTCTTTTTCCTTCCCTCTACTTGCTGAACTACTGTGTTTACTCCCTTAAAGAATTTGTGTGTGTGTGTTCAAAAGTACTTTCTTCAGGAATTTGAGAAATTCAAGGGAAGGGAAAAATGTTAATGTAATTAGATTCCGATAAAGATTGGTATTGCCTATGATGTAATGGTGGATGTGCGGTGAGTGGGAATGAAAATCTCCAAGACTGTTGCTACTGGCCTGTGTTTGGGGCACTTTGGACACAGATGTTCACATATGTTACTGCACCTCCATTTAATAAGAAAAAAAATTGTATTTAGATAGATTGCTTAGTTGATCAAGCAACAGTTTAATTAATCGGTGGGAAAATAAAAGGGTGGAATTTTACAAACAAAACCTAGTGATGAAAATTCTTCAAATTTTAAGATTCCCAAATTCCTGTTTTTTTGACATTTGATTCTGGTGTGTCCTAATCCTGATGCTTGTGATTAAAATTCAGTTTTTGCTCCTTTTTAAAAGCGAAACCTTGTAGAAGATTCTTATTTCTCTGTCAGTAATGTTTGGAATAAATGATTTGTATTTTGCTTAAATGTCTTTATCATATAGCAGCACTCAAAAATTATAGAGCCACTGTTACATAATTGGCCTCAATCCCATCTCGCATCCCTTCTGCTGATGTAGCAAAACAAACCTACGCAAACATGAAGAAATGATCCACAGCAGATACCAACCCCCGTGCCGCACAGTGGAATGCATTGTTGTACCTAAACTCAAGATTTAAATACTGAACATTCTTTCACCAGGGCCATGTGTTAATTGCCATACCATTGTGTTTTGTTTGCTATTTAAGAAATTTGTTTTTTTATAATAAGTTTCACTGAAAGTGGTAGGCGTCATTCCCTTTGAAGCTTTTGGTTTTCCCTGAAGAAATGTGAGATGGGAATGATTACTCTCTAATTTCTTCTCATTTTTCTTCCTGGGGTTTAGTCTAATCTCTCAGGTTTTTGTTGTCATCATTATTGTTGTTGATTTTATAAGGTTAACATTTAAGACATTCAGTCATAGGTTATATGATTAAAACTGCCAGCCACTGGACTGCTTTTCCTGTGCTTTCATGAGGCTTTTGTGTACACCTCTCCCCAGTAAAATCACAAGAGCCCATTCCTTCATTTTCACAGTTGATAGAATTAAAAGCATGTGTTCTAAAATTAATGAAAACCCTAAAATCAAATTAAATTTATTATAAAGAAAATAATTAATATTGCTTTAAATTTATGGTTATTCTTTCCTCCTTACAGCATTACTACTTTCTGGCTCTTTTTTGCTCTAATGTAGAGACATTTCTGCATAAGATCCTCCAAGAAGTACAGCACTTGTAATAGCGGGGGCATGAAAGAGTTTGACTTGTAAAATGTTTGATTAATAGAGAAAAGAGGCAAGGAAGAGGATCTTGTACTCAGAGATAAAGTTGTCCTTAAAAGTGTAAAATTAGAACTTGAACATCTTGGGATCCAACAAAACAGAAATAAAATTAATATTTATGTAGGTGTATAGCTTAAGCATCCTACAACCCAATTACATAACAAGGACAAAATAAGGTAACCCTGGTATAACATCTTGTAAAAGAAGAAGTGGAGTTATATAATTAGACTGCATTTATCAAGTGGCACATTCCACCTACACAGGCTCTGAAGAAAGAGGAAGGAGGTGGGCCGGGAAGGATTTCTAAGGAATAATAACTAAGAACGGTTTGATACGTGCATGGGTACATCCTTTCACACTTTTTTTTTAGTATCATGCATAATTTCCCTCAGGTGCCTAGTGACCTACAGTTTTATTCTTTAAAGACTTGATCAAGCTCATCTTCAGGGTAAAAATAAGAGCTCATTGCTTTGGGAAATAGCCAATGCTCACCCTTTAAGAACTGAGTCTAAGGAAAGAAGGCAAGAAACATTAAGAACATGTTTATTTGAATAGATCATTTTCAGTATTGTTAAGTAGAGTTGTTAGTGTGCATATAAAGAGCATGTCTTTTGTGCCTTGAGATGAGTAAAACAAAAGAGTGGATTAATGTAATATTATTAGTGTTACAGGTAATTCAAGTAACACAGTGTCTTGTCAGTTCATCAGTGTCAGGGGAAGGTGCAAAAGAGAGAGAAGAAGAAAGATGACAATAGGCCTTTGTGATGATAATCTGGTATGGTTATGGTGGGGCAGTCATGCAGCAGAATCGTTCCGACCACCACGATCAGTTACAGTTGTTCCTATTTCCTTATTCATCAAGACAATAACACTTTCCTCACTCCTATGCTATTAAATCTGAAACTACAGTAATTCCTGATGAAGAGCTATATTTTTGTCCTTGAGTACACTCGAATTGAAAAATTAAACTCTGAACTAATTTTCCAGATTGTTTTCTATTCGTCTTCGCAAGGTCGGCGTTTGTTGACAGTGGGTGAACCAGCTAGGAACATGTCCTCACACCAGTTCTATCCAACATCAGCAGTTCAGTGCCTTTTGCTTGTTTCAAATGTATGGTGACAACTTTTAGTTAAAGAAGTAGAAAATATTAAAAAGTCCCTGCTAAATTAAGTGTAATTGTCAAAGCTGCCAACATTATAACCAATACATAGCTGCTTTGCTACCATTTGCACCTGTGCCCCCTCTGAATGCCGTGTGACTTCCCCATTTTCAATGGAATTATTTACTCAGTAATAAACTCCTGAAACTAAGAGGAGAACAAATAAGAAGTAAGCAGTGATGATAAATGTGTACCACCAGTTCCTGAAACATGGGTTGATCACAGTTAAAGAGGTAGCAATAAATAGAAAACAAAGATTGTCTAAAGAGATGAGAAAATTTTCCATGAATTCTATTCTTTTGAAATTACTATTATTAGTGTTGAGTGAAGAAACTTTAATTGTTTTTTATCCTCGCCTGAGGACATTTTTTCCCATTGCTTTTGGAGAGAGAGGGAGAGAGAAACATTGATTGGTTGCCTCCCCTATGTGCCCTGACTGGGGATGGAAACTGCAACCTTAGTATGTGCCCTGACTGGGGTTAAAACCCACAGCCTTTGGGTGTGGGGGGCAAAGCTCCAACCAACTCAGCCACCTGGCCAGGGCTACATTGATTATTTTTTTAAAATAAAGTAAGAAAAGAAATTGTTTCTAATATGGAATGTTTTAACTACTGTGGGCACTGGCATGAGATGGATCTGGGTTCTGATTTCACCATTTCTGTTTAAGGTGTGCTTGGGCAAAGCTGATTTCTGGTCTGCAATGTTCAGAAAACAATTGCTCATTGAGGTGTCAACATAGAAATGCAAATGTACCTCCATATGTAAACATTGTTGAAAATAATAGAAAGGGAAATACAAGAGAAAAATCATTATATTGGTATTAGTAGATGTGATGAGTGAAGATGGGAGAAACTGAGACTTTTAATATAAGAACTTATTTTAAATGATGAATTACCAGTATAGCAACTTTCCATATTTGCTTTTAGTCTTTTTTAAAGCTTTCATTGTTTTGTAATTTATAGACATGTATATATATATATATATATATATGTATGTATGTTTATATGTGTATATCTATATGTATGTTTATATGTGTATATCTATATGTATGTATATATGTGTATATCTATGTTTGTATATCAGTAATGAAAAAGCCCCAAAATGAAAATTTAAAAAAATTTACCTGAAATCCTACCACTCAGAAATAACTATCATTAATTTTCATTGGATTAATGCCATTACGAATACACTTCTAAGCACATATACAGATATAAATTGTAGATAAAAGGATTGTAAATAGCTTTATAAAAGAAGGATTATGCTGTAGATACTATTTTAAAATTTCAACTATTTGAAATTTTAAAATTTCAAATTTCAGTATTGTCTCTCTATGAAGTATGTCTTTTCCTTTCCACTTGCCTCCATGTCTCAATTTTAGTTATTTGTGTTATTATTTTTACATCATGCATGCTTAAAACATGTTCCGAGGACCATAATGTCCTTATTTGATTAGTACTAGCACTATATTTCAATGAAATCAACGTTCTCCATCCACCATTTACCATGGGTTTTCATTATCTTGCTTTTTCTTTGTATTGGTTCTGTTTCATCATCAAGGTCTATTTAAACATATTTTGGGAGGACTTACAGGTGTGTGTATTTCATAAGGTCTTCAATATTAGCCAATATTACTTGTTTGCCTTTAAAGTGAATAAGACTTTAGCTCAATGAATTGTTTTTTGGGTTACTTTTAGCCATTTCTCACAGCCTTGTAGTACTACATGTTTCCCTGCAGAAGTCTTAGGGGAATGTGGTCTTTCCCTGTGATGGACTATTTCCTTTTTATGCTGGAAGCTTTGAAAATTATTTTTATTACCTTTAGATTGAGAGATTGTGCATAGTTGCTTTGCCCCCTTTTTTCATCTTACTTCAATAGCCCTCTTCACACATTCTGTTTTTTTCCTATTAAGTATTGGTGACTTCTTGACTTTATTCCTTTATCTGAGACCAGAGTTTTTTCCCTTCTTAGGCTATGGTTTGAGAGCTGAGTATTTTGAATTCTTCTGTTTTTCTTTAAAAGGAAGGTTGGAGGAAGTACAGGTGCCAGGTACATCCTTTCTTGGGCTATGAGGCTTTATTTTCTCTTCTGACATTTTAAGTATCCTGTATAATGTGTGGTGTGTGTTTGTGTTTGTAGGGGAGAAGGGGGGCCTCACATCCCATAGGGAAACATCCTCAGACTTCAGTCAGCTTTCTCAATTCATTTGAGACCACTGGATGGATTTATCCCTTTAAAGAGACTCATTCTCTCCCATTTTCCTAACTGAGAGGTATTTTTGCTCTTCTTCAGACAAGGGAACTTATGAAGACACCTATTCAGCTTATTTCTCTGTCATTGTGTGGTTATGGATGAAAAATCTCAGTAAGTTTGGACTCAACCACTGGCTTGGGGAGGAATCTGTGTTTGGAGTCAAACAGTGGCTTCCAACAACTCCCTGTCTCAGGAACTTCTGTTATTTTCTTAACTAGCAGAATTACTGCACTCGGTCAAGCTTAATTTTTTGTTTGTTTGCTTTTGTTTTATTTTGTGTTTAACTGATTTTGCTCTTTTTAGAGTGTATTCTGTGAGGCAGTTGCCATTCTCAATCTTAACTGGAAAATCAGTATAGAATTTTAACCTATGCCTTGCAAGTTGCTCCTCTGGTCTTTGAAGATGGTGTGTTTACCCGGTGTGAGCTGAGCTATCAGGAGAATATTTAACTGAACCTAATGACTTTTTTACACTTAGCTCTTGCCAATGTCAAAGGTCTCCTATTTTCCTTCCTTCCATCCTCCCTCCCTCCCTCCCTCCCTCTCTCCCTCCCTCACTCCCTCCCTTCAACTTTTTTCATGTTATTTAAAAGATGAAAAAGAACATTCACTTGTCACTGACATTCTTTCTTTTTAGAGAGAGAAAGGAGAGAGACATTGATTTGTTGTTCTACTTATTTATGATTTATTGATTTTAGAGAAAGAGAGGAAGGGAGAGAAAAAGAGAGAGAGGGAGAAAAATTAACTTGTTGTCCCACTTATGTATTCATTGATTGATTCCTGTATGTGCCCTGACCAGGGATTGAACCAACAACCTTGGGGTATGGGGATGATACTCTAACCAACTGAGCTACACCGCCAGGAACTCACTGACTCCCTTGTTATTGAGAAATTCTTATTTTTTCTCTTAATTTATTTTTCCTTTTTCCAAGGAGATTTACAAAACTAAAGAGAGTGGGGAATATTCAGATAAGACACATTATCAAGATTGTTTTAAAACCCCACTATATTTCATGTTTTGAAAGCAAAACAAATATAAACAAAAGTAGCTAAAATAAAATATGCTTAAAATTCAAAGATCTTTTCTAACCAAGATAATTTTTCTGTTGGAATTCTCTTGTGTTTGAAAGGTAGAATTCCACTGGATTGACATCTCTAGATGAAGGGCTAGTTTTCTGTGTCTTAGTTTCAAATGCTATTAATTGAATAATGTTGAATATTTTTAGCATACATCCTATTCACACGTGAGAACAACAAAGCATTATTAGATTTCCCTGCTGTGTTCTCCACTGTGTGTAGAGCCCTACTTGAGAGACCTGCCTCATACTGTGCTGTGAGGATTAGATGAGCGAATATATAGAAGTCACTTCTAAAATCCAACATTCTGTATTAAGGTTCACTTGGAAACCCTACTTTTTGACTAAATCATTAAACAATAGCCATTTAATTATTACATATAAAAAGAAAAATAAGAAGGAGGATGAATTTACTTGTTCCACCTTCAGACTATAAAGTGCTGGACTAAGGCCTGCCTCAGGGTAGCTGTTCTCCCGACAGATGAGCCTTTTGGCCAAATTCACATCCTTGTTTGGATCTCCTGCATTAAATTTAGGAATAAAGCCATTTCCCCACAGAGGATCAGAAGGCATTGGTGTGCAAGCAGATTAAGTTTGCATGTTGAGATTGTCACCTGTTACCCCTGTTCTTCGTGCCCTGCTCTGATATCCCTCTTCATGGCTACACAAAAATTAATAATCCCTACTAAAAGCAAAAGTCTTATTTTGGGGTAAGATGGCATTGAAAGCAGAATAAACATCAGGGTAAACCAGGTCAGCTTCTTCCTTTCAAAGCCACGCAGTCAGCTCTCAAAGCAGTGTCTTGCTGGGGAACCTATACAACAGTGTATCAAGTGTAGTCAGCTTAGGAAAGGGTATGTTTTAGGATCACATGGTTTGTACTTGAGTAGCCATTCTTCACTGAAAATCCCTGGGATGTTTTATGTATGTAAAAGATCTTTTTGCCCTCTTATGCTATTCATTTGATTGAATTGTTTAGTTTTTTAAAAAAATTATAGACACCATGAACTCTAATCAGTAAATATCTCAGCAAGGATGAGATTTTTTCAAAAAGTGAATAGAGATACTTGTTTACTAGATCCCTTTAAACTTTCAGACCCATTTTAACAACAAATCTTTGCATACTAAAGAACAAAGACCTACACAAATAGTTCAGTCAGGTACCCCTGCTCTCTTTTCCTTAATTCATTTCATAATTGATTTTGTGACTTCGGCTTTGGCTTAAAAAAAATTCACAAAAGTACAAGAAGGATTTAAGTGAAGAGGTGTCCTAGTATTATTTTCTTGGCATGGTTATAGTTTAATTATTGCCTTTTACTTTTTTCTTTTAAATTAACAAATAATAACCATTATGCTTATCATTCAACAAATATGTGTATCCATTTAGATGTCTACCTTCCTTTTATGCTGAAGTTCTAGTCCTCGAGGTTACAACATACCTATTACAACAGCCACAATTTTAAATGCTGTCTACATAGTAATTCACACACTTAAGGATGTTTGATTTTATTTTTGTACATTCCTAGTATATTTTACAGCTACTTATTGTTTTCAATAAAGCAAAAAATTTGGATAAACTATCATAGAAAAATCTGATGGAATATTAAAATTTTTTAAAAGTTAAAAACATTCAAAAATAATTATGTGTATACATAATAGCATTAAAATGTTTAAGTTACCATTACAATTATCATACCTTCTAACTGTTATATGCAATAGTTTGTATCTAACCCCAGTCACAGTGATATATTAGAATATACTATTTCTAAGTAGCCGTTTCTCTAATGGCTTGGGAAATACCTGGGATGGGGATGAGCTGTATCAAGCATTAGTGTTTTACTTCCTGCTGGTTTTAGTTTCTAATAAAAAGGGAAAGAGCACAAAATGAAGCAGAAACAATCTCAAGTATGTCAATTGTGTTTTCTTGCCTTATCCTGATCTTGACTTTATTTCCTTGTATGGGGCAAAGTTATACAGACCCACACTGTTAGGTCAGCTGGCTGTGTTGAGTAAAAGATAGTTCCCTTGCTATCCTCTTCTAAGTCATCTGACATTTTCAATTTGCATTTGGAGGTAATGAAGGGACAAACCCAAATTTCCCTGTTTCTCTAGATCTTCAGAGAAAAAGCTGTTTTAAGTCAACTCTTTATTTAGATTTTTGGTCAGTAATGAGATAATCTTTATTTTGTGCAATATCCAGCAGAGAAAATTATAGCAGCAATATGGAGGCAGGAAGGAAATAGATTTTATTGCCTCAAGTTCACTTGTTTAAACAAGCAAAGTTAGGAAAAATAATCAAAAAGGTTATAGCTTGTTTGTTTGTTTTTTTTTGACTATGTTCCTCCAAGCTGGGTCTTGTACCAAGTGCTTTCATTCAAACCACTACATTTTTTTCTTTTTAATATTATTTTTTCCAATAAAATTAATGAGATCATAATAGAAATTTTGGAAGATGTTCATATTAGTTGAATATGAGTCTGTCTGTAACAAGGATTCATGTGTGTTAAGATGACAGTTCTTTTCTATCCCACATTCCCTGGAGGTAAGCGGTTGGTAGTTGGTTTGGTGCTCCATGGTCCTGAGGACCCACAGTCCTTCCGTGTCATTGTCCTCAAACATTGCTTTCACTCCATGGTCTAACATGGCTGCTTCAGCTCCGGCCTTCAGAGTCACCTTCCAGCAAGAAGCAGAAAAGAGAAAAGAATGTTTTGGATATTCCCAGAAGTCTTATTCATCACTACCGTTTGAATTCCATTGTCTGTGCTTAGTCACACAAAGAAGACTGGAAAATTTAATCTTAATTCCAGATAGTCATGTGGCCGGGTGAAATCCCTGGGACAATTACCATAGGAAGAAAGGAAGGCTGAATATTGGGGGAAAGCTGACAATATTTGCCACAAAGATGTAAAGAAGAAAATAAGTATCACCATTTATTTATTTTTATTTTTTATTTATTTCATTTTTAGACAGTGGAGAAAGGAGAGAGAAAGAGAGAGAGAGAAACATCAATGTGTAGTTGCCTTTTGCATGCCCCTCACTGGGGACCTGGCCTGCAACCCAGGTACATGCCCTGACTGGCAATCAAACTGGCGACCCTTTGGTTCGAAGGCCAGAGCTCAATCCACTGAGCCACAGCAGCCAGGGCAGTATCACCATGTAAAAGTACTCTCACTTTTAATTTTCAGCGTATTTTCTTTCATTACTTAAAAAAATATTTTAACAGCATTATACTATATATTATAATATGCAGTTTATATAGTAATATAATATACCCTGAACATTTTCCTCATCATTTAACATCTTCAAAACACAATTTTAATGGTTACACAATATTATATACTATATACTTATCACATATTTAACTGAATTTATACTTTTGAATATTTAGATTTTTTTCTAAAGACATTAGTGTTTATGTTTGTAACTCTTTAAGGTCCTTAACTTACAGTTACAATACATATTTATGATAATTAATAATTTTAGAAAGCTGATACAAAGATATACTCCCATAGTTTATGTTTAAGAGTACCCATTCCATCAAACTTATACTAAACTATTATTAAATAGTTTAAACTTTAAGATGATTACCAATTTGGTAATTGACAAGTAATTTCTTATTAATTGTTTTAACTTCAATTTTCTTGATAGTGAACAACATTGAAACATTTTTTCTTGGTAATTTGTGCATGTAGTTTAAATTTCCTTTATATGATGTTTTTCTCTTTTCCTATTTATTAATATATGAAAGTTCTTGATATAATAAAGCTATTAACATTTGTCTTTAAATATTTTCAAATGTTTTCCCAGTCTGGAGCTAGTCTTCTGTTTCAGTAAGTATTCATATTCTTGGATCTATTTGTTCTGTTAGTATATTTATAACAACTATTCCATTTGCATTAGTAAGCAGTCAATAAATGTTCATTTGATGAGAGATTGAAAGAATAAATAATTAGATTTATTACCACATTTCACCATATTTAATGCTTACTGATACATTTTCTGCTTTTAATTGGGATGGAAGCTTTCGTTTTGAGTTGTATCTTGATTGACTAGCACATATATTCTAGTGATATTTTTTAGAAAGATTTGATACTAATTATTACACGCGATGTGCTCATGCATATCAAAATCTCCTTCTGTTGATTTTAGCCTTGTACATGTATGATTGCATAGAATCCTTCTCCACAGACATTTTCCTTTGAGACTATGGAGACCTTCTTCCCTTATCTACTGGCCTGTGATAGGCGGCAGGGTGAGGGTAGGCTGATTTTTAATTCCTTGTAAGAGATTTTTGCTGTTTTTGTTTTCTTTTTCTGAAAGCTCTATGGGTTTTTTTCTCTCCCTTTGAAATATTTAAAAAAATCAGCTCATTAAAATATGTATGAAACAATGTTAAAGTGTCATATTTTTGGCCTGGGATCTCAGGACATATGTTAGGTGGACAGATTTAGAAATGTTTCCTTCCACTCTGCCCTTACTTCTTATTCCTCCTGGGTCTGTCTGGCCTCATCCTCTTGAGTGCCATTTTGCACTATTAGGATTTATTTTTTATATACAATGTCTTCTTTCTCATTGTTTTAATTTATTTTTTCTTCATTTTGGGAATATTTAAAAAGATTTGTTCATACCCCAGTGGTTTGCATTTTCTGCTCTGAAAACTTCTGTTCCCTATTTCTAATAAAGATGTTCACTTTACTGTGTTTTCTTTCTTGACATTGTCTTGTCGGCCCGTCCAGCTCTTGTTTTGTTCCTGCCCAAGTCTTAGCTCCTGTTTTATCTCAATCTCTGGGCTCATCTTCTTACAGTTTTTATAGTTCTTGTTTCAAGGAATTTTATTGATTCTATGAAGCAGATGGTTCACAGTGTTTGCTTTAGTAAACATTTCCTCAAATGTATGCTCCTCCTTCTAATTTTGCTTTTCTTTCTTTCTTTCTTTTTTTTATACAGCGCAGTACCTTTAGGGCTCAAATTTCTAAAACTTTTAAATTTCTTTTAATATTTATTCAACCTTGAACAAAGAGTAATCTATAATGTAGACCTGACATTTGCCCATAACCATGAAATGGTGGCTGGATTCTAGGCTCCTTTCATGTCTATATATTTAAAAATTTTTTTTTTAGTAATCCTTCTAGGGATGTTATAATAATATATTTATGTTGCTACTTCAATGATGTAGGTGCATGATAGACTTGGCAGTTTTCTATATTTAAGTTTTTGTTTTTTTTGTTTTTGTCCTGGCCACCTTATCAGGTGCACAGTGTGACTGTGCATGCCCTTCTTTTACCAGCTGCATCACTGAAATACACTCCAAGTCAGAAAGATCGGAAGTTGGCTTGGGTAGCTGCTTCATAAGGCTGGGGCCTCTCCACTGGGGTAGGCTACTCCCAGGGCCTCCTCATGGGTACCTACCAACTGTGGGGGAGGAGCTCCTAGGACCCAGCAAAGATTGCCTTGAATTGTGCTGTATTTCTCAAGATGGAGGTGTGTAAGGTGGCCTTTGGTGTTTCCTTTCAACCCACTTACTTACTCTTAATGTGTAGCAGAAGTTTGATGTTGATAGTGTTAGTATTGTTTCAGGGCTGAGGTATTATTTCCTGCATGCTATAGTCAGTCAGAAGTATCTGAGAGGCACAGCTTAAGGTGCCGGGATATGTTCGCTCAGGCTGCCCTCTCATGTTCAGTGCCAACTTTATATCAATGCCGTTAACTTAGACTCTCCATACTGTTCTCCTCCCTGTACTACAGGGTGGGGCAAAAGCAGCTTTACAGTTGTCAGTACATGAAACACAGAGGTTATTGTATGTTATTATTTGTTAATATTGTGTTTTCCATATGAACAACTGTAAACCTACTTTTGCTCTACCCTATGTATAATGGTCATATTTTCATATTATTTGATGTTCTGGCACAAATTGTTTTAAGATTTCACCCTAGTTCATGGAAGTATATATTATCTTTCTACTTACTCTTATCGTTTGGTCCCCTCCCACTCATGAGAGTCAGTGATTTGCTGAGGTTAGCCCCAGAACAGACCTATAGGTTTCCGGGCGAGGCAGCTCATTTGGATAAAGGCAGTTTTCAGAAGGGACGAGTATGAGCTGTGAGCAGCCAACACACGCAGGAGCTGAAGCGCGGGGCCAGGCAGGACCCAGGGCAACCAGCAAGCAGTGCCTGACTCCTGTACTTTTCCTTCCGCATGAATTGGATGTGTGCTCTCTGCCCATTTTCCCCTTTGCTAATTAATTGTTAATTATTGAATAAGTAGCTATTCAGTGCTTATTTTATGTCAGAGATCTGGAATATTTCTGAGAGGTTTCCTTCAGTAAAACCCCAAGGATTATTTGCCAGAACTCTTTCAATTTAGAAAAGGATCTCTGTATAATAAGGCCATTATGCTTTTATCTATTATATTTGTAATAAAATAACTTCCTAGTTTCCCTTTTTCCTTGTAACTATCTATATATGATGACTTTTGCCTAGAGAAGTTGAAAATTATTATACTTTGAATTTATCAAGGGTTTTGTTAAATACTTCTTTCATTTGTTTTATGTATTCAAAAAACATATACATCATCTATAAAGCTGATACTCAGAGCCATATTTTTGTCTTGTACTTCAATATTTACCTTTTTTATTCTAATAGGAATGTATTTTTGAATTTTTATGACAGGCAAAATTTATAGTGCTATTTAAAAAATATTTCTTACATGTTCATGTGTGGCTTTCTTTACCCTATATCCTAGGGAATCACACCTCAATATTAAATATATTTGTATATACTTAATATAAATGCATATTTATGTATACATACATTTGTATAATAGTACATGAAATACTATTATACATTTGACATACTGTTTTGTATTATATATGATATAATATTATTTGATAATATATGCATATAAAGCAATATACTTCTATACATATATTTCACACAGAGTTTCAAGTATCAGGGATATTTAATAATTTAAAATTTGTGATTAGAGTAAAGAAGGAGATAAGATATTACCATCATATTGATGGTAACTGTCACCCAAAACACTGCATTCTGTCCGCAGGAGCCTTGCTGGGCAAGCAGGGAAGGGACGGAGAACCAGATGGTGCCTGTGGTTTCATGTCCATGATTCCTACAGGGATGGAAAGCAATTACTCAGTACTGGTCCCCTGGGAGGCTGTGGACAAGGCAAGCATGTTCTCTGCATTCATCTCTACGAGGTGTAATAATTAAGCCAACAGAATCATAGCGTCTGTCTGATGGATGTACAAAGACTCAGCATGGACCCACTAGGGTTGTTCATCACCTCAGCATCACCTACATGAATTAGTAATTGCTCAGGGAATATATGGCATTCACCTGGTGTGATGATCTTTGTTTCATTACTGCCTAAGAAACCTAAGGTACAGTGGGCAGTGAAAAACCTGTTTATAACCAGTGAAGCTTAAGCATTGGAGGTTTAGGTTGCTTTTACTCTTGCCACCCTTAAAAAAAGATTTTAGATGTTTCATCCAGAAGAGGATGCAGTTGGGGGGAAATGCAGACAACTGTAATTGAACAACAGTAAAATAATTATAAAAAGAGAGAGAGATAAGTAATAAAAAGAAGAGGATGCAAAAATGTGCGGGATTTTGCCACTTTAATGCTTCTAGTTGGCAGCAGCTTGCTAAGTGAGCTAGAAACTAGAGGATTTGCTATTTGAGATGTAACTGCATGTTACTCGGGCTAGCGACCAGTAAGCTGGGCAGCAGGGGACCAATCAGAACACTGGAAATTCCCGGCAAACCTTTAAGTCTGTGCTTTAGGTTTGTCCTCCACACTTGCGTTCCCGTCAGGAGACCAATAAAGATGGAAATGGGGCTTTTTGCTACCCTGCTTCCTCTCCTGAAGGGGCCTGAAGCCTACAAGCAAATGAGAAGTGTCTGCTCATATAAAGAGCTGAAACTCTGGCCCTGGGGTGCTGACAGGGAAAGAAAATTCTGGAGAGAAAAGTTTCTGTCTTTTGTTGGGTTCCCTAGAAGCAAATCAGACATGGGGATTCTTGTGCAAGTGATTTACTGAGGGACTGTTCTCAGGAGAAACTGAGTGAGGAAATCGCGAGAATAGAGTAGGGCTGCAAGGGAAGCAAGATGGAGCACAAGAGGTCCCATCTCAGCCTGGTCCCACAAGAAGCTCTGGAGTAGGAATCGTACCACCTGTACGCCAGCATTTTCCTGGTTACCAGCAGCCTCCCCCTTCCAGGGATGAGCACACACCCTTCCAGCCACCTCGAGCCAACACGGTGCTCTTCGGTCAAGGCAGTTCGCCTGAGTTCAGGTGGGAGCTGTCAGCCAGCCCCTGCAGCATCTGCGTGATGGGAGCACCAGCCCAGCGAAGGGACCTGAGTGGGCACTGAAGAATCAACTCCAGTTACCAACTTTACCTTCCTCTTCATGCCCCCAGCGGTCATTCTAATACTCTCTTACTCTCTATTACCCTGTTTTATATAGTCATAGCTCTTATCACTAGTTGGAAATATCTGATATATTTGTATATTTACTGCTTATTATCTGTATCTTCTCCACTAGATTTCATAAGCCCCATAGCTCATCAATCTTGTATCACCACCTTCTAAAACAGTGCCTGGCATATAGAAAGTACTCAGGACATAATTTTTTGAATGCATGAGTGAATGAGTGGGGGTGGGGTGAGGTAGGATGGCAAAGAGGCTTTTGGGGGATCATCAGACATCTATGTAGTTCCCAGCTGTGGTGGACACTGTCAGTGCCCTGTTCAGATTTTCTCAATCCTGGCTTTTTGGACCTGGATTCCCCTTTTCCAGCTTCTGCATGCATCACCCCTAACACCTACTCCCTTCTTCAGAAGACAGTCCTGGGGCTACTCTCTCAAGGAACAGGAATGTCTGGAAGTTTCCTCATGGGGAGGTCTTCAGCCTCTCATTGACTGGGGTGGGATTATGAATGACTAACTCCCAAGCCTGGAGGCTGGAAACATTGATAAAATTCACAGTCCAGAGGTCCCCACAGGACCAGGTTGAGATCAGGGCTCTGCCTGAGATCAAAACTTGCTTGGCTTATTTCTCTTTCCTATCCCATTTTTTCCCCCTCTCCACTATCTGTTTTCCCATTGAGCACTGTGCTAATAAATCACTTGTTTATGTACCTTGACCTCAAGGGTCTGCTTCTGGGAAATCAGATCTGTGACATCATCTAAGTCTGTGAGAAAGTCATGAATCAAGTAACTACAAAATCACATATAAAAGTATGCCTGTGGTTTATGCCATGAAAGAGTAGGGAAATTTCTGGGGCAGTGTCACATTAGTTGAGATAATAATAGATAAAACTGATGGGGTACTTTCAGCCTAGCCAGCTCTTCTTTAAGGACGTGCCATGTGCGAAGTCAGTGCTTCTCTGACTTTAATACGCACACAGATCCCCCGAGGATCCTGTTCAGAGGCAGAGTCTGGTGCAGTGGTCTGGTGTAGGGCCTGAGCAACTGCATTTCCATCTAGCTCCCTCCCCTGCCCACCCGCACCAGAAAGGCTGATGTACTGGTCTCCCGACCACACAGCGAATAGGGGTTAACTTATCATTCCTCACAACCGCTCTATGATGTAAATTCTATTACTATATGCGTTTTACAGCTGAGGAAAGTGAAGTATATAGAAGTTAAATACTTTTATTGCAATTACACTGTTTGTTAGAGGGAAACCAGGATTTGAACCCATGTAGCCCGGGTCCTCTACATGCCATGTTAGATGCTATGAAGGAAGGTCTTTCCAGAAAGGTGAAGTTATAATGGGGCTGATAGCCAGTAACCAAAAGCAGTGTGTCACTGTGGTTGATCTCAAGATTAATACGTCCTTAATATTACCCCAGGTGTGTTTGGTTCTCAGAAAGACTGTTCTGCCATCAGTTTCTCTTTCTTCCAGGCTCCCATGACTGCCACCCATTAGGCTGCTTCGTTCTGACAGTGTTTCCCAACTGCTTCAAAGTAACTAATGAGCGAGTACCAGTGCCTAATAGAAGTGAGTGACAGCAGCTGTAATTTTTCAAAGATCACTTGATTTGTCTTTTGTGATTTTGTAACATGTAAAACAACAGGGAACTAGAGATTTATAACCTGATTCACTCTAATTGATTTCTTGGCCTCCCTGGGTCTAATTAATTTTTTTCTCTGTACCCTAAAATGGTGTAGTAGGCTTTCTAAAAGCTGTTAGAAGGCAGCTTTATCACAGTTTATGAAAAATTGAGACTTGGCTTTTATTGGGTAGGTAAATAGAAATTGATTTTGCTGTTGCAACCCTGATAAGGAGGAGGAAGATTGACTGCAGATCTCAGCAGGGCCCCGGCATTACTCTGTCTTGGTTTGGGTTCCCACAGGAGCAGACTCTGAGATGAAGACTCCTGTGTGAATAGTTGTTTGGAAGGTGGTACCAGGAACCCCCTGCCAGGAATGGAAAGTGAGATAGGGAAAGAAGAGTCAGTCACACTAATGGTGCAATATCAAACTAGTTACGGCTTCTCTGGGAGACTGTCTTGCACTTCAGAGTAATTCCAAGCAAGGAACAAAGCAACCTGGGTATTTATTTACCATCACCATCAGTCCTGAATGAAGGGCTGCTCCTTGGGGGAAACTGCTTCTGGGCGTAGGCCATGGCATCCAGAGAAACCCACGCTCAGAGAAGTGCTTGTATTGGAGCTATAGACTTGGGTCTACATGGGAATGGGCAATGCCAGGAGGATTTGCACAAGGCGCCTGCAGCACCTGTTACAATGTCCTTACGTAAATTGTGTTGCTTTGATGTTTTTGTGCAACAGTGCCCCCCTATACCCCCAAGTTCCCAGCATCTTGGCATCTAACCTTGTTTGGAGTCCATAATCTGGATGACCTATGCCACTGACTTGAAGACATTTAACTAAGGCAGTTATCCATCTTACATTTTGTAATATAACACCACACCCAATTTAAAAGAATATATGTTAAGTTAAAACCATTGATGTCATTACGTAGACTATAAAGTACTTTGGGATTTCGTTCATCATTTATTTGGAATGCCCATCATGGGTACATGGTTTGGAGTGAACCCTCAGTAGCAATTAAAAAAAACAGAATGCCCAGTGAAACTGGAAATTTAACAGAAGCCTCTGTGTTGCAGTCATTTTTAATGGGCTTAAAAATTTATCCTGAAAATGCAACGTTTACATTTAGCACTGTCAGAACGGAAGGAGGAGTAGCACCAAAGGGCACTGCAGGCCGATCAGAACTAAATTCACCTCCCTCCCAGGATCCGCCTCTATGGTGCCATTACCTAGTTCTTCTGACTGGCCCCACACGGGCTATCTTCCCACCTCCCAGGTCCAGCTGCTCTTTGCTCATATGTCTGTATTTTTCCTGCTCATGTGAAGAAAAACTGAGCAGAGAGTGTGATCATTGACTCCAGGCTCAAGGTTCAGGTAAGGCTTTCCTGCCTTGTTCTGTTGTCCCAACTGTAAAGCTACTCACAGAGACTCAGAAGAAGCTAGTTATTAACCTGTACTCCTCAACCATTTCCTGGGGAGTAATGTGATTTTAGGGACACTGTAGACCAGGAGAACGCTTTCAAGACCTATTTCTGATTTACTTTTTGATGTTTGGAAATGTACATGCATGTTTGTGTACTTCATTATGTAACTTACCCATACATTTTCATTCTATGTTAGTTAACAAAACATAGTGTTCACCATGCGCCAGACAATATCCTAAGCACTAGGCAAGTTGCCCTCATTTAGTCCTCATGTCTTCACCATGGGGTGGGTGCTGTTTTATCCCCATCGTACAGGTGTGGACATTGAGGCACTGAGAATTTATCATGATGACATTCTCATGAAAATATTAAGATTGATAAAATGCATGTATTAATTTTGACTTGAGAAGTCAAGAAAGTTAATCCTTCTCTCCCTCCCTGTCTCAACCCCAGATGGCTTCAGGAATGTTTTTCAATACATATGGGAGGGTTTTTCTGTGTTCTGAGTTATTAAAAGCACACTGTTGTCCTGGTTTTGTTATAGTGAGGGATAGCGTTTAATCTCAGCACAGAAGGGAGAAAATACCAGAGTCAAAATTATCCTTAAAAATGCTTTCAAACACCTCAAAGTAATGCCACATGATTTTTTGTGCACAACCCTCGATGGTAATTCTAAGGATGCTGAAGTTCTAGAACAATAGAGCTTGACTGGAGAAAGGAATGAAAAGAAAGTCTACACAGATGTTTGGGGTTTCAAATGAGCAGCTTTTAAGATAGCCATCAAATCCCTAGCGGTACATGGGTACTGAGCAATGCATTAAAAAGCGTTTGCTTGCCTACAGAGTTGATTCCTTTCTATTTTCACGTTAACCTTCTTTCATCTCAGTGCCTGGTAACTGGTTTATTGTTACCATGGGAGTGTTAGCTCAGCATCGTTGTGATTTGTGAGAAATTGTAGCCTAATGGTTTAGAAAAGGATCTCAAGATGCAGAAGGCCTGAATTTGACTACCAGACTCTTTCTTCTTAGATAACCGAAACCGACAAATACTTAAAGTATTTGAACCTCAGCTTTCTCATCTGTAAGAAGGGCACATAGTCTGTGCTTGCCTTCTAGGACCAGCATGAGGGTTCACTCCTGTGTTGCCTGGCGCCAAGTAAAGATGCTCTGAACATCAGATACTGTTACTGTTCTGGAGACAGAGGGTAATTTAAAGCACATGTGATGAGATGCAGCTCTCCTGTATTGTCCCTGCACCATGAACCATGATGAATGGACTTAATAAGGGCTTGGTTTCATTACTTACAAGCTTGCAACCTAATCAAGTTACTCTATCTCCCTGTGGCTGAATTTTCTCAACTGCAAAATGAGGGTATTATACTACTTTTCTCATAACATTATTATGAGCATTTATCAATATATGAAAATGCCTAAGATAGTGTCTGGGATTTTGTTTATGTGTTATGACTGCTTTATCACAGAACCTAATATAGAGTAGGTGTTCAATAAATATTTGATAGTGAAAGGGTAATCGATGCCCACAGTGGGGAAGAACTTCTCACATTAAAGTGCCAACTTTTGATTAATAATCTGGCTCCAAAGATATATTATTTGGTCTTAGCATGAAATGGTTTCATACATGGTCATATTCATGAATGGTACCTCTGATCTATGAGAAAAGTTTGTAAGTTTTGAGAAGCTGTAAAGTTCATGATGGTGGATATGAGTTTTCCAAAATTCTCTTGCTTGGAAGCATATATTTTATCCATGGTAACAAGTATTATCAGTTATGTACTTTGAGGTGATTGCTTCCCCTCGTTCACTTTTGAGATGTCTACCATGTACCCACCTCTGAATAACCCTAGTTCACGTGTCAGTCAGTCATTCAGGTAAAAATGATGCTACATGAGAAGAATGACCACTTTAGTTCCAAACTCATGTAATCCCGTCAGTGCTTCTGCGCACTGTGTAACACTTCTGCATACTTCCCAGTTTGCCATACAGAATATCTTAAGAAAAACATTCTCTTAAGAGTCAAGGTTTACCAAAATTGATACTTTTTCCTGTTTAAGAAGGACATTCTTAAGTGAGTGTGTGAGAGTAATGAATGTGGTGCCTTCTGGTACACTAGAAATTTGGTATCATCATCTTGATGTGTGTGAAGGTGCCAGCAGTGTTATCCACCATTGCTCTTCTACAAAGTGCAAATGTCAAGATAGTGAAAAGAGGAATAACCTCCTAGTATTAGATTTTGACCTTAGGGAAACTCGGAAAGTGTCTTAAAGAAACCCAGTGATCTCTGGGCTGTACATTGAGCTGTACAAGCATTCAGTAGGCAAAACTGGCAGACTCTATTGTTAATGAATAAAGGTATGAAAGGTATAGCAGCATCAAGGGTGACTTACTGTTCCATTGGAGAGCAGGGGGAGACTAGAGAAGGAGTAAGTTTGGGGTAGAAAATATTACTTCCATTTTGGGGCATGAAGTAGCTGGAAGTAATTGTGTTTAAGTTGCTCATCTGAGGACTTCTTGTGCAATTATTTATTTAAGGAAGATTTATAGAAAGGGGACCCTAGTGCACTGTTGGTGGGACTGCAGACTGGTACAACCACTGTGGAAAACAGTATGGAACTTCCTCAGAAAACTAAAAGTGGATCTGCCTTTTGACCCAGCAATTCCACTGTTGGGACTATATCCTAAGAATCCTAAAACACCAATCCAAAAGAACCTTTGCACCCCAATGTTCATAGCAGCACAATTTACAATAGCTAAGTGCTGGAAGCAACCTATATGCCCATCAGTAAATGAATGGATCAAAAAACTGTGGTACATTTACACAATGGAATTCTATGCAGCAGAAAGAAAGAAGGAGCTCCTACCCTTTGCAACATCATGGATGCAACCGGAAAGCATTATGCTAAGCGAAATAAGCCAGGCAGTGAAAGACAAATACCATATGATCTCACCTTTAACAGGAACCTAAACAACAAAAAAAAGAAACAAGCAAAATATAGTCAAAGACACTGAAATAGAGGACAAGCAGAAGTGACCAGAGGAGAGAGAAGAGGGAGTTTCAGGGGAAAAGGGGAAGGGTTTACAGGAACAAAGTTAAAAGACACATGGATAAAAACTAGGGGGAGGGTGGTGATGGGAGGGAAGTTGGGAGGGAGGGGTGGGTGGGCTGGATTGGGAGTAAAGAGGAGAAAACTGTACTTGAACAATGATTAAAATAAAATTAAAAAAAGAGAAAGATTTATAGAACACCCACTTTGTTCTGGGGACAATAAGAATGCATTTTCATTCCAAACGCTTTTTCATGCAGAAGTCATTTTTTCTTGGGGAAATTGTAAGCTTTCTTAGAGGATAACCTAATTAATATATGTAGAAGAAAGTTTTTATGATCCTATCACAGTGCAAGGCAATGACAATGCATCCCAGTTCACAAATTCAACATCTCCTTCCTGCCTCCCCACAATGACCTACAGTTCATCTTCCATCCTTTTCCCTGGTCAGATTAATATGCACCCACATTCTAACTTTCATCATTAATCAGGGAAATCCAAACACTACAGTGAAATGTTGCATTCTCAATAGACTGGTGAAAATTAAAAAGTCAGACAGTACCAAGGATTGAACATAGTATATATTACCAAGAGTGCTTGTAGTCTGCTAGTTAGGAGTGTAAATTGTTACTGCCACTTGGAAAATAATTTCATGCTATTTTGTGTTAAGTGAGTGTTACATTCCCTACTATTCAGAAAAATTACTTTTAGGGATGTATTCTATCAAAAATCTAGCACTGGTACACCGAAATAACTCTACAAAAAAAATGGGTAGTAGTTCATGCTCATATGAGGAAGAAAAGGTGGGAGGGTGAAATCTAAATGACCATCAGTTGGAGAATAAATAAGTGTGAGCCCTATGCTGGAATATAGGTCAATGCAATGAATGGTATTGGTGAACTTCCATGTTTTCAGTTGGAGAGGGATGTAAATGGGTGTTTATTATGGTGATTTAGAGTATATGCAAATGTATAATATACTGTATTGTTATACTTGTGATAAAAATAACATTAAAATATAATAGAAGGAAAAGTTTCATTATTAAGCTTTTATATCAATATTCAGTCATTTTTGTATTTTCACATTATATTACAAATGTGAGTTTGCATGCTTCTTGATAATTATGGGAGCTACAATGGCAAAGACCTTATTTTAGTCATGTTTATGTCCTGTTTTATTTTAAAGAATTTCTGGGATGTATTATGTACTAAATAAATACATGTTTACTGACCAAAAGTACTAATCTAAATAAATATTTAAATCAACTGATTCCACTGATTTTTTAGTAATGTTTTTGACCTAAGGACATTAGCTATCATTTGATTACTAGTTAAAAACTAAATAAAACTTTTAATTATTATGTTTTTCATATGCTGGCTTTTACATAAATATTGTGAGATTTTTATTTTACTCACATACACAAATAACAAAGAAGAATGCCTTTTTATATTTGGTTTAACATGATGTTCAATGCAATAAGGCAGTAAATAAACTTAACTTTTTCTTATGAGGAGAAAGATTACTGAGCCATTTTGACTAAGTGTATTGAGCGAGTTTGTCTCAATCAAATAGTACAGGGAATTGACTAAAATAGTCACTAAAATTATTTTCATGTTAAGGACAGCTGTTAGGACAATGCTACATTTTTAAAAACAAATAGGTGGTGGTTTGTCAGTAACTAGCCATTGAATATGTCAATCTAATTACTTCAGTTAGGCCTTGCTGTAGCTTGACAAGAGAACTTACAAGTTTATTCAGTGCAATGGTGTGTGTGCGTCAAGTGTATCCATCTGTCCTGCAGAATTGTCTGAAGTCATTTCCCATGACTACCAGTGTTGTTTAGGGAATCACACAGATCCTCATTGTCCTCATTTTCATCTGTGTCTGCTGCACTTCAATCTTCAGAGAGTCAGGACAATGGGGAATAGGGACTGTACTCCCCCAGAACTGGGAGTTCTCTGCATCTTGTCCAGCTGAAGTAGTAACACAAGTTTATTGGCCTGGAAAACTTCTTTTAGGTCCCTCTTCCCACTAACTTTGTAGCTGTAAACAGTGTTTTGAGGTTAGAGGAAAGATGATATGAGGAAAACAAAGGAGGAAAAGGAGGGAGCACATGCCTCGACGTTTTCTCCTAAATTATGCCTTCTTGCTTTGTGTTCCTCTGAATGTTTTGATAAGTCAGCCAAGGTGTATCCAGCCTTTACTCATATGATTCACCTACCAACAAATCATGGCGCTGCTGGAAGATTTCTGGAGTAATTTGGGGGCAGGTCCACAGAAGTGCTATAAAAATGCCCAATAGCTTTCCATTTTTTGTAGCTTCATCCAGACACTATTTACATGTGATGAAGCAGTGATATGTTTGAGTAACCATTTATATGGGAGATGAGAGAGTTGAGAACTTTATGTTTTGACATAAAATAATTTCTACTCATATACAGGGGTGGGCAAAAGTAGGTTTACAGTTGTGAGTACATGAAACACGATTTATGCTTGTATTATTTATTCATTAATTTTATTTTATTTATTTTATTTTTTTATTCATTAATTCTTATAATATTTGTTATTACTATTAATCTATTCTTCCCACCCCTGAACAGCCTGTTATATGAGTGTATAGTGTATTTTTCTTTGTCGTGAAAGGACTTGGGTGACATGAGTTTACATAGACACACACACATTTGTGTGTGTATCACATTTATAGATGGATGTGTATATATATATTACATTTGCATGTGCATATATATTAAATTTTGTGTGTATATATATATCAATATGTACATATAGCAATACATATATCACTTGACATTTTTTCCCTATATTGAAAACTGTCAGCCTTTCCTCTTCTCTGTAGGAGAGATGAATTTAAACGCAGAAAAGGTGTTTAGTCCTGTTTGTGGCATTGATGTTCAATATCTAGTCAATGCCAAAGTAGTATAGGAAAGAGCCACTAAACAATATGTTCTCTTTAATTGTTTATTGATGAAAATTTTGAAGGGGAATGGGAGAAAATGGAAAAGGGCAATTTAATGCCAGGTAATAATTATAACCACTGAGGGATGGCTGAGAGTGAATGCTATTGATTGGCAAAAGAAAGCTTTCTTGGGAGTCTGAGGATGTTGGCATCATAATTCACAACCATTGTGAAGGATCTTGAAAGGTGAGGTACAGACACTGCTGTTAGAAATAAAAGCAATACATTTTTCAGGAAGGTTTGTGGCAGCCTATTCAGTCAAGAGCTATTAATTTCAGTGCATCCTGCCTGAGCTACATGAGCAGCACCCCAGAGAGGCCACCTTCGCTCCTGAGCCTCATCCTTCATTTGCTGTTTTCCAGCTTAGTAGCTTTCTCTTCTGTCTGTTACCAGAAGCTCCCCTGTGTGATTTTACAGCCTCACGTGCTTCTCATTGGCCATTTCAAATCATGGCCCCACCGAATGCCTGTTCTCTCTAATAAGATGAAACAAGAATACGAATCAAGATCCTGAAGCTCAGCACTCAGAAGAATCAATGATAAAGTCTGCATTCTCCTTTCAAGAGCCCTTGCGACTCACAGGTGCTCAGGGCAAAACCTACACGTTTTGTAGTCCTGTTCCTCAAACTATTTACTATTTTAAGAAATATTACCTTGGCCATATTTCTAATATTTATTTTTAAACTGATATACTCTAAAGTAAATGTACAGAAAAGGTTTTATTCACTGACCAAACAAAGAGGTCTGTTTAGGAGTGTAGAATGCAGACTTTTTTTTTTTCTTATCATAGAATGAGCCTGGGTGAAGTACTGATTCTTTACTCATTCGAGTATTCAAACCTTGGTTTGCTTTTGGTTTTTGTTTGTACATTATTTTTGCTCAGAAAAATAAATAATTGCATGTAAAAACCATCTATTTTTTAACTTCAGAAGTCCTTATTCATCACCTTCTGCATTCAAAGCTCTGCTGTTATTATACAACACAGGGGGATTTAAATGCAGTGGAGCGTTCAAAACAGCCAAACAGATGCCTGGGGCATGTGTTATGCTAATCAAAAGAGCTGTCTGAAGTACCACTCTGACTATAAGCCTGCTTCAAGAGAGAGACACAGAGAGACAGAGAGAGAGAATTTATGAACATTTATTCATTTATTTTTTTTTTTACTAGAGAAGTGACAAAAGGGAGACTGTCAAACTTCCTAAAGGCAAAGCCCCACTCACTGGAGCAGCCATTCCTGCCTGCTCCATCCCACCACTGCCGCTTTCTGGTTCTCTCTTCTTTCAGAAGTGTGTCTGCGCCTCCTCTGATGGAAGTCAATTAAGATACTTTTCTTTAACTAGTCTCCTTTTTAGACTGTTCTGCCCATTATCTGACCAACATACAAAGGCTTAGGACCCAAACAACCCACTAACGATGCCTTAAAACAGTATTTTGAATTTCTGTTTCTAATGAAGTTGCAGTGAAACCTTATTTTATCATGTACCTCAGCATATCGATAAACACCACCCACTATACACACCACATCCACCCCCCCCCACACACACACAACTTTTACGTTCAGGCCCTTTTTCATTCTCAGTCAGCGTTATTGATTAAGGCCATATCATTCAGTTTCATGGATGGAGATACAGCCATGGTCCACTCCCAAATTCATATCACCATCCTTCTACATCTCCCTTTTGTTTTCCAGGCTGTCTGTCTGACATTGCAACTGAATGTCTCTCTCTCACCCTGAATCCTCATCTGCAACTGAATTCTTTATTTCACGCACCACACAAACTGCTCCTCCTTCATCCTTCCTTTTTAATAAGTTCCAAAGTTGTCATTTACTTAAACTATAACAGATACCTTGGTATCATCCTTGGATATCTTTTAGACCCTCTCGTCTTGCTACCTAATCTATTACAATGCCCTGTTGACCTTATGTCCAATACACAAATACATCTAGAATGCACTTGCCTCTCTCTATTTTCACTTTTTTTATACCTCAAGGGCCTTCCTGGCTTTCCTTGCATTCTTCCTCCTCAGGACTTAGCTTTAATGTCACCTTATGGATCAGTTATCTCTCGCCACAGTAATACTTTATAATAACCACAAAACCTCATTGTCATACTTGTTGTTCGCAAGTTTAGAGGGTGGGGCTCCCTTTGACGACTCTGCAGGACTTGGCTAAACTCACAAGTCTGAAGCCCAAGCAGTGTGCTGGCTGATCTAGGATAGCTTCAGTTAGGAAGCTGGGGACGACTGGGTTCTTCCCGTCTCATCCCTCAGCAGGCTAGCTAGAGATTATTCCCATGGTGGGTGGCAGAGGTGCAAGAACGCAAGTAGAGACACCAAATGTTTTTCAGTGTTCTGGTATGTCACATCTAGTATCATACTGGCTGGAGCAAATCACATTTCCGAACTTGGGGTCAAGGGGCAGGGTATTAATACTTGGCTTCCTGAGTGGAGATCTGCAAATTCCATGGTCAGGGCCATGGACAGAGGGAGGATGGTGAATTGGGGCCATTAAAGCAATCAGTCTATCATATTAGTTCAGAGAGGCCCTTCCCCCAACAGATTAGAGTCTCACCTTCCCCATTTGTCCTATCTCATAGCACACTTTCTATTACTTCATAGCCATGCTTGGAAGTGGTCGTTTTTAATACTTGTTTGCTGCCCAAATATGTTATCTTTGTGATAACGGAAAGAAAGGAGTTTTCTGTTGCTTACTCATTTGGAGCCCAATATGATGCCTGGTTCATTGTAAGTGCCTGATAAATGTCGGATGTTTAACAGGAAGGAATCAGCAGTAGAGATCTCAGGGTGTCCCAGGCTAGGGTGCTGTTTTCCTCTGCAGGTAGAGATAAGGACTTCAGGTCAGTGAATTGGCCCTTCCACCATAAGGCTCCTGATAACATGAGCCTTTTGAGTGATGACCAGTTACTAAGGCTGTGACTATGCTCTCCCTGGGCCAAGTTGGGGGCAGGCGTTGGTACTACAACATTGTTTTCAAAAGGGCCTTCCCTGCTGCTCTCTGGTCTCTGCTTGTTAAACTGCTGTATGGAACCACAGGAGATGGAGAAACCCTCCTCACTTCCTGGAAATTCAACTCTCCTAGTAATGTAACCTAAAGCAACGTATACCCTGCTAATAGCATATTAGGCAGTATCATCTTCCATTCTAAAGGCAGCATATTGTTACTAACCTTTCTTGCTGTTCAAAGAAAACAGGCCCATTCCCAAATGCTGAGTTTTGTACCTCACGATTCGTCAAGGCATCCTCTCTGTCTATTGTAAAAGGTTTTCGGGATAATTCATTGAGAACTAGGGAGCACTGAAAGATCCATAATTCTTTTTCTACCAAATAGTGAACATAAGCCTCATTAGCAGAATTGAGTACAACTCCATGGATTTAAGAGGAATCTAAATCCTTTGAGAGAAAAGGCAGCCAGAACCCCAACTCGTTGTCTCTACCAAGACCTGCCACGAGGCATCCTCTCCCATCCTCCGCACGCCAGACAAAGGACGCTCTTGCTGCTGCTGCGTGAAGACCCCCATCATCCTGCTGCTCATGCTGTTTTTACCATCTGGAGTACCCTCTCCCACCGCTCCTGCCAACCCAGAGTCCACTAGACATCTAGGTACTAGGTACTATTGAAGTTGAAAATGTGCACATGCTTTGACTCAGTAGATTTGTTTTGAAGGGTTTATTCTAAGGGTATAAATTGGAGCTGTGCTTTGGGATTGCATGGCAATACTTCAGGACACCAGCAGTATTATGCCACCTCCAGGAGTTGGGATTTGGTGATCAAGAATGTGGCTTTGGCATCAGGGCACTTGGATCAAATCATTTGCTGGCTGAATATCCTTGGCCAAATCACTTAACCTTTATTGCCCTAACTGTCTCATACATAAAATGGTGTTAATATTAGAATATTAGCCACTACCCCTTAGAATTGTTGGGAAGATTAAAAGTATCAGTAAACTTGGTGTACTTTGAACAGTGCCTAGTACCCAATAAGAACTCAGCGAGCACTTGACTGTTTTCAGACGTTTTCATTATTTGTGGACTTTTCTTCTTTGTCTTGCTATAGCTGCTTCTAATAGCAGAGTTAGGCCCTTTGTACTCTGTGCAACCTCTTCCCTGGTGCTTTAGCTAGCATAGCTGTTCTATGAGCAGTTGTTAAGATGTCAAGAGAAATCATGAAGGTTCTTAAACTAAACTAATTTCTTTAGAGGAACACATGCCAACTCTCCAGTTTGGGGAACTGTCCTCTTACGAGAGCATCTGCAGATGCCATGACAGTTATTCTAGACCCTGGCAACTTGATAATGTGGCCCAAGTATGTGGCCAATTTAAATTGGCTATGAGTCCAATTAAAACAGTCTCAACTGGGTCAATATCAGCCTTTTAATTATGCTTTATCTAACATCAGGAGTCAGTGTTGTGCTTCAGCTATTTAAAACTTTGTCTTTCAATTACAAGTTGAATAGTGATGCATTGCATCTTTTCATGTGTGCTCAGAATGTGACTAGCTAGCTTTTTCCTCCTTTGATTAAAACGAACTCTAACCACTGCTGCTGACAGAGATTGCTATTTGCATGCTCTAATTCCACTTTCAATTTTTAACTTTTATTGTTTTACATGCCTATTTATCCATATACAAAATGAATTGGAAGGCAAATTATTTCCTTTTTCAGGTAAAAACTAGGGTCCTTTTTATTTTCCAAAGAACAGTTACATTTATCAAATGTATTGTGTAATTAATATAGCATCTGGATGTTGGAATGGAGACCTGAAGAGGTGGGGGGCAGTCTTGGTACAGTACGATTTAAAAGGTATACAGACAACTAGAATTTAACAGATTCCATTGGTTGTAGTGTTCTGTTGTAAGGTATGGACTCTGTTACAGAGCTGGCGTACTTGGAGAGAGTGGGCCATCTCTGCCAGGAGAACAGGTAGAAGTGAGGAGTAGCCTTTGCTGTAAACCCAGGATTGACTCCACCTTAATCTCCTGTGTGTGTCTCTGAGACAGAAGGTTTGCTCCATGAGCAACTCCTGAAAACATAGGAAGAGCATCTGGGCTGAACAAAGGTTTCCTACTCCCTCTTTGGTACATTACTGTATGTACATCTGGAGTTTCAGAGTAAAGGTCAGGGTTTTACCTCCTCAGGTGTTTTGTCTCTGGGCCATGTTTGCCTTTCTGGCGAGGGGTACTGCTAGTTCTTGACACTTCCAGCACAGAGCAGATGAGAACTAAGAGAATGCCACAATGATAGATATAGATTTTAAAATCAGTTTGGGAGAGAAACAAGGGAAATTCATGGGTAATAAATCATTAACTTTCACTGTTCTTCTTATACATGGTCCATTACATCTTTCATAAAAGGACTAGAGAAACGATCTAAGGAGGGCAATTTTTAAATCTCCACATAGTGAAACTATAATTTTTTTTTCTTCAAATTGAACTTTCATGTCCAGTCCTAGGTAGACTTTTTTTTCCTGGCAAAATCAGCAGGGACTTCCAAGTGGTTGAAATATACCCTGTGCATTGTTGCCGAGAACATTTATAGCACATTGTGCAGAAAAGAATAGCAGAGAATGACAGGGGGCTCTTCAAATGGGCCTCATCGAGTCCCAGATTGGAGACATGTTTTTGTCATTTCAAAGTTTTGGCAGTAGGGTATAGGATTTGAAGCAAATACCAGCTCCTGCCGAACACAAGCCTTAATTAATTTCCAGCAGGAGATGAGCAATTGCCAATAAGCCATGAATGAAAATGCAAGAGAGCACCAAAGGCCAGATTCTCATCACAAATGAATAGCATTTCTTGCTGTTTTCTTGAAAGATCAGACAGGGAGGTGAGTGGGCTCCCAACACCAGCTCTCTGACTGTAGGTAGGGGTGGATGGGCAAACACAAAGCAGTAAGTTCGGGCCCATTAGAAAATGGAGACAAATCTGATGGACTCAAAGACATTTTTCATTGTTCCCAGTACTAATAGCTGTAATATTTATGGAGCCTCTGTTTACCTGGCCCCATTATTTTTATCATTGTTAAACCTTTGTCTTGGGAGGTTCATAAAGGCCAGCTGTTCTTATCACTCTATTGATGCTTGTAGGGGCTGTTTCTGCCGAAGGTGTGTCCATGTGATGCTTGAACTCCTCCTGTGACCAGAGATTCCCTCCCTCCCTCCAGGAGCACCCAGTTTCATCTCTGAGCAGCTCAGCCAGTTTCCATTTTTTTCCTTAAAATTGAACCAAAATGAATCCCCTACAGCTATGACCCATTCAAGCTGATTTATCCCTGAGGGCTAAACACGGTGAATTAAAAACCTTTTTTGTGCTCAATAACTCTTTAATAAAAGGGGAAGGTGGGTCTCACACTCTTCCTGAGGGGCCTCTTCTTTGGACAAAATGTGTGTGTCCACTTGGTCTTATGTAAATGATAATAATAGAATTATTAAAGTTGTAAACAGCCTTGCATATAGCACTTCCAGTGGACAGGCAGTGTTATGACCCTCATAACAACTGTGTGAAGTGGTTACTAGGGTTATCCCATTTTACAGATGAGCAAAAATGATACATAGAGAGATTAACTTGCCCTCCAGGATTTGAATTCAGAATTTACAGTCCTCATCATAACATTTTAATGCTTCTTATATCTTCATTTATCTGTTTCAACCATACCCATCCAGAAGACAGGAGCCATTTCCAATTTCTTGTGGGAAACTGAGATTTCTAACATGTATTCCACATTGGATATGTGCTACTAACTTTAGATGTGTTGTCCTGCTTAAGCCTCTTAACATTCAGGAAACATTATCAGCCCTGGTAAGAAATGAGCTCAGAATGATTAAAGATAAGAGAAAGCAGCAGAGTCGGGATTTTACTATATATTTCTGAGTCAAAAACATAGAGTTTCCATTCCATCAACACTTCTTGAGGTCCATAACCAGTTGAGGCTCTCAATAAATGAAAAGCCAACTTCCTGCAAAGCAGAGCCCCTCCATCTATGACTAGTGGTGTGAGAGAAGGTGGTATGGTGTGTTCTAGGTTATGGTTTGACATCAGGCATTCAGAGGCAAAATTGCCAGAAAGTCGGTGCTCTGAATTCCCATAAGCCTTGGAGGTGGTCACCTCACATTTGCTGCAATATAGGTTCAGCCTTTAGCAACCGTTAGAATTATGTACTGAAACACTCATTTCTGTGCCAGTGCAGTGATTAGCTTTGATTTGTATAGAGCTGCATGCAGGGGAGAAAGTCTGGCAGGAGGAAGCTTGCTTTGTGGGCTGCTAAAGTAAATTGGGTCCACATATCTGCTCCCCCCTAATGATCAGGGGGCAGAAGAGGAGGGGGAGCAGGATGCTCCCTGGAATGAGCACCAGGACCATAAATGGAAGCTTGTTCTTTTACAACTACCATCAGAGGGGTGTTTAAGGATTTGTTGAGTTTAATTCATTTACTTCGTTTTGGAAATTTAAACACTCGAAGGATGTGAAGCCAGTAGACAGTTCTCACTGTAGAATGAATTGCTTCATGGGATTGTAGTTTGCAGAGATTGGCTGCAGGGAACAAGTGATTTTTTTGGAAAAGGAAGAAAAATAAGGGTGGAAAGATCAAAGGCTCAATGTCTCAGACATATCTTCTCTTGGTTTCCCTCAACTCTCTCCTCTCTCCATCTTAGTTAGGAATTCATTATGACTGGCAGCTCCCAGCTGGATTCCTGGAGACAGTTAGGAGTGGCCCAGAAATACCACCAGCAGTTCACTGCATATGCCAAACTGTGAAATCTTCTGTAGAAGTGAAGTGTAAGGAAGAAACTTGTTACTTTTTGGTCAAATTCCCTCAAGTTTTCGATTAATTCCTAGGTCAACTTCTCACTCTGGACAAATTCCTTAATGTTGGTTGACGTGGGCCTAATTATACCTTCTGAGTCTGTCTTAGGGACTGAGTGTGATAATATCTCACTTCAGGCAACAGACAAGAGAGGCCAACACACACAACAGAGGCTCAATAAAATATGATACTATTAAATTATTGTTTTATTATTAGGTTGTGGATTTATTGAAAATCAAATGAAGAGCTCTTCCCTTATGCAATTTTATTTTTATTTTTTTGTGGACATTTTTTTTCAATACTTGATTTGGAAACAGAATCTTTAAAGGTTTTACTATGAAATGTTACCATCAGGGAAGACGGCTGCTGCATTTTACACCCATTAGCCAAATTGCCAAGAATTAAGATGGAATGGAGGGCACACCTCACAAGGCCATTTGCAGTTTTCAGGCACATCTTTTTTCTTCAGCTCATTTGCAGATACTTATCTCTGATTTCAATCATTCAGTGACTTCAGAAACACAATGGAAGCAGAGCAGAACTAAGTGTTTCCAACTGTCATGTCTGGTGAGAGATGATGTAAAATGGAATATTTAGCTGTTGTCTTGCGTGGCCTCTAAATATGATTAACAAAAGCATCCACATTTTAGTGTTTAAAACTAGTGCTCATGTAAAGGCAGCATGCCTGGAGACGTAAGGGCTGGGGGTGGGTGCTGGTGGGCATGGGGGAATGTGCTTGCCCACAGGGATGCTCTGAAGGGTCAATTAAAAGGTTCTTAGTCTCTGGAGTGAACTTTAATTGGATCCATAAAAATGAAGCAAAAATGGCCTTCCTTCTATCTCTGGTGTCATCTTGAAATGAATTACAGACCGAATGAATCTGCAGAGGTAAAACTGGCTGAAGAATTGAACAGTTTATTGATTTATTACAGATTATCCATTGGAATAGTCAGCTCAAGTCCTGACTGTTCTCCTTTAGCCTTTAGACGGTATTTTAATGTTAATGAGGATTTTTTTTTTTTTTTTTTTGGTGCAGCAGTTTCCCCATCTTGGCCTGTTAATCATTAATCGTGCTGTTAGTTAAGAACAGGTGTACTTGACTCATGGTTGTTTATTTTTTTCTACAAATTATACAGTAGAGCTATTTATTGTCTGTATTATCGGAAATTCTGAATATCAAAGTGGTTAATCCAGAAACTTTTTACTTGGGTTGAACAAGCAAAATGCTTTGTGCACAACTCCTCCTTTCAGGAAGAAGATGGGGTGTTTTTTTTTTTTTTAATTTTTTATAGCCAACAAGAACCACATGAAATAGGAAAACTATGCCCAAATTCTTTCTAAGCAGACCACTTGCTCTTAATTAATTACTCAGTACATGTGCTACAGAACAAGGTCGAAGGGGGTGTATGGTATACTATTACTGAAAGGACCCCCCAGGTTCTCTATGCCCGCTGCCAGAGGAGAGATGTCTCTCAATGCCAGAGATTTGTAAAAAGGAAAGGAAATATTTATTCAAAGCTATACAGACTTAAAGTAGTGACCTAATGTCTTCATTAAAATATTAAAGTCCTTTAAGATACCCACAGATGCACACAGTCCTTCCTTCTCCTTCTGCCCTAATCTGGGGTACTGTATCTCAGGAAAAGAAGCAGAAGTCCATGATTCAGGCTGCTGGCACCATCAGCTGTGTCACTGCCAGGATCTCCAGTTAATCCAAAGTCATGTGGCACCTTCTCATGGCCCACCAGCAAGAGTCCTTTCACCCCTTTTTTTCCAGGCAAAGTGTCTCCTGCTTCCTAAGCCACGTGGACAAAGGGAGCACCCCAAAGCCACATGGTTCTCTCCTGCCAAGCTGTGGGGGTCCCCACTTTGCCCAAACCACATGGTTCTCTCTTACCAAAGCTTCGGGGGTCCCCACTCTGGCAAAACCACATGGTTCCCTCTTCGCATGGCTGCCAAGTCTAGGTTTAAATCCCTGCACCAACCTTCCTCTGTACCCCCATTTCTGACTCTTCCTACAATCAGTTACACCTGCCAGCATTCCTGTATTATTCCAGGTTTACTAGGCTGCCATAGTGAGTCTGGGCAGGTGTGACCCCATGTCATGAAGCCAATCTTCTCCAAGCTCTCAGGCAGGCGCTGTAACCTGGGGGGACCTGCCTCCCAGTTACATCTTGGGTGGAAGTCACTTCCATCCCCCTGGCTCAAAGCATGGCCACAGCTATTTAACATATCTATGAAACCAGTTAAAGGCTATAGATATGTTAAATGACCATGCCAGAGGTTAGCTGCAAAGCTGTTGCTGTACAAAACAGCTCTGCATGTTCCTGCTCCATGTGTCCCCTCCCCCACTCACACCTGTAGTGGGAAGAGGTGAGGGTATCCTCTATATCTTTCTAATATTTCCTGGACACCTCGAGTTCTGGACCCCATTCCAAATCCATATTTGGGCCGCCCCTCTTGGCTGCACCCTGTTACACATGCATACCTGGCACTTACCATCTGTCAGATAATCTAGATTATTTGTAAATATTAACCTAATCCTCTATTCTATGAGTGAAGCACTATGAATTTTCTCATTTTACAGATGAGAAAAGTCAAACACAGTAAAATTGAGTACCCTGACCAGGTTTGCAAAGCTAGTAGAAGGAAGAGGTAGGATTTGAATCCAGGGAGTGTCTGTGAATTTAATCAGTATTCTATCAGTACTTTTGTTCATACCTCTCAAGTGTAATAAATATAATAACAATAATAAAGCCTGGCAATATCAGCAGTGTACCTCTTTTGTCGTTATAGTTCATATTGACTCCCAGATAGGAATTGTTATATTTTTTAATTACTAAAAATAGTCTCAGTTGAATTTAAAATTAAAATCCAAATAGAAATTTTTAAAAATGTGGTTCTAGAACAGGGAATTATTGGGAGAAAAAACTGTACTTAAGTAAGATTTATGGCTCATGGGATCATCAAACATTAGGGCTGAGAGGCTGAGTATTTTCTTACCCCTTTATTTTTGGAAATGAAAAATCTGACGTGGAGGAGGGAGAGTGCCTGGATCAGAGTCGCAGGTCCCACTCATGAGAATGCTCAACCTGGACACATGACTCTCAGCTCCTAGTTCAGTCTTTCTCCTGAACCATTTTCCTGAAATACTGTCACACATCATAGCCCAAGAAGACTGGCTGAGGTCATGCTGAAGTCTGAAGCCAGTAGATGCCTTTGGTCTTATCTGTATTCCCCAGTCAGCTTGTCTTTCCATAGGACCTAAAGAAATGTGGGTGTGAGGGCTGTCCAGTTCTTTGGCAGGGAGGAACCAGCTGTCTTTTTAAAAGATGGACATTTGATGGCTGTTGCCTAGGCTAGAGTCATATAACTGATGGTTAGTTTTTTAAGGTGGTCCATCTCAGTTTTCTCAGCCTTACTGGTGCTTGATTTGGAAAAACCACAGTGAGGGTACCCCTTGATGGAAAACAGATAATATATGCCCCTTGCTAGTTTTCAGAAGTAGGAAGGGCCATTGCAGGACTGGGGACTCCGCTGCTATCCTGACTCAGTGGGGGATACCACCTTGCCTTAGCTGATGGAAGGCTTTTTTCTCAGCCACCATGGCCTTGCAAGGTGTCCAGGCATTCTTCCTGTCTTGGGCAGGGGAGTTGGAAGCACAGTGAATCTTACAAATATCTTGGTCTGTCACTGGAGGGTGTCCACATGGAATGGGTTAACTGGAAGGGGGCCTGGAGAGATCCTCAAAGCAGAGATGTAGTCATTTAATCTGGACAATTAATGAGTGCTAATTTGATTATGGATGATGCATGGCAACTCAACAGTCAACTGTTTGGTGCTGGTTTGGCTTTCCTACATCTCCAAGATACTGTTAGGAAATCAAGGTTCTTATCTTCTTTTGAGTCATTAACCCTTTTGTTTGGCAAAGCCTGTATAACCCCTAGAATAATATTGTTTTTAGTACTTTACTAAGGTCAATTCACATATAGTAAAATGAACACATCTTATGTACAGGGTAATTGTGACAAATGTGTCCATAGTCACCCATATCCAGACCAAAATAAGAACACTTCTATCATCCTAGAAACTTTCCTCATTCTTTTCCCAATCAACACTCCCTACCCCAGAGGCAAAGACTGTTGCTTTCACCATTATAGGTAATTCTGAGCTTCTTATAATGGAACCATCATCAGATACTCTCTGCATTTAGCTTCTTTCCCTCTTTGTAGTATTTTTTACTTTAATTATGTTATTATGCATATTAGTTGTTTGTTGTTCTTATTTAATTATGCATTAAGGTGGTTAAGTATATAATTATACATACAAAGGAAACGAATTATTTTGAAATATAGTTATCAGCATATTTTATTTTTTTAATTAATTTTTATTGATTTTGGAGAGAGAGAAGAAGAGAGCGAGGGAGAGAGAGAGAAAGAAAGAAACATTGATTTATTGTTCCACTTATTTATGCATCCATTCCTTGCTTCTTGTATGTTCCTTGATTGGGATATTGAACACGCAACTTTGGTGTATCGGGATGACGTTCTAACCAGCTGAGCGACCCAGCCAGGGCTGTATCAGCTTATTTTAGAAACCATGTAATCTATAGTTCAGTATGTGTGCTTCTTTATTAGTACATTAGTAGCAAGCTCTAGAGTGGGCCGAATAGTTTACTAACTACTGTAACTTTGAAGTGGCATTGAATATGTGTGATAAATCTTTGCCACATCTGTAATATCATATGAAAACACCAGTCATTTGTTCTTGGCAGAAAAACCATATTACCAGTATTAATGTGGTTTATTATCTACATCCTTAACTTAAAAAAATGGCTGGTTAGAAGCTAGTGAAAATAAAGGTATTTTGCCATCCAAGTTCAAGGACCCCCTGCATCCTGTGAATACCATGTTATAAACCCTCGTAATATATACTTGTCACATGGGATAGTTCTCCTGGTTGCATGGTTCTCTTTCATACCTCACATTTTTGGCCTTTGAAAATTTTAATACAGTCTGTGTGGGCTGGACAACTGGTTCCATTTAACTCTTCTCTTGTATGTGGGACAGGAACTATTAACCAAAAGGTCTCATTAAATATCTGATTTTATACAGTAGTAAGTTGCTTGTTGCCATATCTCTTAGAGGGCTTGGGGAGGCACTTGAGACAAGAGAAGAACTTCTGTGAAGAGGAAGATATGGTTTTCTAAGAACACTCTGATTATTCCTTTGGCAATATCCTTCTGTGAGAAATTCTCTCTGTCCCCAGAAGAATGTGAAAGTCCTTACTAGACCACAAGGGTCATGAAAATAGAACTACGGACAACAGAATTCCTAGGCCCACATATGGCTGGCATAGAAAAGCATTTATTTTATTGTTTGAATAAGAAAATAAAACATTTTAAAGATTTCTACAAATATAGTTCTTATAACTGGAAATAGTAGCTAAAATTATGTCACGCTTTGTTAAGCTTTGATGTCTGTATTCTAAATGGTGGAGTTTTGTTAGTTGGGTCCACTAAGGAGAAATAAGAGGCCCCACAATGATCTAGTTCACTGAAGTGTCAAGGTTAAGTCTCCTAGTCCAAAATTAAGGAGAGCCATGGGGTGAGAAGCAGTATGTGTCCATAATCCTGTTGACAGCACTTTTCTTCAAGCTTTGATTCATAACTCATCTGCTTCCTGCCGATTGCCCTGAGCTCAGCAATGCCATGCCAGTTTCCATGGTGCTGATTTGCATACCAAACCAGGACTTGTGTTTCTATTTCCCTCACACATTTCCAGTGCTAAGTGTTCTTCTAAGAAAGGGATTAGCATGCTAGCCAATTAAGAGATTTTGCCAGAAATAAAGCACCCAGGGAATATAATAACTTCAGGCTGTGTTGCTGCTGCTGTGCCTAAGAACCAACAATATAGTTGATTGGTTTTCTCAGGCCGGCACTGAGTCTTAGAGATAATAATGTCTACAGTGGGATCTGTAGGGATTTTTTATTTTTTTCTTACTATATCTTTTAAGCAGTTTGCAAATAAAACCTTTTTTGTGGTTTTATTGTGGAGCATGAATGGAGTTTTGCAAGTTTAGTTGTGGAAATTTTTGTTACTGTTGCTGTGGATCTCTTGAATGGAAAGCTTTTGCCACTCTCACTTAGGAATAGTTTCTTAAAAGACATCACGTTTTATAAAAAAAAATCTCGAATCATCTAAATCAATATTTTTAATCAGCTTTAATTATTAGAACAAAAGCCAGAAAATATTCAGCTTTAAAATTTATCTGACTGATGTTACCAGTGGAAATAGGGTTCTTCCATGAAGTCATGGGTTCTTATAAAGTTGTGAGAAAACCTATTTGGGGACCCACACATAGGAGGGTGTGGGCAATAATGGCAAAGTTTATTAGAGTGAAACAAAGGACTTTTCCGAGGTGCCTGGTGGCTCAGCTCTGTCCTGCTGTGGAAGTCTAGATTCTGGGGTGTCAAACCTGCACCCATATCTATCAGGCCCAGAATGGCCAGGATGCAGAGATGTAGAACTTCTCTGTATTTCATTTTCCCATCTGCACATCCACTGCTGAGTCTGCACTTGGCACACGTGGCTGCTACAGAGAGAGTGTGTGAATGAATGAGTGAACCCAAGGCATTTGTTAAGCTTTGATTATATTATATTGGGCTTGGGAAAGAGCAGGCTTTCTTTAAAATTAACCAATCACTTTCTGGGCTCTTCACAGGTTTGTGCTGCTCCCCCCATGCCATCTAGCCTCCTACTGCACATGTCTCAGCAAAGGAATTTCCCCTGCTCTTTTATCCTTGGTACTCCTGTAATTCCAGCTACCAGGCCTGTCGTCCCCCTAGGGAGATTGCAAAGCCAATTCTTCCTGCCTGCTTGGGGCTAAGTCCTCTCTGTTGAGGATCCCCTGGGGAGCCTGTGAATGCTACATCTTCCTAGCAAATCAAGCTTAAAATCTAATTCCACGTGCCCCTTCCTATATTAATAGCTGACCAGCTACCTACACTAACATCTGCTATTAGCAACAGAAGGGAATGAAAGACCAATACAACCACGTGGATGAATCTCAAAAATGTGATGCTGAGTGGAACAAGCCTTTCATGAAAAAGTATATGCTGTTTGATTCCATTTAGAGGAATTTCTAGAATAGGGAAAAATAATCTATGGTGAAAAACGGAAGAGTAATTTCCTCTGGTTAGTGGGGGTGAGGATTAGAATGATGAAGATGTTTCACATTTTAATGGGGTTTGGGGTACATGTGTGTGCATTCAAAACCCATGAATTTGTGCAATTCACCTTATATAAATTATACTTCCAAAGAATAAAAATAGTTTGTCATTGCAGTATCTAGGGTTACTATGTCAGATATTTAGAAAAAACTAGACACTGAGAAAAAGTGACATGACTAGTGGCAGTTTAATTAGCAGTATTTGGAAATTATACATGGATATGTTCATTCTGTTCAAACCTTTATCCAAATGTCTAGATACCTTTGGAAAGGTATCTGCTTACAGAAAGCACTGCCTGGATTTTTATGTGGTCAGCAATGATCAGTTGAATTGGAAAGTAGATTATTTGGACTTAATTTCAATCTCTCTTCCTTTTTAGACATGAGAGGAAAGGCATCTGTGACTGTGCTGTTGGTTGGGTGGCGTTTCAAATCCTGTTTCTTTGGTCAGCTTCACTTTTATCTCTGGCAAATGCATCGGTTTTCAGACGTTGGCATGTCTCACGATTCAGAAAGTCCTGGCTTTCTGAAACGTTCCCATACTCTGGGACGATCTTTTGCCTTTCCCAAATGCTTTGACTTTTCTAAGTTGACATTTGAACTTGCCTAGGAAGCTGAGGAGGAGGTGGTACCTAAGGCAGTTGAATCTTGTGAAAATGGCTCTGAATTCTTGCCCTGAAGTTATGGTTGGTCCATATTACACAATTGGCAGAAACATATATGTACAGATGTGGGCTTAGAATGTGTGCAATAGTGTAAATGTTACGTAATGTCTACAGGAGGCAAATGAGTTCTGGATCTCCACCTGTTTCATGGATTTTCTTCTCTGTGGATGCCCCTCTCTCCTCTCACCACTCAAACTCAGAGATCATGCTGCTGTGTGTATGACACAGGGAGCTGTAGAAGACACGGTAGGCAGCCCACTCAGATCCCCTTCACCCAGCTCTGCTGCGATCTAGATCCCAGCTGCTGTGAGGGATGGTTTCTAAGGTTCACAGCTGCCTCCATTCTCAGAGAGTTGCTCTTGGGTGATGACAGTTGTCTGGTCTGGGAGGTTACAGATCCAACCCCCCAATACACCCACACATGTGCGCATGAGCACACACACAACACACACAATTTTCCCCTCTGTCCCCAGTCAACAGGCTTGTTCTGTTGCCACAAGTAGGTACAACTCTATAGTGTGAATTATGCTGCAGAACTCCCTGTGGGGTCAGGTCAAAGACTGCACTCAAATACTGGTCTTCCTGTTTATCTTCCCCAAGAAAATGGTGAAGATCCACAGCAGAACTTCAAAGGGACCAAGGAGCCCACTTTAAGACAAGATCAGTGACTGCCTCTAAGATGAATTTCCATGTGGGTTATTGGGTACATGTAATTAGGTATTAGCTATTTTCCTGTTTTCCCGTTCTGAGACCAGCTGCATGTTGTGCTTGGGGAGTGCAACTCTTTTAGCATGAAAACAGAACTAAGGGTAATTACCCTCCCACGTATTAACATGGGAGGGAAAACAGGAAGAGCATGTTTTTAATATTTTACTCCTCTTTCTTCTTTACCCCATCTGAAAGGGCATAATTTATACTCATTCCATCTGTATAACTTTCAAAAGAAGGAACACATACAGATGAAATATAAGCCCTAACCTGGAATCATTAGACTATGGTCAAAAGCCTTTGTAGCCAAAGACTTTGTAGCTCCTGGCTGCCAAGAGCCTCCATGTTTCTCTCTGGCGGGTGGGGGGCAGGGGTGGGGGTGGGGGAATAGCTTCAACCTTTGTTTATCTGTGTGTTTGAAAGTGTCACTATTTGTTGCAGAGTGGCTGTTCTCTTCAAAATAGTTGGGATTATAGGATCGTAGAAAAGGCAAAACTATTTGCTTATTTGCTTACATTGAACATTATGTAGATTTGTATTTTACTGAAATGTGAAAGGAGAGGAAAACCATTTTTTTGTCTTCAGAGTAAAATTTTGGTGCCCTGGATGGCTTCTCAGCCTGCTTGCAGAATGGATTTTATTTAAAGCAGAACACCAGCAGTCTTTTTTTTTTTCTTTTAATAAGGGGAAGTGACAAGAAGGAAATGTATCAATTACCTAAAATACTTACAAAATCTTGCTGTGTGACAAACCCCCTCAAATTAAATTAGTTGAATTAGCTCAGGAGTCTATGGTTCGTGGACAGAGACTGTGCCCAGCTGGCGGCTCTTCTGGTCCTGGCTGGGCTCTCTCATGTGCTTGGTGGTCAAGTGGCTGCTCTTTGGAGGCAATGGGGACAACTGAGCCACCGCTCCCTCTCTTTCTCCAGCAGCCTAGTTTGAACACACTCCCATGATGCTAGTAAGAAAGCAAGAATGAGAGAAGCAATCTCACTTACCCGAAACTATTCGAGCCTCTTCTCATTTCACATTTGCTGAGATCCCACTGGCATGTCATCTAGTCAAGTTTAGGGTCACTCTAGGAGAATGCTACAACATAAATGGTTAAAGGTGTGAATAGTGGGAGGGACAAAGAGTCGGAGAGACGCTGAGGCATCTATTCTACACAAGTAAGCATTAAATCTTCTACACTCTGGAGGAAAGTAGTAGTGATAGTTATAGAAGGGAAACTGTAGAAATGCCAAAATATTGTAAAATATATGAGAACCCAAACATTTCAGCATAATCTCTTCATAAGTGGCAGTGTAGTGCTAACAGTAGGGCCTCCAGTCAAGCACCCTGCCTTAAATTCTGGTTCTGCTGATTTCTAACTCTGTGCCTTTCAGAGAGCTGTATAACCTTTGTTTGTCTGAGTTTCCCCATATGCTAAAAGATGTCAACATATGACACAAAATGCTTAGTGTCATTCTTGGCGAATAGTAAGCTCTCTAGAAAAACTAGCTACTATTTTATTATTGAGCAGTATTAAAAATTACAAAAACATACTTTTAAAATTAAAATAAAAAATTAATTCCTGAATATGGTGGTATTTAATGAGAGAATGGAAGGTAAATGACTCTGGGTCCAAGAGGGGGATGGGCTGTTCCCAAGACACCAGGAAGCACTCCAGCCACGCTTCTGTCAGCTATTGGCACCTGGTTTGAGTCCAGTTCAATTCACTTCAATTCAATAGGTGGAGAACCACTAATGAGGATTCGTTACAGGGATTTGACCGTACCCAGTTGTGGGGGCTATTAAATAATCTCTGTGATTCTGTTGTTTTCACGTCTGAAGATGGAACTTGAAGCCTGCAGGGAAGGGAAAGTGGGCATAAAACAGCGGAGAGCAAAGACAAGCTGGAACCCATGAGCGTGAGCTGGACCCCACTAAAAGAGATTGGACTCATGTCAGATCTCACTCCCTCTGGCCTTGACAATGCAGGTGTCCTGCAGGAGAAGCTTCATCATGGAGCTGAACACGTGACCGACCACGGAAGTGGGGAACCTGAGAGAGCAGGAAGAGGTAGGGCCATTGCATGCGCAACAAGTGAGCCATCAGTTAAGTGGCAGTGGGCATGGGCTACAAAGCACTGTGTGACCTTCTGAGCGTGGTGAACAGTAAGACAGCTGCTTCACTTCCTTCTTCCAGCTTTCCTACAAAATGTTTCGTCTCTCACGGCACACCCTGATCAGAAATATACAGAGAAGGAAACTGAAATTGTGTTTAGCCCAGCTAAGCTGGCCCATTATAGAGTTACCACACACTTCTAGTGACAATGTGCTCCACCAGAAAGAGAACTGGCTTTCAGATTTGGCAAAGGCCTTAATCTTTCTCTCTGGGTTTCGTGTATTAATATTCTCATGTATAAAAGAGAGTGTGGGGTGGTCTTTTTCAACTTCAAGGTCTCTTCTTGCTCTAAGTCTATACTATTGTTATCTTACTTCCTACTTCCATTAAGTTTCTTGTGCCTGCCGGTCTTGCTTACCTATTCCCTGCAATTCTGTCCCAAGGCAGTCAGCTAAGCCAATGTGAGCGTGGGTCAAGTAAAAGGAGCCCTGCGTGTTTGTCTAAGCTTTCAAAGCTGCCGAAGTAAATGCTGGGAGCAAAGGGCAATTGTAAGTGATGGAATTAGATATTTACTGTGTTAACCATGACCACTCGTAGATTCCAGAGAAAGCTGACCATATTGACTGAAATGTTTCACTCCAATTTTTCTAATGATATGCAATCTTGACTGAATTTCCAGCTCTCGGGGGGCTGAACACTATTCAGCAACATGTTTCTTTGCCTACTTCCAGTTACAAGCAATTATAATCTCAGCAATTTTACTCTCTTCGAATAAGCACTTGCACACATTATTGATATCTGGCAGGGCTGAGTTCCTTCATGCAAAGAGTCATTTATGGTTTTGATGCTATCTCTACAAAGTGCTTGAACCCCAGATCCAACATTGCTGGGCATTCTGAGGGGTAATGTTATCATGGAATACTCTGGAACAGAAGATTCAAGAAAACTGAGGGGCATTGTTTTTTTGTGTGTGTTCTTATCCACGTCTTTCCCCGCCTCCCCAAATGGTGAATTAACCAGTCCTTGCGAGGTACTAGCTATAGGTTCACATTCCCTAATTGACAATTTCTTTTCTGGGAATTGATGTTGACTAGAGAGAGCTGCCTTGCCTACAGTCATGCCCCCTTCCTGCAGCACACATCCAATGATCCAACGAGTGTTTATTCCAGTGTATAAGATCCAGTCCCTTCCCACAATTTAGGACAACTCTGCAGGGCCATGTCAATTCAGAGCTCAAGTGGTGTTGGCTGAAACTTCTTTAGTAACTATCATAGCCTGACTTCTGCTTCGAACTGCTCCCTTCCCTTCCCCTTCCCCTTCCTCTTCCCCTTCCCCTCCCCTCCTCCCTGCTTCCCTTCCCTTCCCTTCCCTCTACAGATATTGATACCGTAAGCATTCTCTAATAAATGCTTGCACAGAAATCCCCATCTCAGCATCTACTTTCTATGGAACCAAAGCTGCAACTGTAGTGACAGGGAGAGAGATCAAGGTTCGAGAGGCAGATACACTCAGGGTGGCAGCTACCTTCTCATTCTTAGACCTTGAGGGGTCCATTTCTTTTTCACTTGTAAGACGTGTTTGGAAGGCAGGGAGGAGGGTTAAAAGAAATGCAGTTAGTGCAGATCTCCAGTCCGTGCTGGAGACATAAACACTCTTTTTATCCCTTCACAGTATTTATCACCTTCTTTTATGTCCTGTGTACATTGCTCTTTTATTATGTTTTATGTGTTTTGCTTACTTTCTGTCCACTGTCCCTCTTGCCCACATACCCACTAACAAGAATGGAAACCTTAAAAAACAAGATCTTTGCTTTGTTCACTAATGTATTACAGACAAATAGTAAGTGTCAATAAATCCTAAGCAAGCAAGTGAATGAAAGTGTGGAAAGACTGGTTGGGAGGCTGTGACTCTAATGCAGGGGAGGGTCAGTGGAGTGTGAATGACATGAACAATGGACATGAGAAGCAATGGACAGATTCTAAGGCTTTGGAAAGTAGACTGCACAGTGGTGCCTAAAAACTCCAGGAGTTCTCAAACCAGAAGGCGCATCAGATTCCCACGGAGGGGTTGCCGAAACCCAGATTCCTGGGTGCATTCTGGGGGTCTGGGTGGGGCTTGATGATTTGCATTTCTAACAAGTTCCTGTGACGTTGCTGTACTGAACTTGGGTTCACACTGGTTTAAAAGAATCTGCCTCCGGCTCCCCTCCTGCACCCCTGTTTTGCAGCCTCATTGTCCCCTGTGCCTACCCTGCTCCCTTCCCAAAAGTCTCTTTCCCGGTCCTCATGCTCATCAAGTCCTCTCTGGATTGGACAGGGCACATGCTGTTTCTCCTTATCTTCTTTTGACTTTGAGACCTTCCTCATTTTGAGATCTAAGCTCATTTGGCAAGTGCTTGGGGAAGCCTTCATGGGCCTCCAGGGACTGTAAGGCCCCCGTGACGCATCCCAGCAGGTGTTCTTTAATCAAAGCCTCCTTTGGGGAGTTATTTCTTTAAGGGATGTCCACCATTATAGATTGTGAGGTCCATGGTGACAGGGGCCACGGCACTCTGACCACCCAGGCTATCTCCCATGAGCTACTAGAGTCCCTGGTACTAGTAGTCCTCTTCAAATATTTGTTGAATGAGCACTTTCACCACTCCCCACTACTCCCCAAAAAAACTCCAGGAAATTTTGTGAAATTGGGAAACTTGAAAATCTTTTGTGTCTTAAAAGGAAAATGCAAGTCCTAAGGCATTTTTATGCCCAGTTGTGACCAGAGGTGATATGTAAAGATAAGTTCAACATCCAGGCAGAGTGTTATTATCCAAGCTGTTCACTGTGAGAGAATCTTTAGCCTTTTTTGGTCCCTGCTTTACTATTCATTATTTGCCCATCTTGGTTCAGTTTTAATAAGGTTTTTATTGTTTTGTTTATTGTAGAAATAAAGAGGAAAATGTTAGTGTTCACCTGGTAACAATAAGCTTCATAGTTCTAAAGGCAGTTATTAAATAATCCATTCATCTGCCCTCTCTTAGTTTGCTTCTAACTCATTTTTTCTCATTTTCTCTGGAACACTATTGGCATTACTTTCCATATGTTCAGAGTACATTAAGTGTTATTTCTTTTGTTTTCTTCTTTTGTGAATCTAGCATCCCAACTTCTGTATTAGAATGCAGACACCAACACTAAGTTTAGAATTCAAAAACAAAATGGGAGTTATAACCAGATCGACATTATTTCTCTATAGTTTTATCTCTGTGATACACCCCAGTATTTGTACTAGGTTTTGAATCAAAAAAACAATTTGTGAACTTTTATATGACCTCCAGGATTTAAAGAAATTATTTTACTACATTAAATATATGTGTTTGTATTTTTTTCCTGACCGTACAGTACTTCAACTACATTATTAACTCCTAGTTTGATTTTCTGGGGAAAATTTTTTAATGAATGTTGTGCACCTGAATTAAATCAATTTTGACTAGTCAAGTGCAGATCTTTTAGGTCTCCTGAGCCCTTCATTTCAGAACATTCTTAATCTACTAAGCTAAATGTTACTTTATAGAAACACCCCATTTTTAAAAAATTTCAGTTTTGCAGCTACACAGTTGCACAGATAAACCAGGAAAAGGTAGAGGGTGTTTTATTCATCCCTGGGGCCCCAGAGGTTAGCACAGTTCTTTCCACATCTACGGGTTTGGTGAATGATTGCTGTTAACACAGTTTTACTATTATTTCTTTACCCAAGAGTACTGCATTTTCTTATATGTGTATTTTGTGGCCTTGCATGACCAAATTATATTCCTTGAGAAGCAGATTTTTAAAAAGTTGGGGAAATAGATGGTTTTAGTAAATGAATAAGATGCTTTACTTTGTGTATATATTTGTAGTCTGAATTCTATGAGAGTCAAAGAGTAAAATTTTTCAAAATATTGATATATAATTTCTTAAGTGTTAAAAGTGAGTGTGGTGCTCCCTTGTTCTTATAAAATTGTCACTTTTTTTGTTTGGTCAAAGTGCTATATTTTTACCATTCCTTCTGACTGCTAATCACTCCCACCTGAAGTAGTCTGCTGAGCTTATTATATCCATATCAACTCGACATCTATTTCTGTATATATAATGTAAACATATATTGTATACATACACATACACTTACATTACAATTATACAATGGCTGTTTTTTTAAAGCTTCTAGAATGTAGCTCTTGGAATCTTACCTATGTTATTGCATCTTTTGTAAAATAATGCTACTTAACAAATTACCCCAAAACTCGGTGGCTTTAAACATTAAGCATTTACTCCGCTCATGTCTCTGTGGGTTGGAGGTGAGGGTGGTCAGCTGGGCAGGTCTTCTGCCCAGCTGCTCGCCCTGTCTGGTGGTTAGCTCACTGCAGTGGTGAGGTGACTGGGCCATGCATCTCGCATCATCCAGCAGGCAGCCCTGTGTGCTCACATGATGGCTGGGCAGGGCTGCAAGAGTGAGCATGGGAGTGCAGGCCCAGGCTCCACATGACATATTATCAGTTCTGAGGCAATCTGGTGGCCAAATAAAATCACAGGGCCAGCCAGATTCAAGAGGTGGGGAAAGAGACCCACTTCTGGGTGGCAAAGGGTCTGGGTGCAGAAAGGCTGGCGAGTTGGGGTCATTTGTAGTCTCCTACAGCCGTTCACAAGCCAACTTGAGGAATTTCCTTAGACGTTACCTATGCAAAAAAAGAAGGGTTCACACTTCCTTTTTGTAACCCTATGGATGGTACATAATTCCGGTGAAATGAAAACTCTTCAGTCATAACAAAGGCACTTAGTGACCTACATGCATAGTGTCACTATGACATGATATGGACTAGCGGCTTCACTGAAGGTACCGGCATCAGGCTTTCAGCTACAAGGGTGAGATGTGTGGTATGATATTTTGGCTAACTGTACACCTCAGGACTTAGCAACTTTTTCAGCATATGTTGCATAAATGAATGTTATTTTCTACATGCATATATTGTTATTATGTGGTAATTAATGAAGTGAGTTTTCATATTAGAATCTTTCAAAGTAGACAGACATGCATAGGAAATTGAGATGAAATGAGCACAAGACATCTGAGAGTCCATTTAAGAGCAGTTAATACATACTGGGTATTTGTTACATGAAAGACCCTGTTTTAGGAGCACCTTTCTCTTGGCACATTTTATTTAGGAGGTATTAGGTATTATGAACAGCCTTATTTTGCAGATAAGGAAATTCAGGTTCCTTATGAACAGCCTTAGTTTGCAGATAAGGAAATAGACATTTCCTTGCTCCAAGTTGGATAGCTAATAAATGACAATGGCAAGATTTGCTCTCAGGCAAGATTATTCCAGGCTTGGTGCCCTAAAGCAGCGATTTTCAACCCTGTTCATCTCATGGCACACACAAACTACTGAAATTCTGTGGCTCACCAATAAATATATCTTTTGCTGATCTGACAAAAAGTAGGTATAATTTTGATTCATTCATACTGGATAGCTATTGTGGTGTTGGCTGTTGTATTTTTTTATTTGACAAGGGAAAAGAGGTCAATGCCCCTGACTAAATAGTCAGGTATTGCATGTTTTAAAAATCCTTGCAGCACACCGGTTGAAAAATCACAAAATCCCTGCCCTGAACCAATGTTCTGCAGCTGCTGCTGCTCCAGTTAGGACTTCCATATGTGGTCACTCATGTCATCCTGGCTGCCGTCCATTAAGCCAACTCATAGGGAAGCCGAAGTGTCACTTGCATATCATTCCACAGCCATTTTCATCCAACTTGTCTTTGTCCTGACATCCCCTCAGTGTATAACTAATGCAACTCTCCTTTGCCATCCATTCAAGGAGTTACCGAGGAATAAAAAACAGTTTTCATAAAAATTACTCTCTTCCCAGCTTTATTGTTTTTCATGTACATACACATTGTGAAGTGGTTTTCACAGGCAAGCTAATTAACAAATTCACTACCTCACATAGTTACCTTTTCTAAAGTGAAGACGTTTGAAATGTACTCTAGCAAGTTTCAAGTATTCATACATTGTTATCTACTCTAGTCCCCATGCTGGACATTAGGTCTTGACAACTTACTCGTCTTGTAACTGGCAGTGTGTGCCTTTTGATCAGTATTTCCCCTTGCTCCTACCTCCTAGCCTCTGGCAACTGCAATTTTAAAGAAAGAATGAAATAGGGAAAAAAATGAGGAAGGGAAGAAGTGAAAAGGGAAGAAAAGAGAAAAAGAAGCAAGTGTAAGGAATGGCAATATTTTTCTGCCATCCTCAAGTCTCGGCTCACGCACTGCTCAGCCTGCACTTCTCTGTTAGCACACATAATTGGAATAAATTATTTAGGTGGGAAGCTAATTTTGTAATGCTCAAAAGAAGATGGTACACAATACTAGGAACTCACAACACTATTCTCCTTGGAGTTTTTTGTTTGTATGGATATGCACTTGATCCTTTTTATAGCAAAATGTAAATACATGTGAAAAAATTCTGATTCAAATCAGATTTTAAACAAGGTAGCCCTTTGGCTGCTCCTAATTGTTATTCATCAAACCCCTTATTATCCTCCAAGTACTTCATAAATTTGTTTTTCAGTCCTGTTTCCTCATATAAACTTCCATGTTCTGCTGCCTATGAATTTGGTGTATGTTAATGAAAAGTGACTTTTTAAATAAACATTCTTGCTGCCCTGGAGGTTAGGAGAGACTTTGAAGAAACTGGAGGGGTGATGGGGTCCCGGGATGGGAACAGGATGCTTCTGATAAGAAGCAAAAAAGGGCAAAAGTTCTTTTAAATATTTTATCAGTCTGCCATGGTTCTCAAAAATCTCATATAAACAAGTCCATTGATACAGGATCAACATCAGAGTTTGACTGGCTTTGACAGTAGGACATGGTCTAAAATCTGGTCTTACCAAGTCACCAAGATGTTTCCAAATAAGTAAAAATCCCCCGTTGAAGGCCACTGCCACTCCCCACCCTCCATCTGCTCCGCCCCACGTATAGTGTGTGGGAGGAATCGGCCGCCAGTGCCCCTCGGTGCTCCCTGGGCATCTAGCTCGCTGCTAGCTTCTTGTTACGAGCACTGGTGACACTCTAAGAGGTCTCTGTGGCCTGTGGAGTAAGGTCAGCAGTGTGGGGGGCAGGCCGGGAGAGTCAGGGAGTTGGTGGAAGTAGCACTCCACCAGTTACTGATGGGATTTGGTAGAAAAGTACCCCAAGTCCCTCAGCTTTCAGTTGGGACAGATCTGACATATTTTCCCAGCAGTAAGGCTGAGCCCCATTGCCAGCAAAAGTTATCTGTTTATTACTCTACCTTCTGGCAATTTTTAGTCTTTTTTTAAAATGTGGGGTCACTTTTTCCAGATAAAGTCTTTGTACTCTAACCCTGATCCCAGGATGTTTTTTGAGGGGTGCCCCACTGAAGACATCTACTACATATTTCCAAAATTAGGTTACTGAAGCCATGCTAATTATTTTATTATTTTTTCCTGTTCTGTTCTTTCATCTGTCAACCATTCTCCATTTCCTTTTTCTCCTGCATTCCAAGGTCACATAGCCCCATCCTACAAGTAAAGTTTTTTTGAATAACATACAAGGAATACCACCAACTAAGGAATAATGTGTAAAATAAAAAAGTAGGTAGATACAATACAATGGTGGAATCTTTTCTTTTTCAACACTGGAATCTTAATCATTCTTTGGATGGTGCCTTTAAGGAAAAAAAAAAAAAAACAACTCAGTAAATTCCAAGATAGGATATGTTTATAAAAATAGGAAAAAAAGATAGGAGGTATTCTACAAGGATTTCTTAAATTAATTTTTTAAGAGCATTAAATCATCAGACATAAAAGAGAAGAATACTTATCTAAATCAACACAAGGCGATTTTCAGAAAAGAGGAGAACCCAAAAATTTACAGCGAAAGTTTTGGATTAAAAATGACAGGTGGAGGCGTAAATTTGGAAAAGCTTCCCTAGAGTTCTCCTTTACTTGCTCGAGTGGGCAGCGTACTTGGTCTGTCAGAGCAAAGGAAGTAGATGTTACTGACCAGACGTGCGCTGAATTGTTTGGGGCCGTACCGCGTGTCAAAATTTGGCAGAACTGATATAGAAAATATACCTTGCATTGTGTTAGAATTGAAAGGAATGGCTCATGTTCATTAGATAGGCAAAGCTTTTCAAAATCGCTGCCTGATGCAGTCAGATCTCCATCCCACAGAGCGGAAAGAGTTTCATTCAAGCCAGTTCACTGATTGCTTCGGAAACAGGTTCTCAAGAGGGGTTTGATGCCAGAATGAGCTTTGTTACACACGCACTTGCAGAATTTAGCCATTATTTCCTTTCTGATATCCTTTATATCCTTTCTAAAATGTAGTCAAGGATACTTTAAATATTAGGTCTGTAGGAAAATGTACTTCCAAAGTACATAATGTCCTCAGTTGCCGGGTAATATGCTTCCCCAGTCTCACTGGTGTAAAATAACAACAATTATTTGTTATTATCTGTAATGATTCTGAGGGTCTCCTAGGTCCAGCTAAGCAGTGACCACTTGGAGTCTCTCATGAACCCACACTCAGAGGGTCCTTGGGACTACAGTTATCTCAAAGGCTTCCTTCTCTGTTCACACATCTGTTGTCTGCCTGGGGAGACACAAACAGTAGGAGTTGGGAACGAATGGGGCTCTTTGGCTTTGCTCTCTGTCTCTATCTACCTGCTCTGTGTGGTCTCCCCAGTAGGGTGGATTCAGGATAGCTGGACATCTCACTTGATGGCTCAAGGATCCAAAGAGGCTTGTCTGGCGAGAGAGAGAACCAGGCAATGGTTGCACCGCCCTTGATGACCCAGGCTTCTGTAAGTTAGAAGCAAGTTCTTTAGGCAATGAATATTCAAGGAAGGGGCATAGACTCTTCCCCTTGATGGAAGCACTATTAAGGAATGTTCGGACTTTTTTCTTAAACCAGTACCTAAAGTAATGATCCCTTTCATCATTTCAGAGCCTTATGAATATTCATAAGCCCACAGCATGTAGCCCAATACCATTCCCAGTCACTGCTAGAAAAAAAAAATGGCTAACTTAATATATCACAGTTATAATACAGCAATACTTGTGCTAATTTTAATGTGCTTTTCATCTGTGTCCTTAAATTTATTTATCTGTTGGGAAGGGTTAAGTGAGAGAACTATAGATTTGAAGGTAAGATGATGACTTCTAAATCAAGAAAAAATATGTGTTATTGATTTTTGCATTGAATTCAACTGATGACTACAATAACTGCTATATGTATGACACTGTGCTCAGCTGCTAGGATTAATACAGCTAGGATTTCAACCCTGTTTGTCTTTAAGAATCTATGCTTTTGAACACATGTGAGGCTACATCTACGGCTGTTCTCAGGAATGCCTAGTTAAGTGGGGAGCAAGGCGGGCAAAAAACTTATTATGGGATTAATTGGTAAAGCAGAATGTTCAGGAAGTGCTAGAAAGCACAGAAGATGGAAGACTTGACTTTCCCTTGGGGATTTGGAAGCTCCACAGAGGACAGCACCCTTGCCCTGAATTGCAGAGTGCAGTCCATTGAAAAGCTGTTGTTTCCAGGGAGCAAGGTGGTTTAGAGTATTTTGAAAACCTGTATGAAGCCACAAGTACTCCTACCCACGTTTCTAATTTAATTAAGAGTAATTAAAAGTTTATTCTTTTAAAAGAGATTTATCCTCTAGGGTTGCCTAAGTAAATATTTTGTTCTCTGTTAAGTGTTCCTACTTAGAAGAAGTATAAATACCTACTGATGTGTTTATATGAGTCTCTCTAACTTTGTAAAAATTCCCAACCTGCTTTTTCCAACTCTTGATGTTAAGTATTAATTCCCTGGGAAATGATAAAGTGATATATTGACCTCTACAGAATAGATTTTAATACAGAGTAAATTATGTGGTCTTAGTTTTGTATTGCTGCTCATTTATCTAGCTTTAAGTGCTCAGCCATACCATGGGTCTAAGCTCCTACAGCGTAGCTGGCAATTTCCAATTGTTTTAAACCTTTCTAGGAATGATAGGTTATGATTTCTTGTGGCCTATGATTTAACCAGTTTCAAAATGTACACATCTTTCTCATGACACAGAAAATTGTTCTCAATGTAGGCTATATACTTCTTCAAAGTTTTGCTGGTGACTTATTTCAACTATTAACTCATGATATTTCAAAGTCCCAAAGTACCTATTATTAATTGTATCATCTCTCCAAGTAACCCTCACTGTATATTCCTTTAAAAAAAATTTAAAAAAAATCAGAGCCAGGTAGTATCTTACTTTTATTTTATTTCTATGCCCTTCCAGAAATATTCCAAAAATATGCCTGATTGTCAAATAGAAATGCAACACTGAAACAAAAGCTGATTGCCGGCATGTTAGCATGACTACTTTCACAGGGCCCAAACAAAAGATCTAAACAAGATGGAAGGTTTATTCCTTTTTCGTGCTAAGTTCTGAACAAGTGGGCAGCTTACGGTGACCCTACTCCATGTTCTCGTTCAGGTATCCTGGTTTCCACTATATGCTAGGGCATTCATGTGGCTGAACATAGATCCCATCATGGGTCTCATCCCAGCTGTGGGAGGGAATGAGAAAGTAGAGGGCAAGCAGTTTCCTTTTAAAGATGTGATGTTGAAAACTAATAAACCATTGATGCTCACATCCTATTGGCCAGAGCTGAGTCAGATGAACATGCTTAGCTGCAAGGGAAAGTGGGAAATGTAGTCTCTAGCTCAGTGACGAAGAATCCCACCAAGACTTAGAGGTTGCTCTTTTCAAAAAGGAGAAAGGTAGCATGGGTATTAGAGAACAGTTAATAGTCTCTGCCATAGAAGACCTGCTAATTAGAAATAAGCTCAGGGTCTTCCTAGTTTTACTTCATGCACAATTCTCTATTTCAATTTTTAAACTCACTTGTGGTTCACTTAGGCTCCCAGATATTTTTCTGGGGCTTTTATGGATATAATATGTATGCACACACACACCCCCATGAAAACAGGACTAGAGGTAATTTTGCTTATATTGTTCACCAAATCTTTTTCTCTTATTTCTCTTGCTGAACTCCTTTGTCACAGCTTAAATTTGAATTCTGCTGCTTTTGCAGAGTGCTCAAAATGGAAAGAAGAGGCAGAGGCAGCAGTTGCTGATGTCTGTAGCCAGCTTCTTTTGTCATTGTGTCGGCTTTTCTAATCTTAATTTTGAGGGTTTTTTTTTTTTTTTTTTTTTGGTGTGTTGACCAGCGGTGGTCCTAACCACTCCATTTTAATTTTAATATTAGTTTGGCATCATTTCTATAGGGATGTTTTATTTGTTATTACTTGATTCTTGGAGGACTTACAAAGATACACACACACACACATATACATATATACAACATATATTGTTATGTAGGAATTATAATTTTATGAATTAAATAAGTATACATGCATGTAAACAATAACTACTACTTCTCTGCATGCTGTTTTGGGCTTATTAGAGTTAGTGCTATTTTGATATGGTCTGCGACAGATACCCCCAAATTAAATATCTTCAAAATTTCTTGCTGCTTCAAGGTTCCTAGAACACTCTCTGGTGTGGGAGATTTCTCAGCAAGGAAAATGAACCATAAGTGTACATTTTATGTTTTAGCCAACTAATCATGGACATCTAGTCAATTGACTAACCAGATACATATAAGCTACAGCCCTGGATGCAAAATCAAGGACAAACTATTAACCTTGAGCAGCCCCAGTGTTTTCACAATCCAGTGTCAAATCGGAATACAAGATTCAAGTGATGCTCCTAACTTATTGCTATTGCTCAATTGGTTAGCTTTGGGAGATCTTTAATAACAAAATTTAATTCTGTATTCCTGTATTCATTTCCAATATTCTATATAACAGTTTTACATGTGCCCCTATTAATACCAGCCTCTTTCAGAGAAGACTTTGAAAATATCTCCTTGCTTTTCTACCAGATGTGTTTGGAAGTGGTTGAAAGCCTCTCAACCCAAGCTGCCAGGTCTTTGAGTATATAGGCAGTGTTTTGTCTTATCAGCCCAAAATAAAGACTCATTTTTATTCACCACCCTTGCAGTCGTTGTTTTGTTTTTACCTTGCGTGCAGGCAGCTGGAACATTTCCTCCTTTCAGCTGCCAGAAATGCCAGCAATCAGTTTCCTCTCCGAAGCTACCCTATTTTGTCCTGTGTGCAATGACAACATCACCAATGGCAGTGGGATCTTCTTCTGCTAGTGGAGTCCAAAGCCAGATTCACAGTGAGACTGTTGAGCATTGTTCTTTATTAAAATCATTTGATTCGGGCCATGGTTCCTTTAAGGAGTTTGCTTCAGAGTCCGTGTTGTGATCCTCAGCTCCGCCCCAGCACACTCTAAGTTAGAGTTTGATCTCCTTCCCTCCAGCCTGGCTCTCGCACAGTGTGCTTTCATGAGCACCCTGCCTTACAAATTTTATGGAATCTCCTACACAGCAGGCATCTACATTAAGATAAACAGTACTTAAATATTTGTAAAGGAGTTATGTTTCAGTTTTCCTTCTTGTTAGTAAAAATTGACATATTACACATTTGAAGATTGAAGAATAGGTAGGTGACAAGCAGGTATTCAGGAATAATTCTTTTCTTGGGCAAAAATACTTACAAGTTAAAGATGCCACTTCTCTGATCCCTTCTCTTGTTTTAAAAATGTAGGATACAACTTTGGGACCTTAGATGAATGGAAACAATGATATTGAATCAATAATAATAGCTGTTATTTATTATTGCTTGTCATATGCTGGGCTTTGAACTTAGATCTTTATATAGTATTAACTCAATTATTACAGCAACAAAGGGGGCAGATATTACTCTCGTTTTCTTTTTTAGATGGAAAGCTGAAGCACAGAGAGCTTAAATAACCTGCATCAAGCCTCATAGCTGTAACTATAAAGCTAAGATTTGAATCCAAGCCATCTAATTCCAGAGCCTGTATGTTGAACTACTGTAACAAGGACACAGTTCTTCCAAGTTTTGTGTGTAATACTCAAGAAGCTGCATTTCATAACCATAGAACAGCCATGCTACGTTAATAGAGTATTCCTTAGAAGGCTCTCAAGTATTGCTCTAGCTCATGGGTTGGATTACCTGTCCTCTTTTCATTGGTCCAGTTGCATCAAACCAGCACTCGTACCTCATATCCAGCAACCAGTTCTGTAACTCTGATGAACATGTGTCACTGTATGGGGCTTCCTTGTTTCTTTAGGAGAAAGTGGTTCAGGATTTCTATTTTATTTATAGTGTTCACAGTTTCCTGCAAAGTCAGCAGAGTGTTCCATAAGCCTGTTTTGAGGACAAATTCATTGATTGGCATATAACAGATTCTGAAAGATCATGTCTGGGCATTTTAATGGTATTTGTTATTGGTTGAGATGGAGAATGTTCTTTGGATTTTTGATAATAGCAACTTGGTCCTTTGCTCTGTCATAAGGAATGGTTGTAAAATAGGATAAAGTGTGAAGGAGAGAGTAGGGAATATGATGTCATTTTCTCCCAGGGCATAAAGTAGGATTTTTAATATTGTATATTTAATATATCTTAGGGACTTATTAATTATATGAGGCTGAACCCTATGAAATGGCCATTCTTGTAGGTCAAAACAGTCAACTAACAGAAATTTCATCCCTACATATGCACAGATATAACCAGATTTATATGTACATACATATCTAAAGGTATTTATACTGCCCACTCAGTCAATAAAATAAAGTTTAAAAGTACTCAGTGGGATTTTGCCTAACCTCAAGATGATTCTAAATCTTGTATAATTGAAATTAGGAACTGATTCAAGAACCCATTCCTAGGGTTCTATCAGAGAAGAATATTTTCAAAACAGACACTTGCTTTCAGAATATTATGTCCAACATCATATTCTTAAGGCAGCATTTGTACCATGAAAGAATGAAACTAAATGCATGTGACTTTTCTCCGTGTTAAAATCAGTAGTGTGTTACCTAAAGCTGACATTTTGAGATTTTTTAAAAACAAATCTACTGGAGGTGAAGCCTCCTCTGTTGGCAGGCTGATGCCCTTCACTGGGTTTTGTTGTACATCTGTGCCACAGCCGTATGAGCAGAGTTTCATGCCCCGTCTTTCGGACAGAAGTCACCGAGGTGCACCGTCTGCTTCCACCAAACCGTGACGTCATCAGTTACCATGCACCCAACTGAAATGGGGACTGTAGAATATTTTGAGCCTAAACAAAAAGCTTGTTGAGTAAAGTGATCATTTTTTCTTTTGTTTTTCTTTGTTTTTTTTTTCAATTAAAGAAATAAGCCCAGGTTCTCACAGAAGGTGGAGCTACCTTCAGTTTGGAGAAATTATCTCATATTTGGGTATGGGAAAAATTGACAGCTTCCAGAAATATATTCTGTAGGCTTTCGTGTTTGCTTTATGTGGCTTCACCACTTCATTCTATAGGATTATGTGATATAAACCAACACACACATGGAAGCTGTACAGATAAGACAGTTGGCCCAAGAATGAACAGACATGGGTCTGGGACTCATGTCTGCTATTTAACCACCAACTCTGCTGGGCCTTTCTCTCCTAGTCTATAAAACAAGATGATTCGCAACCATGAATTGAACGGTGAGGTTGGGTGCTGGGTTTCTATTCTTGGCCCTAGAATTTCTGGCCACTGAACTGGCAGAAGAACACACAAAGCATTTGACCTTGCTTCCATCTTTCATGCTGCCCTTGGTATTTAAATGAACATGATTCTACTGACTTGCTGTCAGTAGGGCTTGCGCTCTGGGCTGCTTTCCAACAGTAGGGATGGATTTATGCTGATGCATTGACACTTGCTCTCCCAGATGCCTTCTCTCCCAGTTTCTACTGTAGAATTGAGCAAATCTGCTGACGTCAATGAGAATTTATTTGTTTTTAGTAAACAGACTAATGTAGAAAAACCTAAGTAGACCCTAAAATAGAACTTAAGTGGAATGTATATCACCCAGAAAATTGTGTGCATCTATAAATCATGTGTTAGTTATCTCTTGTGGCATAATATCAGCGACCAAAATGTATTGAACATTGTTTTAAATACTTCCCAGTTATGATTTCATTTAAACGTAATCACCACCCTATAGGGTAGTAATTTTACACTGTAGTAGAACAACTATGGTTACCTACAGATGTGAAAATGGAGACATTCCGTACTCTTCTAAATATTTGGAACCATGGATATGAACACTTATAGTACTCTTGAGACACGTGGCTCACTGGAACTAGTAGAGATACTTTCCAGCCTCTACTCTGTTAGAGTCCTGCTTACCAGGTACATTCCTCAGGGCGCATGCTCTCCATACGACTCGGTTTTCAGGTAGCATGTCATGGTGGAATGAACACTGGGTGCAGCAGAAAACTTTGGCTTTAAAGCTAGATCTTGCTATTAATAGTGTATGGTCTTGGACAAGTTAATAAACCTCCCCAAGCTTCACTTCCTTCATCTGTATGTGTGAATAATATCACCTACTTCATAGGTTTATAAGCAGTAAATAGAATGACGTACATTAAATCATCTGTTATAATCTCTGATATATAGCCAGTGTCAATATAAATACTCTTCCTTCCTGAGACTTCATAAATGTGACAAAAATGACTTGGTTAACAGGATTGGAAACCATACAGTGCAATAAGTCAGAAATAATTTACTGAGGGACACAATGTACTGATCCATATATTTCTAAATTGTTGGTTTATTGGTTGAATGAATGACTGGTTAAAAAACAATAAGCTAAAGTTAATATTTATCACTAACTCATATAGTTCAAATTTTAATTCCAGTCCCTTTATGACAAGGAATCGGTAAGCCTGCTGCCAGCAGTGACTTAGGGAAATGTTACTGTCTTGATATAGGTCCAAGTTTTTTCTTCTGTGGTCATTCTGGTTCTATGTGGTCTCTTTTTCTTTTGTTCCTTTTCCACACCCAAAGCTAGGCGATAGCCCACACCTCCCTCCACCCCATCCTTTTCTATGCATGGTTGCGTGTGTCCTTGTGTCAAGGTTGATGTGCCATTGCAGGACATTCTCAGGTGCCCTTTGCAATGGCTGAGAGTTCAGACATTGAATTACAAAGACTTCATCAACTCTCCTATACCCATAGCTATTTCTGTACCAAATGGTGTCAGTGTAGATTAATGCAGTGTAAGCCTTAATGAACGGTGGTATGCCCGTCAGGGCTTGTACTCTAAATGTCTTTTCCTGTTGACTGTGGAATGCTTTCTTTGATCTGCTGCTGTAACATATGCTTTCAAAATAGTCTCAGAAGTTGACGGAAAAGGAATATCTTTTATGCCAGTGTTTCTAAATTTCTTATATATAATAAAAGAATAAACTGTTTCACATACTCACAACTGTAAACTACTTTTACCTCACCCAGTACGAATGCATTTGTGTGTATACATATATTATTGGTTAATGATTGTACTATTTTCCACAGGAATACCTGTAAACCTACTTTTGTCTCATGTGTGTGTGTATGTGTGTGCGTGCCATACGGGGGAGGGGAGTATGGCAACATACGTAGAAAAAATATAAGGTATTTGCAGCCCTGTTGGTGCTGGAGATGATCAGCTAGGGTCTTGTGCTGATGAGGCTTCACCAGGTATGCCAGATGGCACACCTGCCACAACCCATTCATGTCAGGCTGACTTGTTGTATTGCTCTGTTCTAGAGTGCCTTGGTCCTGAACCATAAAAAAAGTAATTTTTAACACAAGTTTCTACTTAACTCTTTGTAACCTCCAACCTTCCACCCCCAAATAGTTGCCATTAATGTCATGTTCTTTATTTGTATTTTCTGGGTTATTATATCAATTGTCACCTTGTCTGTAAGAGTTCAACTTGCAGTTCACAATGGTCCCTGTTGGCTGCACTTGAGTGTCTGCATGCACACGAGCAGATCTTTCCTCCATCAGGGCTGGTTTCCCTCCTGTCTTGAGACTGGCTTGGTGCCGCTGCACTGTCTTCCTTCAGGCACTACACACATGAAAGTCATTCTCTTCGGCTCTAGAAGTGAGTATTGAGTTCTGTGCAGTTAATGCCATTGCAGGGATCTTCCGAGCATCTCCAATAATTCCATTCATCCCAGAAAAGAAAGCATTAGTATAATTTATGTAACTTAAGAACTAATTCTTTCAACGAATTTTAAAATGATGTTTTAAAATAAAGAAAAGTGGAACCTAATCAACAAAACAAACATGCAAGCAAAATATAACCTGAGACATTGCGATTAAGAACAATCTGACAGTAACTACAGGGGAGGTGGGAGGGGATAATGGTGGGGGAAAGGGAGAAAGGTTTTCAAGAACAACTATAAAGCACACATGGACAAAACCAAGGGGGGATCAGGGGAGGGAGGTGGGGATAACTGGGGTGAGGGGAGTGGTGCGTGGGGGGAGTTCAACTGTACTTGAACAGTAAAATAAAAAAAGAAGAAGAAAACACTACTGGAGATCAACCGATTGCTTGTAATGACGCTGGTCAGGGAGAACTGGGTTCCAATACTTCTTCTAAGGACCTGTTGATGACCTGGGGGAATCCAGAGGGGGAGGTAAGGGTGGGACAACAGCAGGAGAGAATGGGAACGTTTGGAGCCTTTAGCCTAGAGAAGAGAAGCCTAAGGAGGGGCAGGAAGCTACTTTCAGCTCCTTAAGAAAAATTTAATGAAAACTCATTCTGAAGTTCCCAGCTGCAAGAAGTAAGACTAAAGGGTAAATAAAAAGTAATCACAGTAAGACATTCAAACAACACATTTAAAAATTCCTTGCTGGTGTCAACAACTGGGTGTTATCCTTCCAAAACTTTTCCTATGTAAATCTATATACATATTTTATATCATGCATATTTTTAAGTTGGATCACAATTTGTGTATTTTTCTTAAACTAGGAGGCATATTTGTACTCCATATAATAAAGAGATGCTAAATATTGGAACTTTCTCATAGCGGAACAGCTGCCTCATGAGTAGTGAGTTTGCTGTGAGTACTAATGATTAGAAATAGCATGGCCCAGCCTGTCTCTGAATTTAATATGCATGCAGATCCCCTGGAGATCTTGTTAAAATGTTGATTCTGATTCTACGTTTCAGAATAGTAGGTGTGAGGTAGGGTGTGAGATTCTGCATTTTTAATAAGCTCCTAGGTGATACTAATTCTGGAATGCTTAGAATGGTTGCTTGTTTGGGTTGGGATAAAATACTTTTAAGTTCCCTTATAACTGGAAGGTTTTATGTTATCCTCATTTTGTATGAACCTCTGGAAAAGAATGTTGATTATATATGAATGTTTCATTTACTGTTTCAGCATTACTTATCAGTTACTTCTTTTTTCTCTAATACAGTCTGCAACACTATGACTATAACCTTTCTTATTTGAATGTTCAAAGCAAACCTTATGGTCCTTAACTTCTACTTATAGTCCTTAACTATATATATATAAATTTTAGGATCTTTTCTATATGTCTAAGTTTCCATAGTAATACATGCATTATATTTAAATGATGTCCATTGTAATTCTAACAGAAGGAACCAGAATAAAAATAACAGTAAGTAACAATGACTAAAAGCTTATATACTAGGCACTGCTTTATGGGTTTTATAATACACTAAATGATTTAGTCTAAAATACAGACCTATGAAATAGTGATTATTATTATTATCTAATTTTATAAAAGACGAGTAGGATACAGGAAAATGAAGTAATTTGACTAAGGTCACCCAGTTGGTAAGTGGCAGAATTGGGATTTGAAGCCAGTCAGTCTGGCTCCTAAATTGGTGATCTCAACTATTATAAGCACTTTGAGAAAATTTATTGGGATAATGCTGAATAAAATGCTGAAACTTATGTCAAAGTGTGGGATTCACTTTGTTATAATTAGAGTAGCTTTTTTTCTATTTAGTGATGACTTAGTCTTGAAAATATTCATTTCTTAACCTTTGAGAGCATCCATGCTGAATTTTGTAAATTCTGACTTATCTGTGGAGTTGTTTTTGAAATAAGGCATCAGTTGAAATCTCCAATTTTGTGAAATTTAAGTATCACTTGTAAGATACATTTGAGACTTTAAAAACCTCATAACTATAATTTTATGACATTTGCTAAAACTAAAGGATACTTGAGTTTCAATATTGGTTTGAGTAATTTAATTTTTTTTTTTTGCAAAATTACCCCTAATGCCTGAAGTATTTCATATCATCCTTAACAGGGAAGTTAATTCAGATATGAAATTTCTTTCCCAAAGAGGCCCATTTTCTTAGTCAGCAAACTATGCTTAAGACTTAGTATTTACTCTATGAAGAGGTTTTTTTTATGTAATGAAGATGAAAAAGAGTAATTAAATGAATAAGAGTTTCTGTCATCTCAAACCACAAAGTTGTTCACGAGGAGGAGATATACTCATTTCGGTGCGTTGCTGCCTTTTCTAGAAGCTGGAGGGAAGGTGAGCAGTGGAATAAGTGTGGCTAAAGCCTGAGCAGGTGCCTGCAACCAAGGTTCTGGTGCCCTGGGGGGCCAGAAACATCGGGGACTCAGTGATGTATGTGGTAGTCCTGCTGGAGCGATTCCCAGTGCTAACAAATAACAGGGGCTCTTTGTTTCTATTTTCAAATACTTATACTTATTAAACTTGAAGGATAGATACTACATTTACATGATTCAAAAAAATTTAAAAGCAGGATTTTTAACAATGAGAGGCATGTTAATTATTCATGGAGCTCAGCACATCATAAGGGAAAGCCCAAGTACTGTCCTGTTTGTCTGTGGGAGTATTTCCTGCCCATGGAGCTCCAGCATCATAATTATTTTGTTAGGGTTAATGACATGTATACCTTTTTATTAATAAGCTCTTTCTGGAGAAGGCAATAAAGTGGTGAATTCCTGGAATAATAATGGTTGAGTAGGAAGTACAGCTCTGGTGTGGGTTCTCTGTTTTGTTGATTCTCTTTGCATTTTATGATGTGTGATAATGGTCCCATGCCTAATTGGCAGAGCTGAGACAAGATGATAAACTTAAAATTCACCAATAAAGAGATTTATTTCACCCAGATATCGGAACAAGGACTATGTAAAACACTTTTATTGTAACCATTAATGGTTCTTCTTTGAGATGTAATTTATATACAGTAAAATGTACAAACTTCAAATATATCACTGAATGAATTTTGACAGATGTATACTGCTGCATAACCATAGCATAGATCAAAATAGAATATGGTTCTAGAAAGTTCCCTTTTGCCCTCTGCTAGGAGATGCTTCTCCTCGCTATCTCTGCATGCACACAAATACCAGAGATGGCTAGGGTCCTACCTCCCATCTCAGTTTTACCTAGCCATGCCCTTCATCTAAGTGAAGTCACATGCCATATTTTTATGTGTGTGGCTTTTTTTGCTCAACATTGATGTTTTTAAGATTCATCCATGTTGCTGCATGTTGTGTCACTCCTTTGTAGTGACGTGAAGTATTCTTGCATGTGAGTTTACCACAATTGGTCCATTCTCCAATTGATGGATGTCTGGGTTGTTTTTAGTTTTGAGCTATTATGATTAAAGCTGCTACGAACGATATTGAGTAGATCTTTTTTTGTAGACATAAGTTGTTATTTCTCTTGGGTAATTACCTAGGATTGGATTTGAGTCATAGGGTAGGTATCTATTTCACTTTATTAGAAACTCCAAAACAGTTTTCCAAAGTGTCTGTGTCACTTCAGACTCTCATCAGTAGTGCATGAAAGAAAAAAGATGGTCTTGATCACAGTGATAAGCTGTCACCTACTCCTTATGTGGATTGTTCCTCAATTTTATTTATCACTGAGCTGGAGGAAGGAGAGAGCATTCATGGGGATGGGAGGCAATGCAATTATAGAGGCAATGCACTGGAGAAGTAATTCATCCTCCACCTTCCAGCAGGACAAGCTCATTTTCTCCCAGAGCCCCACTTTGGCCCAGTGTTGCCTGCCAACCTTCCATTAAGAGTTACACCATCAGCAGACTGGCTGTGCTACAGAATTAATTATGGGACTGGCTTTCAGCCCACCTGTACCTTGACCTCATCTCGGCTTGCTCTCTCTCCACACCCACACTGCACTTATCCAGATACTCAGAATCTCTGTTCTTCTGTTTTTAGTGATTTGATGGTCAGGTCTCTTCTCACTGAAGCTTTGCCATCATGACTTTTCTCAATAAAAAGTGTGTGAATAACTTTGGGCAAGTTACTTATCTCCTAAATTCTGTGTCCTTGTCTGCAACATGGGGATAAGAATGCTATGAACATTAAAAAGTTAATGCAACTGTTAATACCTGAAGGGGGCTCATGCATAGGGTCTGGTACACATAGCTTGTGTTCAGTAAATGCTAACTGTTCTATTTCCAGCATGGCCTCTCCTGCCGAACTTCTTACATATTATCTCTCTACACCTTTGTGTCTACTTAAATAATAATTCTGGTTAAACACTGTCTTTGGAACTGCCTTTGGAATTCTTGTCAAGGCCCCTTCCCTTTCCAAGGCTCAGCCACAAACTGTCACTCTGAGAAACAGTAAGATGACATGCGAACACTTTCTACCGCCGACTTTAGAGTTCCTGCCAGGTTGTTATGGGCCGTTAGATTTCCTATTTCACATTTCCCAGGACAAAGATTACATTTTAAGGATTATTTGCTAAATATAGATCTCTGTTACACACTTTCAAGGATTTTAATATACTGTTAAACTCTAGTTTTGACATGTAAAAGAGTATCTCTCCTTTATAAATGAATTGTCAGCACATGCCAAGCACTCAAATACCATTATTCTTCATTCCAGATGTTCACATATGATGTCATAGATGTCTAGGGTTCCTTTCCTGTTTATAACAGTGAGTCCCGGAACAGAAAGGTCATTGTTTTTATCTTAAGCGATGTCATCTAATAGCTGCTTTCTTTCAAGCTCTTCATCTTGCATCACTCAGGCAGGATGCCAGTGACCCAGTCTGGTTCCTCACACCCATCCCCTGCTGTGTCTCGCATTATGCTTGGGTCTCATATGCTTGCATGTGGGCCTCTCTCCTTGCCTGGTCCTCAGTTTTCATCTCACTTGGTCCTTCAGCATCACTTGACATGGCTGATGGGTGACTTCTTCCTTGAAATTCTGTCTCTTTATAGTTTCCAGAGCACCATTTTGCTGCTTTTGGCTGCTGAGGTCTCTTCTTCACCAAGGCAATGCTGCTTTTCCTTGTGCATTTAACCTGCTTGCAGTGGCCTTCCTTCCCATTCTGGACTGTCCTAATCAAAGCTGCATCCTTCACACCTTCACCTCACTTTCTGCCTTTTTTTTTTGAGTAGCACTTATTCATACCTGACATTCTCATTTATTAATGTTCATGTTAACCTTTCATGGGACAGTTTGTAACTATCAAATTGCACCTTTGACAATAATGATAGTTGACATTTATCGATGACCTGCTATGTGCTATTTCCTGTACTAAGTACTTTGCATATATTAGCTCATTTAATATTTCATTTAATATTTATGATGACCTTATAAAGTAGGAGCTATTATCTTTATTTTACATAGGGAAAAAACTGAAGTGCAGTGAAGTTCAATAACTTGCACTTGGTCCCAAAGCTGTAGGTTACAGTGTGAGGATTCAGATCTGGCAATTCTGACTCCAGACCTGTGATAAAGATCACTGAGGCAGTCACCACTGCATTTTGCTGCTTCCCTATGCTTTCAGAGAGTACACCGAAAGATCTGGTGGGACAGAGCATCTTCAGTGACACCAACTGGAGAGAACTAACATTTTATATTTCCTCTGGAGGACTGAGAATTCAAGATTGGGCTTTGTGATGATTCAAAGAAGTAGTAGATCATACACAGTATGATATTCATCTCACTTGCAATGAGTTTTCATTAATAGTGAGTTCCACTGTAAGTCTTGTGTAAGCCTTATAGTAAGAAGATACATCTCTAAACCTTGTTTATTAGATACAAGACATGTGTTAGTTTGCTTGTTAATGAATCAGTGATCTGAGATAAATTGGAAATAGTTCCCAATTAAAACAAAATAAGGAAGAAGATGAGCTGGTCTGTATTTCCTTTTTCTTTTTCTTTTTGGCTCTCCACTTAATCATCAAAGTTTAGCCCTTCATGGATTTTTGGCAAGGGAAATCAGGCTGGACCACATTTTATGGCTAGAGACAGCAGGTGTTTCTCACCTGCTGGGTTCTGTCTCCCAGGCTGAACTTTGCCTTCTTTACAGGCATCCACACTCTGTCAGCCTGTCAGCACTCCTGTAAACTGTTGATCTGCTGCTGGCAAGCCTGCGTAGCCCTGAGCCACCCTGTGAATAAACCCTGTACTGGGTCTAATGTGATGCCATCAAATCCCATCTCTGTTTCTTAGCTGGCTCCCATGGCGCCCTTGGCTCCAGCCTGCTGTTCTCCTCAGAAAAGCCCCAGAACTCATTGGAAGTGTTATATTAATGACTTCATATATATGTTTACATTTGGGTGAAGAGGGCAGTTAGAGAGGCTGATGTGGAGCCCACAGGGTGAAAGTCTTTGTTTCTCAGCTACTGCTAACCCTGGGGACCCTCAAATTCCAGCTATCCAGTAAACCCAGTCCACATGGTATCTGAGGGGTAGTTTTATGCAAATGAATTATGAGTAGTAGCAGAGCTGTGCATTAACCTCCCCAAATTTTCCTCCATTCTGCACCCCATCCCCATTTCTACAGAGACTCCCTCTTTTAGGGTTCTACTATTCCTCTCCTAGTCCAGCTTTTCTAATGTACCAAGCTCCTGGGCTCCAGATAATACACAGACTCTGACTCATTATGTCCAGGTGGGGCCCGAGATTCTGCTTTTCTAACCAGCTCTCAGAGGATGGCAGATGCTACTGGTCCACCAAATCACACTTTGTAAAGCAACATCAGGTCAGCAGTTCCGAAACCAGAGTCTGCATCAGAATCCTCTGGTAGGGGAGCTTGTTGAAACACAGATTTCTAGGCTCTGCTGCAAGACATTCAGATTCAGTAGGACGCAGATGCGACCCAGGAATTTGCATTTCTAACCAGTTCCCAGATGACGCTACTGCTGCTGCTGGACTGGGCCCCACACTTTGAGAAGCACTATGCTAGGTTCCTGTAGGAGTTCCTGACTGCTCCCTCCACTTTGTTAGTTCCCTACCACTAGAAAAATTCTAAAGATAATAATTTTGTAGACTTCCTCACCTTATTTATAAAACTATTAATGATTTCAAATGGGCCATTTAACATGCTTCTGGACTCTGTGGTATGCTGTAACAGTTAGAAATTAGCATCCTTGAGACAGAATTTTGTCCAGGGCCTCTCTCTCTGGTTATCTAATGGCTATTGTGAGATAGAGTCCTCCCAGTGCCCATCTCTGTATTATTTATCAGTGCCTTAAGTGATTCTTTACTTGGGAGACTTATACAGACAGCAAAAGCTTTTGTTCAGAATGAATAAACATACATTATAGAATGATGTCTACAAACTTTTTAGTAATCCATAAGTAAGACCTCATATCAACTATGAACTCATTATACTACACAACAGAATTCTTCTTAATCCCCCACATTCAACGTTTTGAGAAACTGGCCATGTCATCAAGAGAAACTGCCCCTTTCTTTACTGACCTGAGCTTCTCTTGCTTTGCCACAGTTGTGCTAATTCCCCTCAGTGAGACTCAATGCCATTTCTTTTCCAGGATACTAGATGAAAGGGTTATTTGTTGTGGCTGACGTTGGTTTTGTTGTGGAGCTCTCGGTCCTAATTCTTTTTCTTTGAGTCTGTAAATACTCCAAGTGCAGCCCGTAACAAGGCTTCAGAATGCAGTGCCGGATGTGTCTTCTAATTTACTAACCAACCTGAGACATGGGTTTTGTGGGTTTGTTTGGTCATGAGTTTGCGTCAGCTGGGCACCCTGTTCTTAGGCCCCCTTCTTTTTTGCTCATAAGTTTCAACAGGAACATTTCATTCCCCTTTCTTGGCTGGTAACAGTTATTTTATTTGTGGGGTCTGAGCTAAAGTTTGATTTCCTCATTGCGTGATGTTCTGGCTTTCTTTGTGTAAATTCATGGCCTTACACACCCAAGTTCTTCTAGTTTTGATGCCATTTGAACACTTTATGGCTTTGGTCTTCCTCTCCAGCTTCAGCTCCTGGCATTGTGGTGCCTCTGTTCTAGCCAGCTGAGGAAGTCATTCATAAACTCTTATACCTCCCTGTCTCTGCACATTTAGTTCCCCCCTTCCCAAAATGTCCTCTGCAGTGTCTCTTCTCCTGGCCCCACTCCCACTTAGTTAAACCCACAATGCAGGGCTACCAAGACCTTAGAGTGAATCCTGTGAAGCCCAGTGAAAATCAAGTGGTGAAAAAGCAACTGTCTCTAGCTTGTCTGTTTTCGTTTTGCGTGGTTTTTATAGGAATGTGTGTGTGAAGGAGGGAGAAGGTATTCCCTTCAGGCAAATGTTTGAACATCCAGGCACAGTTAGAGGGAGATGTAAGGGTTGGTAACTGTGGGCACAGTTGATGCAGATTTGGTATGCTGAAAGGAATTTGTGTTCCTTAATGATTTCTGCCTTCTTCTTGTAAAGACTTAAGGCAATTAAAAGCAGAAAACGACTCCAAGCACACTGACATTTAGTTTTTAGCATTCTTGGTACACTGTATGCTCACTCTCCATATTTTTAGTGTTTCTGAAAAACAAAGAAGCTTTAAAATTGTCAAAATCAACTCTTCTTTCGCTCTTCACTGCACCTTAGTAGGAAAAAGGAATGAGCCAGGTTGTTTGCTCTGAGGATTTTTGTGTCTGGACACATGCATCTGAAGGATTTGAAAAGGATTGCAGCTTGATACTTGAGTTCCTTTCACTCTTTATTTCCTTTTGTATTTTCACCCATTGGCACCTGTGATCGACATTGTGTGTTGTTCACATTAGGAGACAGAGCATGGGTTTAGAACTTTGATGTTCTTGGTGAATATGGTGGAATGTTGCTACATGTAAAAAGTAGCTAAAAATTCATCAGGCTTGATGTTTAAAAGTAGCGTGTTTTTAATTATAAACATATTAATTAGCAACAGCTTCCCTCTTCAGGCCTGTGAAATCAGATGTCTTGAGTAGCAGGTCCTATCAATTGTCTGAGCAGACCCCCTTTGGGGTCAGTACACCTGTCCTTCCCACTGTGACGACGAGGGCTGTCCTGGCCGTTGGAAGGTGTTCAGCAGCACCCGTGCCTCTGCCCAGGAGATGCCATAGCACCCTGCCAGACTGACGAACCAAAATATCTCCAGACTTTGCCAAATGTTCAGGGCTGGAGAGCGGAGCAACGAGCAGCAAAATTGCTCACTGTGGAGAAATGTTGGTCTTTTGAGAATCTGAAAGTGAGCTGAGCAAAAGCCAGCTAGTTCTCACCCTAAGACTTTTTTGGGCACAAAGGAGAGTAGAGGTATTCTGCAAAACAAAGACCATATTCTTTTCATGATATAGCCATTTCCTTTCCCCCCAGTTCTAGGCAAACTTTTATGATAAAGTCTTCCTCAAACATATAAAATAGCAGAAGAGAGAAGACGGCATGGTTTTGTCAGGGAGAATAGACAGCAAACCAAGGCATGGAGGAGGAGGGAGACGTGTCTCACCCACTAACTCAGCTTCCTGAGCCTGGTCCGATAATATTGCCAGGTGTTCCCACATCACAGGAATACCATGCTAACACGGCAGGAGGGCAGACTTTTAAATGCTGTGTATGTTTTTCATTATCTAGGAAAGAAAGCCTTTGAAACTGTGCTTTCACCCCAAATCCTGAAAGGTGGGAGAGGGCCCACAGTGCCCAAGGGAAGAAACCCATTAACATCTTTGGGTAGTCACATCCTCCCATAGAAAGTTGGCACCACCTTTACTTGTCAATCAATATGTAACCTCTTCACTGCCATCCCTCCGAGAATATAAGTCCTCAGAACAAAGGACTCTCAGGTGTGGCGCTCTTGGCACTCTTGGCGCTCTGGCCTGCCCAGCCTCTCTCACTACCCCTACTCTTGCCATCCTGGCCTTTGGTCACCCTTACTTTCACTGCCTTTACCCTACTTTGCCCTGAATCTCTGCCTTTCATCCCCTAACCCTACCTTAACTAGGCCCATTCTCTTCTATGAGAAAGGATCACCAATAAACTCTGTTTGCACTCTAATAGACTCACTAATCTGTAATTCTTTACCGCATTGGCGAGAACTGAGTTTCTGGGAGTTTCTCCTGTAACAGTTTCTCCTTTGACGAGTCTGGTGAAGTTAAGAATGGTCCTGGTATAGATTTGGGAGAACAAGGATATTTGTGTTTGGCATTAGATCAGGGCAGGATACCAAGTTTTTTGTTTTTGTTTTTGTTTTAGGATACCAAGTTTTAAAAGAAGTTTAAAAGTGTTCCAGACTTCTATCATTACCTTTTAAAAAAGAAAACAACAGTGAACATCACTGCCTGACGTTATAAAGATGGAGACAGCCAAACTATTTAAAATGTTATCCCGTAGTCATGGGCCTGATTTTAACCTTTATCTGATGACAGATTTCACTCTTCCTTGTACTTCCTCAGTTTTGTCTGACTATGCAACTCAATCTTTTATATTTATCCAGGATAGAAGGCCTACACTTGATATAATTAAGCCAATCTTATTTTCAAGGCTTGAATAATTAATTACTGTGACTTTGACATTTTAAGAATGTTATGTTGACCTTGTTCTTTGTTCATTGATGAGAATGAAATATAAGGAATGTGCATCAGAGCAGAACCCTTGACATAGTAAAGGTTTAATTTATAATGTTTTCTAATATTCTCTTCTTTTTCGTTTACCCAGCCCACATCATGCCTTTTCCCAAAGTAATGATTATTTATTATTTGAACTATTAAACATACACCTCCTTAATCTTACATTAATCAAGGCAGTGACAAGCAAAATTTTGTCCCAGAACTCTTAACCTGCTTTAAAATATAACTAATGTTCACTTTTAATTACCCATTAAATAAACCCATGGCTTTTTAGGGTGAAAAGCATTTCCCTGTCCCAGGAGCTCTAATTGTACTTGACGGTTGCCCCGGGAAGATGACGAGGAGCGGCGTGTTCCTTCCCCCAAAGAAAGGATCAGTGGCAGGAGTTGTGTCCCTGGAGGCTTCTTGAAGTTCCAAAGGGAAATTTCCTTTTTCTCCAGAAAGAAATCAAAGAGGTAGGATGGGAGTCCCCTGGAAGAGAACTTAAGAAGAAAATGCATAGTTAGGTAGAAGTCTTGCTTCCTGGAGAGATGGGTGGAAGATACAAAACTGCTAGAGAAAAGGGAATTTTAAAGTGTTTGGGGGTGGGGGGACTGTAAACAAATCCAAGTGCTAAATATAGAAACTATGGAAATAAATAGCCCACACTCCCTAGATAGCCTTGGCTTAGATATTAAGCAGCAAAGCAGCTCCCAAAGGGTTCTTCTGTAAAGCTATAAACAGGAAAGGATTAAGAATATACTGATTAAGAGAAACAAACATGTTTTAGCTCTGGATTTTGTTCTTTGTAAAAAAAAAAGCAAGAATGTCAGAGCAAGCACTTAGTATAATTAAAATTCTTGAGTGTATAGAGGGAAAAAGCCATACAGTACATTGTCTAAAAATATCTTGAAATTTGCAGCAAGGGAGCTTTGAAAGGGTAGGTGCCTTAGTCTAATTATGCTTGCTAACTAGTGGGGAAATGATGAGAAACCATGGACACGAGTTCTGATGGCAGGACTGAAACCAACCAGAAGGCAGGAGTGGAAATGAAGGGGAATCCAGTTGGAGCTAGATGGTGGGTGTAAGGTACACTTCATGTGGGTTTTTCTTTTTCTTTTCTTAGATTGTTTTTTATGGAAATCTCTGTTAGTTCAGTCACACTGGGTACATAATGGACTGAGGTACTTAGTTTGCTTTAAGTTGAGAATGAGGCTGTGCTCTGTCCTTCCAGCTGGTCCTGATGGAATGCATACACTTCCATGATAGACCACAGAGTTCCACTGGTGGCATTTTCAGGAGGACTGTGCAATTAGTGTTTGAACTTTTACTGTGAAGAACTCTTATTGTTTACATTCAATTTGCTGTTCTGTGGTCAAAGAGATGAGTGAATGATTGCAGTTTGGTAATCGTGTCTGGAAAGGAAAAAAGTACAGCAGACCACTTTGGTTATTGTTGGAAGCATTACCAGTGGGACTTGGAAAGTCAAGGCATTTGAAAAGGTGAAATGAGAGAGGCTAAGTAAGATGGGGGAGTGTGACAACGAGGTTGGACAGAACAGGAGGAAGGTTGATACTCTGAGAGGGAAGAACATGGGGGTTGGAATAGGCTGCAGAAAAAGTACCAAACACAGTTCTGTTGAGGAGGAAGAGAATCAGTGAGTTAAAAAGAAAAATAAATAAATAAAAAACAGGCAAATGAAATGAAGAAATAAAACTGTTTTTACTCGCAGATGATATATTTTATGTAGGAAACCCCAAAGAGTCTACAAAAGCAAATCCACTTGGAACGAATAAGGGAGTCCACACACGATCATAAGATACAAGGTTAATGTATGAAAGGCCATTCCTTCTCTGTATTGCAGCAACAATTAGAATTTGTGACTTTAAAAAACCACCACTTATAATCACACCAAGCATGGAATTACTTAAGAGTAAGTCTAACAAAATCTATCGTGGATCTGCATGTGAAAAACTACAAAGCACTGATGGAAGTAGTCAAAGAAGGCCTAAATGAATTGGGCGATGTTTCTTAGTCATGGATGAATTCATTTTGGGGAAGATCTCAGCTCTTCCCAACCGAACAACAGAATCAACTCAGTTTCAATTAAATTCCCAGAAATCTTTGTAAAAGATATCAACACACTTTTAAAAAATATATATGGAAATGCGAAGAACGAGACCAGGCAACACAATATTAAAAAGGAAGAACAAAGCTAGAGAACTCACACTATATGATTTCATGACTGACTTTGAAACTGTAGTAACCAAGACCCTTACAGAAGTCTTACTGTAACTTCAATGAGATTTTGTCTAGCAAGGAAAAGAGGTGGGTTAAGTCAGATGTGATGAGTTATCTGGGGTGTTTGTATCCACTGCCTTCTAGGGGGTCTCAGTTTTACCATCATACAAATTAGTTCTTCACTTACATCCCCCCTCTTTTTAACATTCCATGTATGTATTAGAATTCCTCAGAGAGGGAGGGAGAGAGAGAGAGACAGAGAAAGATTGATTTATTAGAATGAATTGGCTTATTCAGTTACGGAGGCTGAGAAGTCTCACAATCTCCTGTCCAAGCCCAAAGGCCTGAGAACCACAGGAGATGGTGGTGTGAGTGTGGGAGAAGACTGATGCCCCGGTTCAGACCGTCAGACAGAGCAGTGACTCTTCCTTTCTCCTCCTTGTTCTGTTCAGATCCTCAGTGGATTGAATGATGCCCGCTGCATTGGGAAGAACAATCTGCGTTTCTCAGTCTCTGGGTTCAAATGCTAATCTCATCCAAACACACCCTCACAGACACACAGAAAAAATGTTTGGCCAGTTACCTGGGTATACTGTGGCCTGGTCAAGTTGTCACATATACTTAGCCATCACAATGTGCCTGTGATGTTTTATGATATGAGATAGTGGAATTTGTCCTTTAAAAAAAAGGCATATAAGTCTTATATTAACTAAAGTATCCTATTATAAAAGATAACCTCTAAAATTTTAATGACTCAACAATTATTTTTCATTCACTTAAGAGTCCAGTGAGGGTGTTTGTGGTCCGAAGATAGCTTTCTTCTACTCAGTGATTAGAGACCTAGGCTCTGTCCAATCTAGTGGTTCTAGTGTTTTTTGATGGTCTCATTGATTACTGAGAAAAAGAAGATAGGAAAGAAAAAGACTTGGAAATGACCCTCATCTCTTTCAATCATGTTTTGTTTGGGAGAACTAGTCATATGAGCCTCCATAAATGGAAGGAGTGCTGTGCAATGTGGCTCATCATTAGGCAGTGATTTTCAAGCAATTTCCTGTACTGTGTAAGGCAAGGTGCAAGCTCTGGTGGAGAGGAAGCCACCACCTCTGTCTCACGGTCTGCCCAGCCTTGTTCATGCTGCATAAACCCCCTCAGCTATGCAGAGAGAAAAGAGTGGTGTCATTATAATACAGTAATCACCAAAGGTAACAGTGACAGTTAACACCTTAGGTTTCTATGCTCTTTAACTGGTTTAATAATGATTCCATCAGGAAATGTTTTTAAAAGCACTTGGGAATGCTTGTATATAACAAAGAGCCTCTTTATTCCATGTTTGCTTCTTAACTTTAAAAATAGATGTATGGAATGGATATGATATAAAGTGAGACTCCATCTTGTTTACTTGCCACTGCCTTAAGCCCCTGACATTTTGATTTTCAGTTGTTTACATATTTTGTTTAAAAATAGCATCTGAACATCATAAACATCAAACATTTTCTATAAATAAGAAGATATACTTTTTCTATGTGCTTTAACATAAATATGAGTATTTATAAGTTAGGGAGTTATTAAGAACTTGAAAGTTTATAACTAAGGAGATTGTTAAGAACAAATGTCAACGTGCTATTTGTTACCAGTCTCTCGATGCCCATCCCAGTGTTTCTCCCCTTGAAAGTGTAGGAGAACCTCCCGGAGGGTTTGTTATAACACAGGTTGCCAGATCTCGCCCCTCAGAGTTTCCAGTTTAGTAGGTCTGGGATGGGGCCCAGGACGTTGTGTCTCTGTCGAGTTCCCAAGTGATGCTGATACTGCTGGTCCAGGGGCCATACTTTGAGAACCACTGATCATCATTCCATCAAAAAACACCAAAAGAGGTAAAGAGAAAGGTATTAAATCTATGCAATTTCTCAAAGATTGCTTTTGTACTAAAAAAATAATGCCAAAAGACATACAGTGCTTAAGACTCAGGTTAATTTAATTCCATAATCATAAGGCAGAATAGTACCAATTTTGGTACATGGAGATTTCTGTACTTAATTTTGACTGACCCACATAGAGCAGATGTGGTTCGGCTGACTTAAAATTGAAAACCCAAATAACCTAGGTTGTGAAACACAATAGGTTTTCATGACAGGGCCTGAAAGGAGACAAATGGGTTATTCGAGTGCTAGGAGTGATTAGGGAGTAAGTTGCTCAGACATTAAGGAAAGCAACAAGAAAATCACAAAAACTTTATGGGCAATCAAGGTAGCATATTTTCACTGAACACAAGTCCAGGGTCTGCGCTATAAAGTTTTTAAAATTTTTGTCCGGGGTATTTACTTTCTTAATACTACAGGGGAAGTAATTTTGAGGAGGATTTATTTTTAGAACTTACTTTTATCTAAGCAAGAAGAAACATATTGTGTAATAATGACAAGTGATCTGTCCTCTGGGTGTTCAATGCCTACATTAAGAATTCATGAATTATTTACTTAGAAAAGTTATATACCCAGGGATAGTGACCTTGGTCAAAATTTAGTCTTCATAAAAGATTATAAAATTCAGTTGTTCTAGACTCTGGAGAATAGAGTAATTTATCATAACATGAAAAATTGTGAAATGAAAGAACAAAAGTCACAGCGGGTCCCTTTTGAAAAGTGTGGGTCCTTCCTGGAACGGTGTATACGACTCACTTCAGAAGGAGGACGATGATATTGATCAGAAATGTGAATCTCCGAGGAGACGATCTGGAACGAGCAGATATCTCACATTCCAGGAAGGCACTATTCGAGTGGCCACAGAAACTCATGACTATTGCTTGTGACTGTCTTGCCCTTGGAGAAAAATTCTAATATGATTATTTTTTCCTAACGATCTTTGCAAAAGAGGCATTAACACTGAAAATGTCTTGATTTGAAGGAAGAACAGGATGCAGAGCAATTGTGCACTGCATTCTGTCAATGACAGTTTTATCTGGGAGTAACTTTTTAAGAAAAATTTTGTTAAGGGAAGCCAGAGTAGGTGATTGAAAATGAAATAAGTCTTCAGCAAAAAGAAAGTGACCTAATATACAGTGGATATAAACATATTTTCTTTTTAGCTCTAAATATGATAAAAATAAACTTCTGTTTGGGAATTAGGTAAGCTGATGATTTTTATAAGTATTAATTTTTTATCAGTAATATTCCTTCTTTAAAATCATGCACAGTTTCTCAGATAAGACATGACAAAGCCTTGGAGACAATTCTTTGCTCTTTAGAGTAGATAATATACACTCACATGTCTATTTCCAGGGAAATGGTAAAAATATTTTATTTATTTTTAACATTTCATTTACTTATTTTTAGAGAGGGCAGGGGATAGAAAAAGAGAGGGAGAGAAACATCAACTGGTTGCTTGTCAACATGCTCCTTGATCAGGGACCAAACCAGCAGCCCAGGCATGTGCCCTGACTGGGAATCGAACTGGGAACCTTTGCCTTTCAGGAAGATGCCCAACCAGCTGAGCCACACCTGATAGGGCAGACAAAAATATGTTAAAACCTGATTAAGGATGAAATGCCATGTACAGTGATTGAGAACTCACAGTCTCAAAGAATATTTATTTGTTGGCTATATGATAATACTTAAAGCTCTTTTCAGAGAAAATGTATTAAAAATTTCAAAAAATATAAAGAAATGTATGAAAAGTCAGAGAAAATAATTAATATAAAAATGTGATTTTTTAAAAGTGGTATGTGTGTGATCCAGGATACTTTTAAGTCCAATATTATTTTCTAAGTCGATTATTTGAGAGTGGTAGCTGTTCTGAATCATGTTCTCTAAATAGACCCAAATGCAAATAGTTGTATGCAGAAATTTATTAAAGAAGGGGTTCCAGGAGACAGCAGCAAGGGAGTGGGGAAAACAGGACAGTGAAGGGAAAGAAGCCAGAGAGCTTTGAGGTTAAGTCCCAGCCTCAAGCTGGGAGTTTGTTCTGCCCCAAGGCAAGGTTACTGGGCTTTCATGCTCCTGCACTGGTTATGAGCTATGAGCTTCCTGAGGGGAACTAGCCTCCTGGGCACTTCTTATTCTCTGTGAATCTGGGTGAAGTGGCTCCTGGTAGTTAAAGGGCACAGATGCCAATTGTTAGAATGGAAGTAAGCGAGGCCAAGGGGACCAGCAAAGATATAGGTGGACATCGGCAGATTTTTACAGGAGCTTTACAAAAATTTCCTGAGTAACTGGAAGTTGGCCCTAGATTTAATGAATGATTTGAATCATTTGCAGTTCTTGATGTATGTATACAGCTAGCTTCATTTTGTGTGTTTATGTTATGTGTTGAGGCTGATCAACAGTTCAATCAGAAGGAGTTTACTTCAATGTATTTACAGAACATAGGGCATTGGGGATGATTTGTTGACTGACTCAGTGTATGTTCTTTTCAGGAAAATTCATTAAGTACCTTACTCCCCAGAGACATAACCAGTACTTATCCCTACAAATTAGCACTGGAAAAGCACAATTGGATTCCTATTGTCTTGCCACCAAAAATGATCTTAAGAAGCATGTCTTCTTTGAAAAGAAAGACATTCATGCACAACTGTCAACTTAAAATATCTCATTTTGGAAGCTAGGTTAATTCCTTGCATATTCACAATTTCAAGTGAGATTAAAAGCTCATCAAAATCCTGAGGTCATGCTCTGACCAGTGTGTTTCAGTTGGTTGGGTGTCTTCCCATAAAACAGGGTCAGTGATTTGATTTCCAGTCAGGGCACGTGCCTGGGTTGTGGGTTCTGTCCCTGGTTGGGGCGCATACAAGAGGTAACTGATCTCGATGTTTCTCTCTCCCTTTGTCATTCTCTTCCCCCTCTCTAAAAATAAATGAATAAATGAATAAATGAATAACTAACTAACTAACTAACTAAATAAATAAATAAATAAATAGAATGTTAAAACAAAGTCCTGGGATTGCTGCTCTTATTTTATCTCATAAGTTCTGGTATATTCTTTCTTTCTTTCTGAGGTTTTTTTCTTTTCTTTTTTTTATTTTTGGTCTCAAGATATTTTGTAATTTCCCTTTTAATTTCTTGTTTGGCCCATTTTGGTCATTCAAAAATGTGTTCTTTCATTTCCATGAAGCGCAGGTTAAAAAAAAAAGAGTTGGAATGTTTTTGATGAAGCAGTAAAAATTTATTAACTCTTTAAAAAAATCCTGTGTTTGTTAGAACACAGGGAGTAGGTTGGCAGAATAAATGCAAACCTTTAGGTGGAAAAATTAATGAAATACGTTGGAGTAAATACATGAAGGAGAAACATGAGACTATCTGAACGGAAATTACAAAGTGACTATTAGGGAAAGAAAGGATAAACGACATTTTTGTCTATTTCTAAAAATTTTGAACTCACCAGACATGTCATGATTGTGTGATTAAAGAGTAAAAGAAATACATCAGTTGCCAGTCCAGATGTCTTACCCCAGGGTTGAATCAGAACGTTTGGAAATAGGCCAAGAATCTTTAGAACCTCTCCATGACTTTGTCTGTACTCCAGGGTCCCATGTGGAAACAGCTGCTTCAATTGACAGTGATATCGATGCTACTACAAACACAGTAGTCTGAAAAAGATGTTTTCTCCAACAGCCTTATTATCAGTTCTCTCATTGCTTTTAGGACTCTGGTTCAGTTATGTTTTAAATGGATCCAGGAAGCTTTTCCGATGTCCTATAGAACGTCCTATAACAAATTCTAGCCCTGGTGAATTCATCTTCTTCATGGGCGGCTGCTGTCTCCAGTGATATCTAGGACACAGGTTCTCAAGCTTTAGATTATATATGAATCACTTCATCTTGATGAAAATAGATTTCTCGGTCCTATCAGAGATACTGATTTAGTGGGTCTAGGATAGGACCTGAGAATCTGCATTTCTCACATGTTCCTATGTGATACCGATGCTGATGTTATTGGTGCAGGGACCACACTTTAAGAACCACCGGTCTAGAGAAGTGAAAGAGTTTAAGTCAGGTAAGCAGACAAATGGTATGGTCAAATATTGCATTAAGATTAAGGAACTAGGAGCAGCTTGGAGTGCCAGGTATAAAAGCTTGGCTGGCTGTTCAGCCATAGCAGAGTTGGTATAGTCAGAGATAATATTGTAGATGATTTAAAGGGAAAACCTGGCTGGGTTTAAATCATCTGGTCTTTTCAAGTGGAAACAGCTTGTTTGCCTGTTTAACTTATATAATTTCCATAATTCTGTTTAAGAGAACTTTCATGGAGATTGGATTCTATGCTCACCCGAAGATAGTTTTTAGCATTTGTGAAACTATTTGCCAAATGACGGATACTGTTTCTAGTTAATCTGATTAGCATGGAACAAGGACTTCTGCTGAGGACACACGTCATAGAAAGCACTGACAATGCGATCTTTATCATCATAGTTAAAATTAAAAAAAAAAACCCCACACCTCAGAAACCTTAACAAATGCAACATCATTATTTGTTCATAAAAATGCAGTGACTCCCTCCATAAGATGCCCGTTAATAAATAAGGACTAAGAACTAAGAAAAGGAAACATTTGCTATAAGATCCAATATGCCCCTGTTATTATTCCTCCTCAGAATATGTATAGAATTACCATAGTGATTATGAAGCCTTTTTACTCAGTTTTTTTATGTCAACCACATAAGTTAAGAGTAGAGCCAGTTGGTAACATTTAAATTCCACTTGTTTTTCATTCATCATTTTTAAAAATTGCAAGAAGATATTTTCAGATGTAATGTCCTTGAGAACGTTGGAAGCTGTGTGACGTTTTTTCCCCACAGTCGTAGAGGCACCTGGTTCTAAACACATCAGATTATCAACATTAATACTATTACAATTAAGTTTTATTAATTTTATATCTTAACAAAGCTTTGGTGCTATGGATATAATTTTATGCTTAGCTGCATTAACTTCCAACTTAAGCAGCTTTTATTCTTAGACGAATACATAAAAATTTCTCAGGGAGCTGGGGAAGGAAGTAAGAAGGAGGAAATTTGGCCATTGCGTAACCATAGGCTGAACTATCTTTCTGATTATCTACAAAGAAAAATATTAACTAGGTATTTGCCAATATAATTTACATTGCCTTGTGGAGGAGACACAGCCTTTCAAAGCCAGTGTTGCATTCTGTCTACCCCGGTTGCTTTTCTTGTACATGAACAAAGATGTAAGTGTTCCTTCTCCCATTTGTGTTACTCAGCTGATACTCTTGATATTTTATCAATACTGGAAAATAATTTTTTAGGGAAAAACAGGTCTGGGGTAAAAGGATTCTTTTTCCATCTTAGGCTCAGTGATCATGGGCAGTTGATAGATTTTCTCTGGGCCTGTTTCCTCATGTGAAATATTTTTCAGTTCCAATATTCTATGATTCAGTTATAATCATTGTTTCATGTTGCATACGTGTGGGAAAGATAACAGCATTGCAGTCATTTGTATCCTGTGTTAGAGTGTTGAAATATGTAAATTCGTTCACATTCCTTTCTGATTAAATGTGTGAGTACTTGGAACAGTGGGGGTAGTGTATAAGTTATCCATTGCTGTGTAACAGGTTACCACAGACCTAGTGGCTTTAAGCCATCAATATTTATTATCTTACAGTTTGAATGGGTCTCAGCTGCTTGAGGTCTCCCAAAGCTGCATTAAAAGTGTCTGCAGAGCTGCTTTTCATCCGGAAGTGGAGTTCCTTTTCCAAGCTCCGTCAGGTGGTTACCGTAATTCAGTCCTTTGTCACTGTAGGACTGAAACCCTTAGCTCGGAGAGGCTTTCCCTTTTCGTAGGCAATAAACAACACAGCCAGCGGGCTAGCATCTCTGCTCTTGCTTCAAGTCACTCACTTCTAGGTCCTCTTTTGAAAACGTCACCTCCCGTGGTTAAATTTCAGTCATCTGACTGGACAGTTTAATTACAGTGGTAACATCCCTTCACATTTGCTGAAAAGGGAAATGTAGTCATGGGAGCAATAGCCCATCACCTCCGTTCATTCAGTTTGATTCTTTACCTAACCACTTTTGGCTTTTCCACTGTGATCTTTTCCCAGTCACTTGGGATAGGAAATATCACAAGCCTAAGAATGTGTCTGCATGCAGTTCTCCCTGTTTCCCAAGGGGAGGTGCTGTATTAATATTTCAGTGGATTTAGCAGCAGCCCATGGAGGAGGGTGCCCTGGCACCTGCATCTATGTTTGACAGACGAACACACAAGGCACAGACGTCTGTAGGAACTTGCTACATAGTACACAGATTCCAAAGGACAGTTCCAAGGGACAAGTTGACTGTTCTGCCTCCTAGTTCAATGAAATTTGCACTACACTCACCCTAGATTTATTTAACGAAATCCACTTGTGCCGCCTTTCTGTTTTCTCCGCCATGGTTGGTACTGATGGCCTACGAATGCCATTCCATTGGTGTTTCCTACTCCAAGACTCAGTGCAGATCGTGGGGAAAAGACAGAGATATAGGTGAGGGAACAAAAGAAACAGGAGACCAAGTGAGAGAGAGTGCAGGAATTTTATTTTGAAAATTACCCTACCCAGATTTTCCACTCCCTCTGAGGTGAAATAAACTTATGGAACTCAGAGCTGAGTCTATTTCATTTGCTTTTCTTTAAATTAAAACCCTCCATTTAAGATAGTCAACACTGGGCATTTTAGTGAAGTTTAGCAGTCAATAAAACTTATTAATGTCTTCTACTTCTGGCAAATGGAGATTGAACAACCTAATGAATGTACCACACATAGAGGTATACAGAATCACCCCCCACACCCAGCCATTAATATCTTCCCTGTGAAATGCTTATGACTGTAATTGCTGCTCTGATTATATATTGTGTGAACCCGAAGTATGTTATTATACTGGGTAACTAATGGAATTTAGTAACAGAGCACAGAAATTGGTATTCTGGAAAAGACTTGAGTTTTAAATTGTATTCTTCCCTGAGTTTGCAGTGCATTTCATGGCTCATCTACCTCACAGTGTGTCTGTGGCTGATGGATTAAAATCTTTCTGCTGAATAGTAAACATCGGAGACAATTTAGTCATTCCTTAGCTTGCTTCTCTCAGTTCCCTCATCACTCATTGAAAATATCAAAAATAAACTGTGAATTACTGTCAATGCACCTTTATCAGTACTGACAAAGTGAGAGGTCACATCTGTCCTCACTTCAGTGGCTGTACTGTGCAGGGGGGGACCTAGGAGTGTGATATCCTAAGGGGGCCATTATGTACCTTGTAAATAAAGGGGGACTGTTAGTTCATTGTTCTTTTACTTATCCAGGCACCCCACAGGTCTTTGGGGACTGCAGTACCCTTTCCATTGTTGCAAGAGTTTAGAGTTGAGAGAGAACCAAAAATTCCCTTCTTTTGCTTTTCTAAGGTGTTATGAAATAATAGGATGTAAAGGTTTTACAGCATAGCATTTTCAGCAAACATGCATAAAATTATTTCAATTGTTGCTTAAATTTCTAAGAAATTAGAGTCTTTTACTTGTATAGGGTAAAATTTTATGCTAAACACACTTATTAGGAGTTGATGGCCTTTGTGATTCAATAGTTTTTCTTCAATTAAATCAAATTAAAGATTATTTACCTAATGGCACATTTACCTAATGGCACATTTTTGCCTAATGGCACATTTACTTACCTAATGGCATATTTTTGCATTTAGTAGGTATAATATTTTTATTTGACAGTTCTATATATAAAGAAATGACAGTTATAGATTCTTCATACAACATACTATAACACATAAGGAATGTATAGTTTTATCAGTCATGTTCGCCTAAAAAGCCTTATCATAATAACCTACGAATGAGTACATATCAGTGCTTGTCAAAGCGTTGCCTGTGGACCGCCAGCAGCAGCATCACCTGAGAGCTAACGAGAGGTGCGGGTTCCCAGGGCTGTCCCAGTCCCGCTGAACCAGAAACTGTGAGGGATGGTGCCCAGTGAGTGTGTTTTCACAAGTCTTCAGGTGACTGTAATGCAGGCTAAGGTTGGAGAGTCACTGGTGAGAAAAGCATGATCGTGCTCACTTTATAGATGATGAAACTAAGCCTCGGTGTGGCATCATGATTGGCTGAATACTTGACTACTTGATTTTAGGGCCCTTATTCAGACCCCGGTTTCCCCTTAAATATCACGCGACCTCTCTATCTGAAAGCTGAAAAGCAGTAATTCTTACATGAATTGAGAAAAAGATTGTTTCACTGCTTTCTAATAATGAGGGTAATTTGTTAAAACTGTTAGCACAGCAAAATTAACCTAGAAAAAGTTTCAGGGACACTGGTAATGTTTTGTGGTCCTGTGCACTGGGTTGCTCATTTTCTTTGTAGTGGAGGAGAGAATAGGATGCAGTTAAACTTCAGAGGGCTGGCTGTTGTATGTTAATAGAAGTGGGAGGCACTATTTTAATCATCGCTTTCTAGCCCATCAAGCCCATGGACAGATTTTCCACCTGGGTCTTTCCCATGCCACATTACCCACGTTGATAGTGCCCTGTGGTAGTTTTTCTGCACACACAATTTTACACGCTGGCGAGAGTTTCTTAGTCACTGTGGTATCAAAATGAATCCCTCGGGCAGCTGGCATTAACTACCCTTCTGTGACGGGGAATGAACGTTTCCTCTTGGGCTGAAAGTAGAAAACAACGTTCATTATCTGTAATATAAAAGACTATATAATGGTACCTTGCTAAGATCTAGTTCCATGTGAACTTAATTTGGGCTTTGTGTGTATAAACAGGCAAGTAAAGTCTATTGTTTGTTCAACTGGGAAGAATTTTCTTGGATAGAAAAATGTTGCTATAAAATTAGAAAAATGCATTATGCATATGTGTGATTTTTATTTTGCATATATGTGAAACATCATGCAACATATATGAAAAGTTCATTAAACATAGACGTCAGTGTTGTATGAGTAATTGTAAAGAGAATATACACATAACAACTGTTCAGTCCAGGAGCGATTTGGCTAACTCTCCAGGCATTTCTGCTGTGTATCCTGAGTGACTTGTAGCTTTCTGCACTCAGTTCCTGCCTCTCCGCATTTGCGCCTGCTGTTTCTTCTCCCTGAACACTCCGCATCCCCAAACACACAGAATTACAAGGCCACAAAGCTTCTTCTAATTTCCATGGATTGGCTGAAAAGATGCCTTTGTTGCCCATGTCTGCAGTGCATTTGAGGTGTCGCCTTTAGAGTAAAATAATTGGTTTTGGGCATTTGCTCCTCAAAACAGGTATTGGATATTTGGGCTCTGGGATATTTTTTTTGTTTGTTTTACTGTCATGTCTTAGTACTTAGCCTATATGTGACACACTGCAGTATTTAGTAATGCTCAAGTGAATTAGTAAGTGGCATTTCTGCTTGTATAAGCTCCTCAAATCAGCATCTCCATAATGCACTATTATTTTGCCCAAACTCCCGAGTCCCAGTGGGGAAGATGGACATCCTAGAGTTGTTTATAACTGTTCTATTTCCTTTTCTTGACCTCCATATTATCACTCTCATCTTTCTTTCCAATATTCCTGCCTTCACTGGGGTTTTCTTTTCTCAAATTTCCACTCAGGGAGGTCTTCTAGGTTAAGATTCTTCAAGGTCGATTCTCTTCCTGTGTCTTCTTTTTCAACAAATATTTTGGTGGTTGTTGTAATGGAGGTAAAGAACCTGGGCCAGAAGCTCTACCTCCTCATGTCCGAGGACTTCATTATGCATTTGCCTAAGTGAAGCACTGAGTCCTATGGTTGATACCGTTCTTTTCTAGCCTTCATAAGGTGACCTTCCATTGTAGATGGCGTGATCTTAGGGGAACCAAGGCACCAGTTACTCTGTCCTGAAAACTCCTTGCTGGCTTGCTGCCTGCCACACCCCAGGGTTTGGGAGGATTTCCACAGTCACGCGTAACAGGGAATGGGGTAAGGGATCTGCTAAGATGGTCAGGGTGAAGGCACTGGTTCTTGTCCTCCCTTCAGCCCACTGAGAGTGTGCTGTGGCTGACTTCTGTTGGGTTTGCATTTCAGTGGAGGGACATCTCCTCCTATTTGACCCTTATTGTGTGGCAAGCATGAGATCAACCTTGGGCACAGGAAAATGATCAGAGCATTTTGCATTGAACATCTGGAATTTGTAGCAATTGTTTGAAGTTTTCTGGGAGCCCCAGCTACCAGTACTCGAGGACATTGATGTTTCTGGGAAGTGAGAGTCACTTCTGACCAGAGGGTCTGTGAGTGGCCCAATCGATGCCACACCTCCTGCTGGGAGAAGGGGGCTAGATTCCTTCACCCACTGGCTCATTGTCTAGAAAACAGGTTGGATGACTCTGCTCATTGTGCCACAGCCCCGTCTGGCCGGTGGTAGAGTCCACTGTATAACTTGGTGAGTTGTGTGTCACAAACCTCATGGCTCAGTGTCCTTAGCCACACTTTCAGAGTTTCTGTCCTTTTGAACATATCCCTTTTTGTGTCATATCCTACAGCTTTTCTTCATACGTGCTATGCCTGGTGCTGGAGCACTAAGTGTTGCCCACGTGAATTCCCTCTTGTATTGCCCTGAAGTACCTTTCCCTTATACTGTTTCTTACTCCGAGATGCCTTTCCATGTACCTCCTACTCCTTACCCCTTCACCCTGCAATGTTCTCCTTCTTTAAGTGTCTAATAGCCATGAATACCTTAAGGTTTCACCCAAACCTCCGATCCTTTCTTTCATGGATATTTGCTGGTGGTGTACCCTCCAACTGAGGGTACATCATCAGCCCCCTCTGTCCCTACCTCTTCATGCTCAGTGACTCCTCCAAGGACTTTTCTCTGAGTCCCCAGGGGAAAACTCTCTTCCCTCTGCTGACCTCCATAGCGGGTAGCTTTAAATTTGACATTGACACTTTCTTCTTGATCTTACACATATACATTTCTTAGTCTTCTATTTGGTGGCAAGACCATCCAGGGATGCAATTGTATCTTATGAGTCTAGTACTCTAGAGCCAGTTGAATATTATAAGCGTTCAAAAACTATAATAAATAAATGAAAAGATCAGGGTATAGGTAAGTATGTAGAAGGCTTGGGTCGGGTAGGTAGTGGAGGCAGATCCATCTCTTTCACCTTGGCCAGGTGAGCTGGGTATTCTGTGAGCTGGTGGGAGGAACATCATCTTCTACCCTTTCCTCCTAATCCCTCACCCCACTCACATAGCCTCACTTACACCCAGAGTGACTCCTAGGATTATTTTTCAACAGGAAAACAGGAAGGCCTGATTCATCATGACTTAGCAATGGTTTGTATGATAAACTGGAGACCCAAACCGCACACATTATACTTAAAATGTATTAGACTATATATTAAACTGAATAGTTAGTTTGCTATCTTTTTGTTTTCATTCCAATTCAACTCATCATTGGTGTAAGAGGAAAAATATCCCAACTGCAAAGAAATCTTCAAGCAGGTCTCAAGATATTACTGTGTTTTGCCATGTGTAATGTGTACCTTTTTGCCCAAATTTTTGAGGGAAAAATAAGAATGTGCATTATACACGGGTAGTACCCAAAATACCTTGTATCTGTTCTTGTGTTTTGTAATTACCTGTTACATAAAATTTCTTGTGCCATAAGATGTTAAAATATAAATACTAAAATTCCTTTATAATACAAAAAAACAGTATCTAGGTATAAATAAATGAATAATTGAATTAAAATATTAAAATGGAAGACTTTAAAGTTTGGTCCAAAAAACATGGGTACACATTATGCACAAGAGCACATTATACACGGCAAAATATGGTCTATTTTTAAAAGTGACATCAATGATGTAAAACAAAGAAAAGAGATGTATGCGGACACTTAACAGCTTCACATTTTTGCCTTCCAGGAGACGGAGCTGTTAGATCTCAGCCTTGTCAAAGATGCCAGATGTGGGAAACACGCCAGAGCTCCCAAGGTAGGACGCGGAGCATTGTGCCCGTACCAGATGCTGCCTTGATTACTTAGCTGTGTCATGGTATCAACTAATTGCCCCAATTAAAAGTTTCTCTGTTGTAGATGTTGTAAAACACAATAAAACAGCCAGTCCTTCAAAAAGCCAGTATGCCACTTCCCCTTTTTTAAAAGATGGAAACAATGAGCAAGTATGCAGGCAGTTGGGTATAAGGGCTTGCTTTATTTTTGTTTGAAAAAAAATAACAATGATAAAGTTACTGGGTAGTTCTAAATTGTCCAAATGTGTTTGAAATTACGTGGAAACTTTCTGAGCCTCATAAGCATAATTATAGTAACCTTTTACACATGATAAACAGAACCTGATAGCTCAAATGCTTTGCAATTGAAATCATTCTGTCCATGAAGCCAAAAGGCTGTAAGAGTTCTTTCTGCACATGTTACTAGTGAAGACCGGCAGGCTTTGGGATCAGTCCTGTGGAATGTCAATTTGTTCTGGTTTGGAAAACATACTGAAGAAATAGTCACAGCAATGTTCGCACTTTATTTTTTGAAGATGGTGAAAAAATGCTGAATAAGGAATGAATATATATATATATATATATATATATATATAATTAGATTATCTGGTAGGGTATAGCAGGATATGTTGACTCATCATCAAAATGAGAAATGACTCTTCACTGTATTTTAATTTTAATGCTATAAGTACTTCCTTTCTAGCTCAGAGAGTATTGGCAAATAGGGCAGTACAGGTGCAATGCAGTGTCTCTTGCCTCTTTCTATAGTTGACAGAAAACTTAGCAGTTTTCTATTTGAGTATCTGCCTGCAACTTTTTGTTTTATTCTTTAAAAGTCAGAATGGTTTCTTTGGCATCAAAGAGTATCTTTGTTTTATCTGTGGAGATGCAAGAAGACAAAAAAAGTCACCTGGAATAATTATCCTTCAGATACGTAACCGTGCAGCCATCACTGGCAGATTGCGCCACAGAGCACACACCCAAATACTGCTTTTATTACTGAAGGGGTTAAAAATGATCTGCACGAAAATGTGAGAATGATAAAGAAAGAAAAATCAAAGTTATTTCCAACAAGGTCACTACTGGTGTTTCATGTGGAAACAGTGTATTATTTACATTCATCTCAATAATTTAACGGAACTTCGATGGTTTGGTTTTTCAATTTTGTGTCATTAATGATTTGTTGATGATTAAAATTTGCTCACAGTTGTCAGTGTAGGAAAGACTATGTTTTTTCTTCTTTTGCCAACAATATTTCAGCCAAATTTTATGTAAGCCTGTTAGAACTATGTTGATCACACAGTAATAAAGTTCACCTTTTAATTCAAGCTTATTGGCCTAATTTGAAACCTCATTATCAATATTTGTTAAAGACAATCGCCTACACTACATCAGACCCCCCTTTATCCTTAGGCTTTGTGAGTGTAAGTCAGTTCCTCTGGCATGTGGAGGGTTGTTTTAGGCTTGAATCTTTTTATTTTAGTCCAGGGCCTGTTTACCAGTTGTGCTTCATTTATGGATGTGGTTTGATAAATGTCTATGGAATGATGACAAATGAACAGAACTGGGGTCTGTACAGTGCTGATATACCACGGTTAGATCCTAACGTGCTTCTCATGAGGACAGACACTCAGAGTACTCTGGCTCTTACCGTTTCTCTACCAAAGATTGCTTTCTCTCTGGATTATCCATATTCTTGGCTTTCTCTCTTCCCATTCCTTGCTAGCTTTCAAGAACCTCAATCTACTGTAATATTTTCAAAGCTGGGTTCTGTTGTGTATTATGTGTGACCTTCCTGAGACTCAGATTTCTTCCTCATTGGTTAAGTCTTTATAATATTAATAGTAACAATGATAACGATGACAATGATGATGATGAACCAGTACTTTACAGCAATTCTGTAAGGATTAAGTAATTCATTAGCAAACTTTCAACAGATCAGTTCACAAATTTAACTTCTCCTGGAGTAACCTGGAAAGCTTTAAAAAAAATGCTGATGCTTGCTCTGGTCATCACGGGTTCGATTCCCAGTCAGGGCACATACCCAGGTTGTGGGTTCCATCCCCAGTCAGGGCACGTACAGGAGGCAACTGATCAATGTTTCTGTCTCACATATGTTTCTCTCTCTCCCTCCCTCTCTCCTAAAATCAACAGGCATATCTTCGGGTGAAGATTTAAAAAAATGCTGATGCCTGTGCCCTATGCCCAGAGATTCTAGTATCATCTAAGAATCTAGTTGATACAAGTGTGGCATGAACATCTGGGTTTTGAAAAGTAAATTTACAGCAAAATTTGAGCACCATTGCCTTAACTTGTCACTACTATATAATAAGTACTATTAGCTACTATTGTTGGTATCATCATTTTTTTGTTTATTTTTATTAAAATTTCATGGCAGATTTGCAGGAAGTTGGCTTTTATTTCACTCACTTAATTTGGAAAAGTTTATCACATAAAGAGGAATTAGACAGGGGACTTGGCTGGAAGGGGGTTTGTGGATTGATAGGGAAGAAAGAAGTTAATAATCACATCAGTTTAAAAATCTTTAAGGTGTAAAAGAAACCCCCAGTCCAACTGGATAAGTAAAACCAGAATTTATTAGAAATGATTGGAGTGTATTGGAAATTTCAGTGGAAGTGCTGGTTTCAGGTGAAGTCTCATTCAGCTGCTCCAAAAATGTCACGAAGGTCTAGGAGCTTCTTTATCTGACCAGTCTGGCTTCCGGGGCTCTGGACTGGATACATGCCTTCTATCCTCAAGTCCTCGGGTCCGCTTTCGCACGCCACCCCTGGCAGATCCTGGATTCCCCAGCCGCAGTTATAGAAGGCAGGGACCAAAGTATTCCCAAGTACTCTTCCGGAGTACTCCAGGGCGACTACGGTGTGGCCACCTCGCAGCAGGAGGCATATGGCTCGGAGGAGGAAAACTAATAAGAAGAGACCATTGAGTCGACTAGAACGAAAGCACTGGGACTAACAGTGGAAGATGAAAAAGTGTAAAGGTATCAGTCTGGGGTGAGAACAGCTCAGAAACCTAGGACAGAAAGGCAAGGCAACAGAAGACTGAGTGGAAGCCTTTCTGTGGGGCTTTACAGACCGCAGAGGAAGAACGTTTGTAGAGCAGGTATTATTTATCAGAATACCCAGACGTCCTGCAAATATTTATCTACGCGTTCACGTTGTTTTTGTTTTTCACAGCGTCTCATCACATGTAAATTCACAATCTAGTTGAAGATGAACTGTTTTCCATGCCTGCTGTGATTTGAAATAACATTTGTAAGAAATGGAAAAGCTTCTGTGTGTTATCCAGTTAATGAATTTTAAATGTCAACTCCCAACACAATGAATACAATTCCAGATATGATTTTCTGTATACAGCCTTTGTTCAAGTTACCCATTTTGAAATTTCTCAAATTAAAAAAAAAAAAGTAATTGGGAGATTTTTATGCAAATATGAAAGCTAAAAGTTAGAGGCATCTACCTTGTCCTTTGAAATCTAAAATGCGTTTGTATTACCCTTCCTGCTCTCACCCTCCCTCCCTCTCAGGCTTATGAAGCACATTTAAAGGTCAAGGTGCTATGGTAATAGATCTTGTCTATGCTGTAAGCCAGTGATTTTCAACCTTTTTCATCTCATGCCACACATAAACTAATTACTAAAATTCTGTGGCTCACCAAGAAATATATGTTTTGCTGATTTGACAAAAAATAGGTATCATTTTGATTCATTCACACTGGAGGGCTATTGTTGTGTTGGCTGTTGTAATTTTTTAAATTTGACAATCTAAAGGAACGGAGGTCAGTGCCCCCTGACTAAATAGTCAGCTATGGCATGCTTTAAAAATTCTTGCAGCACATCAGTTGAAAATCACAGCTATAAACACATACTCTCTGGATCTTCATTCCAAAAGGATCTTTGCTTTTAAAGAGTGTTTATCACTGTGGTTTCTGATATACTAGTGGTTTCTGATCCCACAGATCAATTTGGTGGCTCATGTGCAGCGTTAATAAAATGGAATAGGTCTGATGAGAATGAAAAATATCTGTGTCTTATGCAGAATGACTTACTTTTTGAAACTTCTTTCATGTATGTGTGTGTTCTGGGTCACAACATAAAGTGTTTTTTCTTTTTCCTTTTTTTCTTTTTTTTACTATGGGCTATGTCAGAAAAATTTTGGAAATGTTGCTGGAAAAGATAGCTGCTTTATCCTCAGGATTCTTAGCAGGTATTTCATCCCTAGCTGTATTGAAAAGTGGATGGGACTGGAAAAGGCAAGATGTGGGTTTGGTGTCAGCTCTGCCATTAAGGAGCCTAAAGGAATCGTTCTTTCATTCTATGCCTCTACTCCCTCATCTATGAAATTGGGGTGGGAGGTACATGATAATAGATGTAAGTTCCATTAACATTTGATTCTAATTAAAATGGGAAGTTAATCAAGCTGAGGCATTCCATTTTACAGATTATGAAATTGACATCTAGCAGGTTTACATGACCTAAATCTTCTTACCTTGGTCACAGCAAATCAGGTGAACTTAAAAAAAAAATCAGGTCACCTTCTAAGCAAGGTAAGGAGATATCCAAACAAACAGACAAACAAACAAAAGGACAAATGACTTCTTGAAAGCAGTTCTAGGATTGCTTTGGACTCCAGAGAGAGCGACTTCATGGTGAGAGGCTCTCCAGCTTTAGGACATGAAACTACGTGCCTCTGACATTCAGCGGCCAATAATGCATGCAGCAGTATCATTGAAGGATACTGCTATGGTTTTACTTTCAAAGGGTGTTTTGTGCAGAGAAAACTGCTTCATGTGCTTAGCTGACAATTAACCTTTTCATTCTATTAGTAAAGGACAGTTTATTTCAGATGTATGTTAGTTTGAACACAATTCCTTATGAATGTCCAGGGCACAGTTAAATTCTAGGTGATATGTAGTATTACCAGAATCACATCAAGTAGGTTAGAGTAAAATTAAGTCTTAAAAATTGATCAGGTTCTGTTTTTCTCCATCACGTATGAAAATGACGGCCTTTAAATTCATTCTTTATGGAGCCAACAGATGTTCATTGAGCGCCTGTTTTTGTCAGGCACTGCTCTGGGCACTGGGAAGATGGCGGTGAACGATAAAGGCAAACAACTCGGCTCTCATATAACATTCTGTTCTGGGGTGGGGAACTGGTGCTGCCACTAAACTGGCTTTCAACAACAATGGCCAAAAAAGGAAACCACTTATTTATTGTATTCCCTAATTTGGGGGGTAAAATATTCTCAACCTGCCAGGATTAACCCACAACCTGACATCACCGAGCATGCAGAGTTGGAAAGCAGTGTGGACCACAGCCTTTACCCCTACGAACAGGCCCCACACTGCCCTCAGGTAACAAATAAGTCCCACTGAGAAGAATAAAGGATGACAGACATCGCTGACCATGAGTTGTGCAGAGGCTTGCTGTTTTGTAGAGCCATGATAGAGTAAGTTCTCTTTATGAGGTGAGGTCATAGAAGCAGAGGTATGAATTAAAGGAGAGAGGAGATTTCCAGGCAGAGGGTACTGCGAAAGCAAAGGCACTGAGGTGGGAACATGCTGGGCGTATTTGAAGAATAGGAAGGAGGCCATTTCTATTGGCCTTGTACAGTGGTGTGCCAAAAAGAAAGAATGATGAAGCCAGGGGCATGGCCAGAGGCCATGTTATTTTTGTCTTCATAAGCCATGCTAATGATTTTGGCTGTTCCTGTAGGGAAATGAGAAAGGAATAGAAGTTTCGAGCAGAGGAGAAACAAGATCTGACTTTGTTAGCTTTTAGAAGCATCACTTGTTAGAGCGCTGACTGCAGAGGACAAAGGAACCATCAGAGAGACCAACCAATGGCTGTTGCAAATATCCTGGGCAGTGTTGATGGTGACTAAGAAGTGCAGAAAAAATGTCAGAATATGAAGATGTTTTTAGGGTCAAACCACAGGGTTTGTTAATGCGTTGGATGTGAGGCATGAGGAAAAAGAAAGGATTCGAGGATAACTCTTCGTGTTTTGACTTTGGAAGGCAGGAAAATTGGTTGCCATGTCCTGCAATGAACAGCAAAATCCAGTTTGGATTTTGGATATTTAACATGTGAGATGCCTATTAGACTTCTAGGTAGAAGTCACGTCGTGTTTAGAGAGACAAACCTTCAGTTTAGGGGCAATGCTGGTCATGAAGCTGTAACTTTAATTAAGCTCTGAGCCAAGTGAGGTCTCCTAAGGAATGTCAGTATAAAAGACAGCAGTTTGATGTCTGAACCCTGATTGGAACCTCCATTTAGACTTTGAGGAGATGAAGAGGAACCAGTAAAAGAGACTGAGAATGGAATGTACACAAAAAATTGAAAGCAGAGACCTCAAGCGGACATTGTACTTCACCAGTATTCGTAGCAGCATTACTCAGAATAACCAAAAGGCGGAAACAACCCAAATATCCATCAACAGATGCATGGATATACAAAATACACTATATACATGCAATGGAATATTATCCAGCCTTAAAAAGGCGTGAAATTTTGAAACAAGCCACAACATGGATACACCTTGAAGACAGTATGCCAAGTGAAATAAGCTAGACACAAAATGGCAAATATCATATGGTTTCACTTATATTGAGATGCCTTGAATAGTAAATTCATGGAGCCAGAAGGTAGAATGGCAGATTCCAGGTGCTAAGGAGGGGAGATGGGGAGTGATTGTTTGGTGGGCACAGAATTTCAGTTAGAGAAGATTGAAAATGCTGGAGATAAAAGGTGGTGATGATTGCACAATATAAAAATATAAATTTACTTAATATCACTAAACTGTACACTTGACAGTCATCAAGATGGTAGATTTTATAGTGTGAATATTTTGCCACAATTAAAGAGAAGGAAGTAAGTGAGAATGAGAAGCCAGTGAGGGGGAGGAAGAAGCAGGTGAGAGCAAGCGCTGGGCACCTAAAAAAGGGTCTCAAGATGGAGGGTATAGTCATTTTGGTAAAAAGTAGAATTTCCTTCTAGCTTTTTTCCTTTTTCACTTTTGCACACTTGTAATATTACTGATGATATCATTTTACATATGCTTTCAAATATCCCCCTATATCACTAGAATTTTCTGCTAATATTCTAAATAGGCTATTTATTTAAGTGTTGTCAAATCCCAAATAGCCCTTCATAGAATCTGGATGCCAATATATAAATCTCGTAATGAGCTGTTATTTGGATATTATACAGCAGTGGTTCCAATGAATCATCCATGAGGCCTACAGTTGAAATGAGTGGTTTATTTATTGTCCCCCTTTCTGATCATAAGCTGTTTCCCTGTCTTATTCACCATTTCATGAAACCACAGTCATAAAATTTGATGTAGATATTTGAAATTCAGGGGAGAAGAAAAAAACCCTTTATACAGCAAAACAAAGGTTTCTGTCTTTTTTACTCGATTGTTAAGTAGATCTGCCTTTGGTCATATTCTGGGTTCCAGCAATTTCTGAATTTACCTGACATGGTGCAATGGTTGTCTTTTGGGGCTATTTTTTTTTTATTTTGTCATTTTATTTCCATAAATACATGTTTCTTTACATCTTTAATAAATGAAGAAACATAGGACTAAAGCTTCACAGAACTATGTGTGTGTGTAATGGTTTTGACAGCTAGCTATTCACATTTATCCACAGATGTAAATTATATGGCATAGTTCCTTTTTTAATGTTCATTAAATTCCATAGATGTCAGTGGTTTCCTTGGAAACAAAAGCCCTTATACAACTAGTCAGAGATTTGGTAACAGAAATATCAGGATACAGAAAGGAAAGAGGAATGGTCCCCATGGTAGATATTTGCCTTTTAAACTCTTCTGTCTTATCTGCCTGCCCCTAACCCTTTTGGCCATTGCATAGTGGATAAGCAAAGATTTTTAAAGCTACCATTAAAATATAGACTATCTTCTCTACTGGTTAAAAGCTTTTTACTTTTTAAAAAACAATCAGATAGTCTAAGTCTTTTTTGAGATACTGGTATAAATCCCCAAATTTGTTGTCTCTTACCGACCATTAAATTTGAGCATTTGAGCAGTTGCTCAGTATGTGTATGTGTGCCTATCTGTAAATACAGTGAACTGAACACATCTGTGGCTGAATAAGGATTCTGCGTTTTGCACAATAGCAAGCATCTGTCTTAGTGCCTCACTTGCCAAAGAGTTTAAAAGGCCCCTGAAGGGCTGTGAAGGGGGAAGGAGAGACTCCCGTTCTGTCCAGGGGTAATAGTTGGTGAAAGACACCGCAGCCACGAGCATTCTCGTCGTTGGCCAGAGTGGGCCCCCTGTTGAAGACAGGGTGAGTAACATGAGTTAGCTGAACTCCAAGATGAGGCTCATTTTATCAGTGCTTCTATCTGGTACAGTTTCAATCTAAATCCACTGCTATGTGCGGGGTACAGGCTTGCATTTTGGAAACATTTCTCAATTAATTCTTTGAAATGCAATACTGCGCCATCTTGTGGATATATCTGATATTAATTTCTTACAGTCATTCTACCTAGTGAACTGCTCTCTAAGCCAGGATTTTCAATCTCGGGTTCTTCTATGTAATGTAGACATATGAGAGGCACTTGGGGAGCTTTTAAAATCTCAATGTCCAGGCCACACCTAGATCCATTAACTCAAAATGTCTAGTGTGGGGCTCAAGCACCAATATTTCCGTTAAAGCTCCCCAGAGATTCCCGTGTTCAGCCAAGTTTGAAAACCATTATTCTAAGTAAAAAGAGTCCCAGTTAAATGGAGGCTAGAAGTCTGAGATCAGGTTATCAGCGGAGTTTTCATGAGGCCCCTCTCCTTCGCTTGTAGATGGCTGTTTTCTCCCCTTGTCTTCACAGGTTCCTCCCTGCATACCTATCGGTGTCCTAATTTCCTCTTCTTACAAGGGCATTCATTATGTTGGATTAGAGCCCACCTGAATGACCTCATTTTAAATTAACTACCACTTTTAAGCCCTTATCCCCAACTACAGTCACATTCTGAAGTACTGTGGATTAGGGCTTCAACATATGAATTTAGCACGGGCATGACTGTGCCCATAACACTATTTCCTCATTACATGAAAAAGCAGAGTTTATGGTTTACATTTTTTTTAAAGGGGTAGTATTGTGGGATTATTTCACAACTGATATAATATAGATAAGTAGTTTTTTCTTTATAAACATTGGGATTGTCAGAGTGGATAGAAATGTGTAGCGGGAATCATTTCAGAAGTAAACATTATTGTTTTTTTAGAATGCCTTTATTGCAGAATATGTTGTTTTCTTATTATCGGTGCATTCATACTTAGTTTTTGTACTCCAGAGCACTCAACATGTGCCTTTCTGCATTGTAAATGCCCAACAAAGTAAAGACATTATATATACAAGTTCTTAGGTCAAATGGCAAAGCCTCAAGCCATTAACTAGCTATTTAACTCAGCAAGTTTTTCCACATCTCTGAGACACAGTTTCTGCATCTGCATTATGGAAATAACCTCCATGTTTATTTTATCTGGTTGCTATAAGGCACAGGTGGCAAACACAAGGCCCATGGGCCGAATCTGGCCCTCCACCTTGTTGTATCCAGCCCAGCACCTTTTTTCTACCCAACAGCAGTGCCGAGCTCTTGCTTAACTGTTAAGGAACAGTTACATTTATACAGTCCTAAAATTACATTTGGCCCTTTGAAAGCAAGAGCGAGGCTGATGGGGCCCCCAGTGAAAATGAGTTTGACACCCTCGCTGTAAGGATTCAGAGGTAAATTGCATGTAGCTCTGATATTTAAACCTCCAGATGGCAATCTATTCTGTATGTATTAACTGTAGAAAAATGAACTTGAGGCATATTTATCTTTGCAGCCAAACACCTGCCCTCGGAGGACCATCATAGCAACCCATTCTGTTAACACTTAGAGTTCTCGTTTAGAAAACTGTCCAGATTTGTAGTTGATTGTCCCAATAGTCAAAACAATTTTAGAACAATTTGCTTTTAGTTAAAAACAGCTCGGCATCTTTTTCTGCACTATGAAGCTGTTGAAGCAAAATGTAAGGCACTATTTTGAAATGGAAGAACAGGTTTGGGGGGCAAAACGACACAGGTCAAATTCCAGTGAACGAATTAGCTGCGAGATCACAGGAAGGTTCCTTGGTTTCTCAGTGGAGATAACACCTGCTAGACAGGGTCATCTGCTGAGCTGGATTGCGGTTGGTGACAAGACACAAATGATAATGACACACGTTAGAAGCTCACTCATGGCTGCTTAGCCCCATGCCTGCCTTAGGTTCACTTTTTGTTTATTCTTCTTAGCACTCAGTGAGTCTGGTAACTAAGCATACATATTACTTGAACTGCCTTCTTGTTAGAGGTTAGGTTCTAAAGTAATTGGGCATACAATTTGTCACACGTTCCCACTGGAGAAAAACTGGACTGTAATTTGACATGTGATATAAGGGAGTACAGTTGGGGACCGAAGGTAATATTCATGTGTACCTTGGAGTCCTGTGAAACTGGAGAATGTGTGTACCTGAAATGGGCTAGCCAGCCACCCTCCATCACGTGGTGATAGTAATTTGTGAGGCTGCTGGTACAGTGGAAGGAATTTATGAGTAAGTGCTAGTTTATTCTGAGAAATTTATTTTTATCATCTTAGAATGGAAAATAGCTAAAATTTTCTAAGTTCCTTCCACTTACCATTAAAACATGAAATCCTAAATTGTCGACTTTGGATGTGATACCTGACACACAGTAGGTAGATAGGTATTTTCAAGAATGAAAGAATATTTTCACCATAGTTTTTTCTCCTTCCTGGATGTAAATATTGTTAACATTCTTAGCTACTTAAGTGTGAAATCTCAAGTACCCAAAGAAAAATAGCATCGATCGTGTATAAAAAGTAGCAATTAAAAATCAAAATAATGTAGTAAAATATTTGCTACTTGACAGATCTTTGTTAATGGCAGAAATAAAATTTACTAAGACTACTGAAATTAATGTCCACAGGGATTTCTAAGATTTTATTTATTTATTTTTAGAGAGAAGAAGGGAGGAAGAAAGAGAGGGAGAGAAACATCAATGTGTGGTTGTCTTTTGTGCACACCCCACTGAGGACCTGGCCCACAACTCACACATGTTCCCTGACTGGGAATTGAACTGGCATCCCTTTGGTTCACAGGCCAGCATTCAATCCACTGAGCCACTCCAGCCAGGGCTGGACTTCTAAGAGGTGGACTAATCACACCAATTAAGCACAATATTTGTTGGTGCTTAACTGTGAAACAGGGTCATTGGATCTAATAAGCCAGGAAATTCACCTTTCAGCCTCACATACCAAGACATTTTCTCTGTGCTTTTTGGTACTTCATCATCCAGATGTTTCTTGACATTTTATTTTGTATCAAAAAATTACTGATTTTAGGTAAGACCAGTGGATCTGGAAGAATTTACTTAACACTGTTGGCCATTAATGGGTATAACCCTGTATTCAGTCACATTGTTTTCTCTCAGGGGCGAAGAATACTTTTTTAAAAACAATTAGCTCCTTGCTTCCAAGCGAGTGCTTTGGAATACTAACAGATGCTATGAGACAGAAAGTGTTATCTGAGTAAGTTTGGGAGTTACAGAACCTCTGATGTGTTGGGCATGGATTGGGGTCATTTCCCATTGTTTTTGGATAATTTGCCTTTTTGTCAAGTGCATTTCAAAGGATTAGTGTTGTACTGAATTAACTTTGGGAAATGTTCCTATAGTTTGTTCTTATGACATTAATTTTGGGACCAGAACAACAGTTGAAGGGTGAAGCTTATTCCCACAATAGTGCAGATACCTAATTAAAGGTGTTTAAAGACCATCTTCTTGGGTGATCTTAACCGGAAAAGTCTTTTTTTAGTTAAAAATCCTTGATAATATACAGTTGAATTTCATTCTGTATTATATCGATTATTTTAACTTGAAACTCTATTAGCATTAGTCCCACTTTCCACCCCTAAATTTAGTCTTTGGCTGATGATAGAAAGCCACCAGCATCACCAATATATCATTCAAAACGTAAGAATTTTATAATTTCCGCAGTAGCTGGAATGTGGTCTAGCGTTTGGGCCAGCTTTACGCCTGGAGCACCACTGGGGTGGGACTCCTGTGATAATTCTTTCTGGACACCAGTTTCCTTGGCTTTACCTGTTATCACTTGTGTAAAATTGACAGCACTTGGATTCCTGGAAGATAAAGCTTGAATTGAGGTTAAATTAAAAGTGAGTAGAAGTTACATGGCAGTAATTTGTAAGAGCTGTGAATAGCTTCTTCCTTGTTCCCCAAAAGTGTGTGCATGCACGTATGCAAGTGTGTGTGTGTGTGTGTGTGTGTGTGTGTGTGTGTGTGTGGCTTTATGGCCTGAAACTGAGGCTTTAACTCTATAACCTCACGTGGCAGGAAAAGCATTGGTTGGCAAAGGGACCGCAGTAGTGTTATCTGTGTGGCCACAGTCATTCACTTAACTTCCCCATATCTTTATTTCCTCATCCATGATATGTAGTTCATAATACAACATCTCTGGGTTGTTAGGAGGATTAAAGGCCATAAAATATGTTGTAAGATATGTTTTATAGTCTGCACATTTTAACTGGGAGCCATTGTTATCGCTAAACTAAAGGTCATTAGTGCAGATGTTTAATAGACTTGAAATCAGTATCATTATTTGACAAATTAGACTCTGCTGCATCAGCTGTGGTCTCCATTTTTTCATTTAGATACTTACATTTGCCATCTATATTAGTTAGGCATTTCACTTCCTGGCAGAGCTTTCACTTTTCATGAGATCTTGACCATTTTTTTTAAAGCTTGCTTATTATCCATATTTTGAAAATACTAGATAATGTTTAAATTTTTACACTGAACATTTCCTTACAAAGGGGTCTCAGTATTGGCAATATCTGGATAAAACTGTTTGCCAACATGATTTTTCTTTTTACAAATGTTAATTAAAAATTATGTTTCACTGTCTCCAGCTGAAATTAAATGTCACTTTTTATATTTGTATGAATTACATTTGCTTTTTCCTTATAGTATCTTAGTGTAAATTTAATGAGTTAAAAAGAAATCTCATGGGTTGAAACATAATACATATAATCTGGGAAATTAATTAGATGATTGATTATTTTTACAATTAGGTAAAAATTTACTGTATAAAATAGGAGTTAATGAGAGAGATTTTGTTTGGGGGACTCTGAAGATATGTTTCTATATTAATTAGTTTCCATTCATGCAGTTTTGTTTGAAAATTAAAGATTTTTTTGTAGGCATTGTGTACATATTTTTACTTACAAATATGGACACCAGATGGAAATCTAAATAAAATTAATTTCAGATCTAATATTAGTACTGTCTCACACATATACCTAAGAATGTGGAGTACCTGATAATGGTAACAAGATTATATGTTTATACATTTTTAAAGTTTATATTGCTGTCAAATAAATTATCAATGCATAATATTGAAAAAGAATAACTTACAGTACCTAAAATAAAAGTAGATGATCAAGTGAGATATTTCATATGAGTTAATGGTTGATAGAACTTTTGAAAACTATGTTAAAGAAAAAATGTGTAAGCAACTAGACTCAATATTTAATTTTTTGGCTAAGTACTCAAATTTTCATGGTTATAGTTGATAGTTCTTAAATCAAATAACTTATTTAAAAGATGCCATAGAGAGCATTTGAAATACCATGGAAGTGTCACTAAGGTTCTTAATTTTCCATTTAAAAAAGCAAAGTAAATTATTATTCTTGTGTGTAAAATACAAAAAATGATAATGTATCAATTCTTAGCTCTGTAAATAATTTCCTCCTGATTGTTAACTGTTCTACATTATTCCAAATTCTTTAGGTAAATTCTTAGAAATGTTCCAAGTAACTTGAAACTCATCAAGTTTCTAATCACGTCCTTAAATGTTCTGCTTTTAATTTACTGAGATTCATGCCCAATTCAAGATTATGAATTGAGAAACTATGAAGTTGTAAAAGAAAAATAGTATGTTAAGCTGAACGATGCCTTGCCTTTGTAAGCCGAGCTAGCTTTTCTGGCAGCAAGATGTTAGACAACAAATCATGTAATCAAAACCTTATAGTTGCGAGGCAGCGGGGATCAGGAAGTTCAGGAGTGTCATCTGACTGTGTTGGTGGCATCTTTGACGCAATTAATAAGACGTGGCCTTGTTAACTCAAGGCAGAATTTCAAGCTGTGGTGAGTCCATTCAAAATATTTCTTTCAGTCCTAACAAAACATATTGTTTTAATGGCTTTAGTGGGTATTAGTTGCATGTGGCAAAATTTCATGCACTATTAATTTTAGCACTACATTGGAGAACTAGAATTATGCTTGCCTGGTTCTAAATAAATCCTTTTGGTTGTATGATGAAGAAGAGAAAACCAATTCCTTTAGAGTCTAGTCCTGAATTATTGCCTTAACAAAGGCTCACTTACCAAAACTGGGACCTTGTATAAAGAATCATTTAAGAACAAGGTGGGAAAGCAATGGAAAGGATATCTGTCTTTAATTTTGTCAACATCTGAAGCTACTATAAAGAACTTCTTATATGTGGAATTTAAGAAAACAAAACACTTGAACAGACAAAACAAAAACAGAAACCTAGAAACAGGCCAAAGGGATAGTTGCCAGAACTGGACGAGGGATAGGGAATGAATGAAAAAGGTTAAGGGCCAATAGTCAGTAATATTGTGGTAAGTTTGTCCACTGACGGATGATTACTAGAATTAGTGGCGTGGTCACATTGTGAAGTATAAAATGTTGAAATGCTGTATTGTATACCTGAAATTGATATAACATAATATTTTATACCAACTATACTTAAAAATGGTTGAATGGTAGATCTTATGTCAGCAATATTTACCACAATAAAAATCAAAACACTTGAAAAAAATTATTTGCCATTTTTTTATTGTTAAGTACAATTGTCTCCATTTCTCCCCACCACTCCCGCACCACCCACCCCAGCCTTTTAAAAAATGGGAAGTAAATAAATTGCCATAGAGCTTGAATTATTTTAAATATACAAAAAAGCCATGAATTTATCTCTCAAAAAATTAAATTGTATTCATTTATGACATATGTTCATTCACTTAACATGATGTCTTAAGCACAGCTGTGATGCTAAATATTTTTTATATTCATGAGTTTATGACTCAATAATAATCCATTGACTTCATATTATATGAATAATTCACCATCTATTTACTTTTGGTTAGTTACACAATTTCCCTTTTTTAAATTATTGGTAAGTGTGAAGCAAATATGTGTCTTCACTCTCCATTTTTATTGTTATTTCCTTAAACTGTAGCTGTGGTCTGAAAAGCAGTCACCTATCTGAATCAGCTGGACTTAATATGTTATCATAGGGTTCTTCTTCATTTTCTCCCCTTCCATATGTGTATTTCTTTCATCTCGTAGTGGTCGTTCTGATTCCTTACTGCACGTGTCACAGTCTACACAAAAAGAATTCCAGAGTAAAAATACTAGTGCCTCTGATAGCAAATCTACTAGAGAAAATTCAACCTGTCTTTGAAGTTGTCTTTCTTATTTTTATTTTTTGTATCCGTATTTATTTATTATTTTTTTATTGTTGTTCAATTACAGTTGTCCCCCATTTCCCCCCATTCCCCCACATTCTCCCACTACTCTCCCCGGCCCTACCCAACCCCACCTCCCACATTCAATCCTTCACCCCATTGTGCTTGTCCATGGGTCCTTTATACATGTTCCTTGACTTGCCTCTTTCCCTTCCTTCCTCTGTTATCCCCCTCCTCCCCCTCTGGTCACTGTCAGTTTGTTCTTCATTTCCATGTCTCTGGTTCTATTTCGTTCACTTGTTTGTTTTGTTGATTAGCTTCCACTTTTAAGTGAGATCATATGGTATTTGTCTTTTACCACTTGGTTTATTTCACCTTTGAAGTTGCCTTTATATCTTAGACTATTTCTTACTAAAAATATAAGTTCTAAATGTATTAAAATTATTTTCTGTAGTTATAATTTGCTGTACTATAAAATTCATTTACTTATATTATTTTAATTTAAATATACTCCATTTTAGAGATTACTAATCCTCACCCTCTTTATTAACTTCACATTTTAAAAATGTAAAATATTTTTGTGGATCAGTATTCAAGATCACACACACACACACACACAAATTCTCAGGGAAGGCTCACTTCCATCTGCATCTCCCTCATCCCTTTCACTCCATTCCTGCCCATCTCCTGGTTTTTCCTTCCTGCGTTTCTGTTGGCAAAAAAAGGAAAAACACACAGGGCTAGCTGGCCCCCTCCTACCGTTTAATAAAAAGCTCGCCTTTTCCCAGTGGTTCGAGGTGCTACTTTTTCAAAATATATACAAAATGTCCCTATCTTTCTTACACAAAATATAACATTTTATCTCTACACTTTTACAGCTTGACTTTTTCACTGAATGTAACCTCAAAACCACCTCATGTTGGTCTTTTTCATTCTTTATACGGTGGTATCCACTGCATGGTGGAGTGCACTTTATTCAACCAGTCTCCTATTGATGATGAGCAGTTAGGTTGTTTCCAATATTTTGCTGTGTGTATGAGGCTACAATCAACAAAACAAAGTAAAACCGAACAAAACAAAATGACCTTATGTGTGTCCTTGCCTTACATGTGTGGAAGGTAAGTTCCTAGGATTCTTTATTTTGCTAACTTCTTCATAGGTTATTGTGCTTTGTTTTTATCATTTTCTATGCAATTAATTAAGATGATTTTAGTCCCCAGCATTACTACAAATTATATTGTCAAGTTTTTAAAATTTTTTTGTCATTTCGGAAAGAAATGTTGTTAATATAATTTTGATATTCATTGTTTTTACTATGCAGGAGATTAATCATCCTTTCACATATTTAAGAGTTATATACATATATATTTTATGAATTTCTCTTCATGTATTTTGTACTTTTCTCTATCCAGTTTTTGGCCTTTTTGCTCTTCAATTTTTTTTAGAGCTCTAGAATTAGATCTTTATCACAGAGCTGCAAAAACGTTATCCCATTTTGTTTTCTGCCTTTTGAATTTACCAAGTTATTTATCATTTGTATTTTTATGTAGTCAACTTATTAGTATTTTCTTTTATTTCTTTTTTACTTTGAGTCCCAGAAAGTCTTTTTCACATCTAGTTTATAAAGAAATTTATCCATAGTTTGTTTTCTAGTATCATTTCATGTTTTTACATTTGAATCTTTGATCGTCTAGGAATTTTCTTGTTGTATTGTGTGAGATATGGACCCAGTTTTTTCCTTTTCTACATCATGTTGTTGTGTCACGCTTTCAAAACTTTTTTAATGTGTATTGCCCATTGTCATTTAGCCTCCTTATACTGCCCCCACAATCTCCTCACTGTTGTCCGTGTCCATGAGTCCTTTTACCTTTTCTCTGGATCCCTCTGCCCCCTAAACTTCCCTACCCCAGAGCTGTCATCCTGTTCTCTGTGAGTCTGTCTCTATTTTGCTTGTTAGTTCAGTTTGTTCATTAGATTCCACAGATGAGTGAAATCATGTGGTATTTGTCTTCTTCTTACTGGCTTATTTCATAGCATAATATTCTCCAGGTCCATCTATGCTGTTGTAACATTTTTGTGCAGTAAAGGAAAATATCAACAAAATAAAAAGACAGCCCATGAAATGGGAGAACATATTCACTGATACATCTGATAAGGGGTTAATATCTAAAATTATAAAGAACTTAACAAAAATCAACACCAAAAAATAATGCAATTAAAAAATGGTCCTGGATAGACACTTCTCCAAAGAGGACATACAGATGGCCAATAGATATATAAAAAATGCTCAACATCACTAATCATCAGAGAAATGCAAATTAATTTGGTCCTGCAGACCAAAAGGTTACAGTTTGATTTCGAATCAGGGCACATGCCTGGGTTGCGGGCCAGGTCCCTGATTGGGGACATGAGAGAGGCAACTGCTTGCTCTTTCTCTCACACATCATATTTCTCTCCCTTTCTTTCTCTCTGTTTTCTCGTCTCTCTAAAAATAAATAAATAAAATCTTAAAAAAATAGATGAGTTGGTGGAACAACTATGGGACATTTACATGGAATACTTCGGCTATAAAAAAAGAAAAAATTATACTCCTTGCCACAATACTTTCTTTTAAAGTTTGTCTCTCGACATAATCTGGTATCTATGTGTTTCAATATGATTTATTTAAACATCCAATTCTATATTTCTTTCAACTCATTATCTAATTGTGTGCCAACACCATTTATTTAAAAATCTGGTTTTTGTACCATTTATTTAAAAGCCCAACTTTTGTCCTATTAAGCTGATATACCATCTTTTTCACATACAGTCTTTCCGTATATACCTGACTATATTGTTGGGCTATTTATTCAACTCCATTGTTTAGTCTTGCTAGTGATGTATACTGGAATACTTTAAACTCAAGTTCAGTGAGGAAAAAGTGGGCTTTTATTCCAGAAAAACCAAAATAAGTAGAAATGTATAATTTTTGATCAACCCATTCTGTTTACTAAATTTTGCTCTTAATACTATTCTTTTTCCCCTTTTAACAGCTACCCCCCAATGGAAAAAATATTTCCCCCTTAAGCAATTTTTGTGTATTTCATATATGTAGCTTAAAGCATACCACTTTCTAATTTTTTAAATAATGTTTAAATTTATTTTTAAATATCCCTAGAAAATGAGACACAAAATCATTATTAGTTAAACAATTGGCATTGTGTAAATTTAACCACAAGGTCCAGCATATAAAAATAAGAAAAGAACATTTGTGGTTACTCTTTATTATAAATCCAGCTTTTAGAAATCTATGCCATCATCTAGTTGTTCATTCTGTAATTTCTGAGCGTATTTTATGTAAAAAGTAACTCCTGTGCATTATTCATGTTGACAGGCCCTTTATGTGGTTGTAAAACACGTGGGAGCAGATTAATGCTGCACCTGCCCTGTGCTTTTCAAGTCTATCAGTTTAATGGGATAGAAATCTTGCTTAATGTCATAAATTTCCTTACATGCTTGTCTGCTTGTGGTGGCATAGGGAAGTACCTTAGCTGCATTGTGTGGGTGAAAATGTCACATTTTCTGATTGTACTTTTATCTAAGGAAGGTGAGAACTGTCAGTTTCACTTCCGAACTGTTAGACATGTTCCAAATTGAGTAAGTCTTTTCTTTTAAGTGACTGTCAGGAGTTGCAACTGTCTGCGACCTGTCTATATTCTTCCCTGAGCCAGAATTTTTCTCGACAGTGTTTACCAGGCACATAACCATTCTTGCCACTTAGGGCTGTTGGCACATGTGAATTCAAATGATATTAGCCATTTGGGTAGCAGTGGAGTAAGCCTGGTCTAATGTATTTAAATTGTTTTTGTGTTTTGAAAAAGTAATTCATACACCTACTAAAAAATAAACTCTAGCGGTGTTAAAGGTTCTCATCAAAAAGGACACTGCCCCATCCTGTTTTTCTGTTCCCTTATAAGAGGCAGCACTTCATGGCTGTTTCCTATTTTTATTTCACAAGGAATTGTGCATTTGCCAGCCCATTTCAAAATATTTTAAATTTTTACATAAGTGATGCCATGCCACCAAGTGCTGTTTAATTTTAATGTCTCAGTAATTATACTATGTGAGTACACATATATCTACCCTATTTTCAGAAGCTGTAGTATATTTATTTTATAGATGCATCAGAATTTGTTTGTCTCAATAGCATTTTTCACAATTTTTTGGCTGCTCTAAAGAATGTCTCAATATGTATTACTAAATATATCTTTGGGTATAATATGGATATATTTGAATTTCCTGTCACTGAAATTTCTGTATCCAAATGCACATACATTTTAAATTATGATATATATTACCATATAGCTCTAGAAAGTTGGTATAGATTTAAACTCCCACCAATAGCATTCAGAATTATCTATTTATTCACACTCTTACCAATATGGTATTTTATTAATCTTTATTTTTGTAAATGTGATAGATGAAAAACTGGTAGCTCCTTATTATTGACATTTGTAATTCATGAATCTTGAGTAGAAAGGAACCCTTTCTCCTATGCTACATATTTATATTTCTATTTTGTCCATTTTCCAGTGGATTGTTGTACTTTTTCTTATTACTTTATAAAATATTTTGATATATTAAGAGTTGTCTGTCCTGTGTTATCTTGATATTTTTATTTTGACTTTGTGGGATTTTTTTGGTTTTCACAGATTTTTTTGGAGTTAAATTTACTAATCCTTTTCTTTATGAGTTTTCAATTTGGAGTGCTGCTTAGAATACCTATCCATTTTGAAACAATAAAAGTAATTTTGTGATTTTTTTTCTAGTGTTTTTATGCATTGATTTTCAAGGTTATATCTTTGAGCCACTTGGACCTTATTTTATGACAGTGACAAAGGGATCTTTATTAGTCAGGATAGGCTAAGGTAGTGCATGATAACAAACCACTCCTCAGTGTTGGTGGAATAGCACATCAAAAGTCTCTCTTGCTCTCTGTGGAAGGTCTAAGAAACATTGCATGCTACGCTCAGCAATAGGGGCTGTTTCTCTCTAGAGCTATGCCATCTTACAAGAAGCCATCTTGCATTTGCTCTGGCAGGAGAACAGAAGCTGGAGAATCAGGAGGGAACTCTCAGAGTGTCAGCTGGGGAAGTGGGTATAACCTATTCCTTCTACTCACATTTTATTGGCCATAACTAGTCACGTGGCCCAGACCAATTGTTTGGAGACTGGGAAATATAGTCTCCAGGGTTCCCAGGAAAGGAAGGAGAACCAAATATTAATGAACTGGTAACATCTATTTTAGTATCAATTTTATTTTACTCTAGATAGCTGCCCGGTCTTCTAATATTTATTATTTTGTAATCTATTTTATTTTCACTGATTTGAAAGGTTATGTTGATTTTATACCAAAAGTCTCTCTATATTTTCATTCTTCTTCTGCTATCATTGACTTTTCTATATATATTTTATGCTGGTAATAAACTTTTAATTATTATAGTTTTTTAATATACATTATTTTGGTAGGGATAGTCCTACTTCAGTAGTTTTCATTTTCATATAAATTTCAGATTCATTTTATATTATTATCTCAAAAATCTTGTTGATTTTTGATTGGTTGGTATTACTTTAAATGTTTACATTAATATAATAATAGCATACTGTATCTTTTGTATATTTAGTATACTGAATATTTCCATTAAGGAGAGTATGGCTTTATTTTTCTTTCTTTTTATTCAGGTTGTTTTTCATATTCATTCTTCATATAATAGAATGTCTCTCTCTATATATACATATATATATATATTTTTCATCATATAGGCCTTAGACATTTGAAGTTAAGTTTTCCTGGGTATTCCATCATTTTGATGCTATTCTAAGTAGGGCTTTCATTTATATTTTTAAGTGTCTTATATTTAATAAAGGAAAATTTGGTATATGATTGTATATCCAGGAACTCTACTGAATCTCTTTGTAATGTTTTCCAGTTGATTTTAATCATTCTAACAGGCTTACAACCATACCATATCATTTTATAAAAAATGATAATATTGTCTCCTCATTTCTAAATTTTCCATCTCTTTTTTAATCTTCAGACCTAAGTTTAAGTATTTTGATGATTTCATAAAATTTTCATCCCTTGGTAGTTTTACAAAAATTAATCAATGTTGTATGATGTCATTTTATTAAATTCTGAGCTCTTGAATTAGACCACAGGAAAATCCATGTATTTTGTCCCAAGTGATATAAAAAGAAAAATAAAACAGAGTTCTTGCTGTCTTTGTTTTTTCACTTGAAACAGGAAAGCCACATAGAGTATGCAAATGTCTATAATTCAAAGTCAAATGTGGTAAATGATACCACTGGGGTACAAAGTCAGTGTTTGGGGATAACAAGACTTTAATTTTGCCCAGTGGGCTGAGTGCTGGGATGTCAGGAATGGGGGAAGATGAAGGTAGCATTTAAATGAATGTTGATAGATGTGCAGAAATGGGACAAGAAATGCATTGCTCATGTGGCCATACCAGACCCCAATATAGACTCATGTTTGAAGCATAATTTTATCCAGCAGCTATAATAAGTTTGCCTATGGACCTTCATTATTATTTGGAGACTACAGCTATGTGGGGATGGAGCACTAGGAACTCATTTGTGCATGTCTTTATTTGAAATTTGAGTGTCCATTCTATAGAGAATTAGGATCATTTCTTTCTCATTAATTGAGAGCTCTGGGTTGTCTATAATTTCATTTATTATTCAGAATCAGCCCTAGACTTCATGTCATAAATTGGACTTTTTGGGCCTCATAAGTATTTATGTATAGACATAAATTGTCTGTTTTTAATAAGTGAAAAATGTGACATTAATTTTGTTGCAAGAATAAAACTGTTTTATCTTTACAGACAAGCTTTAATTTAAGGAATATTGCCAGTCAACTTTCATTATAATAAATGAGTTGACCCTGGCTGGTGTGGCTCAGTGGATTGAGTGTAGGCCTGGGAACCAAAGGGTCACTGGTTTGATTCCCAGTCAGGGCACATTCCTAGGTTGCAGTCCTGGTTCCCAGTAGGGGGCACATGAGAGGCAACCACACATTGATGTTTCTCTCCCTCACTTTCTCCCTTTCTCCCCTCTGTCTAAAAATAAATAAATAAAATCTTATATAAAAATGAGTTGGGTTGATGGAAAGAATACTCCATGCTAAGGGTTAACTGACCTAAGTTTTTCTTTTAGGGTTTTGGCCCAATACCTGTGTATCTGTGGGTACAAAGCAAGCTATCCTCAGTTTCCTATTGTATACAATCAAGGACAAAATTCATAAGTTCTTTCTGTCCTGAGTCTGGCTATTTGAGCCACTCCCAATCTTGTCCCACATGTCAAAAGGTTTGTGTTTATCTGTGTAAATTACATCTGGTGCTGACCTAAAAATAAGTTAAAATATATGTAGCCACAGAGGATAAAATGGACAATTTCCAAGCTTATGCTGCATTTCCTTTCTTCTTTTCTTTTTATCCTTCCTCTCCCGAGAAGCAGGATAGCAAGTTCCTTGGGAAAACTCTGAAGTTCTAGGAAAGTTGCTATATTTTAGGTTTATTACATGTATCAGAGCCTTCTCCACAGCACCTGTTTCTCTTGGTGACAAAGTCCACTTAATTTTGTTCCACTGGAGATGTATTTTGTGTTTCTCAAGAAAGATGCCCAAGCAAGACTGTGGATAAGAATCCACAAAGATCTAGTCATGAAAGGGCCCTTGAATGTTTCAGGATTTTGGCTTTAAATATTTGAATTTCTTTCCTGTCACTCTGTTTATTTCAAAGCTTAAGCCATCTCTAATCTTTTGTGTGATATATTAAAATTCCTTATCACTTACTTCACTGTCCTTTTGAATACACTGCAGAATAAAAAATATGTAGTATATGAATAAGGTCATATGGGTCATACTCTTCAAAATACTTATTGCATTAAAAAGGAATGGGTGAAATATTTTTGTGGCTATTATATCATTTCCACTGCTAATGAGGGAAATGTATTTTGAGACAGTGAAGCTATTTGATTCTGTGCTTTGGTAGCAATCTGATATGGTGGCCAGGGTAACATTCTGTGATTTGAAGATTCTAAATTTAAAGTATAAAGATGCTTTTCATTATCCTTCTCCAGAAATATTAGTAGTTACCAGTGGTATTTTTTTAAAAGTGAGTCTTAATTCTTCACAAGATAGATTCAGTATTGAATCCATAAAACATTGTAATAATATTTTGGAAACATTATTCTAACATTTAAAAATGATGCCCTGGCTAGTGTGGCTCATTGGATTGAGTGCCAGCCTGCACACCAAAAGGTTATCAGTTCAATTCCCACTCAAGGTACATGCCTGTGTTGTGGGCCAGGTCCCCAATAGAGGGCACACAAGAAGCAACCACATGTTGATGTTTTTCTCCTCTCTTACCCTCTCTCTAAAAATAAATTTTAAAAATCTTTAAAAAATATTAAAAAATAAATAAAAATGGCAGAATTCTTGCTGATTATGACCAGCATTTTTGATCTCCATAAAATACCAAACTGCAATTCTTGAAGTCACATGAGTCCAGATCGGCATGAAGAACAGTATCTCTCTCAGTTTCTAATTCCTACCCACCAAACTGATTTCCTCTGATAATTTCAGAAGTCTTCTACTCTCTTCCAACAAACATTTAAATGGTAATTCTTTTTGGCTTAGTTCTCACTGCAGTAGTTGGAAATCAGTGTTACTCTCAAAATCCCAGGTCATAAAATAAGGAATGTATATTATTGCTAATGAGTATGCAGCTCAGATCTGTGGTTCTTAGGCTGGGTTTACTTGTCTGTGGTCTGTTGTGGGTTGGTGAAGTGGCTCTGCTAATTGTGGCTGGGCTCTCTCATATGTTTTGGGGTCACGTGGCTTTTGGCTAATGTGGGCTGGCCTCTGCCCTTCTCTGTGTGTCTTGATACCACTTCCTCGAAGTCAGGCTAGGCTGAGTGTGTTCTCCTGGTGGAGCCAGATTCTTGAGAATCTGGCGTATTCTCAAGACAAAAGCAGAGGAGTAAGAGGGAGACAGTATGCACACAAGGCCTCTTGAGGTCTAACTCCAAACAGGCATCCCATTAATGAATCAACATTATTTAGCCCAAAGCAAGTCTCAAGGTCATCAGAATTTAAGGTTGGGGAAATAGACTACATCATAACACAAGGAACTGCAAAGTTTCATTGCAAAATGGTTTGGATAGGGGAGGGTGGAGAATTTTGGACTTTTTTTGCAATGAACCTACCCCCATTTTCTTTCCCAGAAGCTGATTCCTCAGCGATATAACATTTTGGTTGCTTGAAACTCACCATGGTGGCATTTACATCATTGACAAACACTAGTGGATCAGAGCTTTTTCTTTTTCTTTGTGGTAGCTTCTTGTTAACATTTGCATGTTACATTCACTGCCTAGAAATACGACGGAAATTTGGAGGATCAAGTCAAGTCATTTCTGCAAGTTGCATGAGTTAGAGATTCACCTTCATTATTCCTTCCTTAATGAGGTGTAATTAACATACAACATTATATTAGTTTCAGGTATATGGTATAATGATTTACATTTACATGTATTGCAAAATGATTACAACAATGTCACTTGACATCTGTCACCATGCAGAGTTACAGAAGTTTGTTTCTTTTCTTGTGATGAGAACTTTTAAGATCCACTCTCTTAGCCACTTTCAAATATACAATACAGGATTATTAACTACAGTCACCATGCTGTACACTACATCCCCACAACTTATTTATTTTATAACTGGAAGTTTATATTCTGACTTCCTTCATCTATTTCACCCACCCCTTACCTCTTGCCTCAGGCCACCACTAATCTGTTCTCTGTATGTGTGACTTCAGTTTAAATTTTTTTTTATTTCATATATAAGTGAGATCATACAGTATTTGTATTTCTCTGACTTATTTCACTTAGCGCAATGCCCTTGAGGTCTATCTATATTAATGCAAATTCACCTTACTCTTACTTGTTCTATTGCTTTGGTTTGAGAAAGCAAAGATATGGAGCCTTTTCAGAACGAAAACTCACTGAGGAAGCACTAGAAAATGGATGAAATGCAAAGAGTAAGGCTATTTAAATTGTTTTTCAGTTGTACCAACTTCACAATGAATTCCAGGAAAAGCAAGATTATAGCATTTCTGTGTGAGGGATCCACTTGGCTGGGCTGTTCTTTTTTTTTTTTTCAACTGCATGTGTTAGGGGTGTTTGGTTGAACTATTGGAATATGGTAATGTATGGTGGAAAATGGTAAACAATGTGATATTTCAGGCTGGGAGAAATTACGCTGGTAACTATTTCTAAGCCGCCGATAGCTCGAAGAAAGTCCTTTTCTTAACTTTCAACCTATAGCATCCTGATACTTAAATTGTTACAGATAACCAATGCCTGAAAGCTGGAATGAATCATGTGATACTAGAATTAAACAGTGTGAACCCATGTTTAATTTAATGTAGGCACAGACAGATGGATTAAAAGAGAAATAATTGTAGATGTGTGCATGTACACAGGTTAGTATACACATATGTATTCTCAAGCTCTACCCTGTAACAGAACCTAGAAGCAACAACACTCCCCAGCAGCATTAAGCACACCCAGTGCCCAGGTCTTGGATTTTAATATCATTCTTCAATAAAAGGAACCATGGCTCCTTGGAGAAATGGCTGGTTCTCGGGATGTGGCAGGGAATTTACAAGATGAGCCTGGACAATCTTGTAGTTCCAGGGAGTAAGAAAGTGTAGTTGACCCTTGAACAACATGGATTTGATGTGTATGGATTCGCTAACACGTGGATTTTTTCCAATAAATATTTTCTCTTATGATTGTGTCAATAACATTTTCTTTTCTCTAGATAACTTTATTGTGAGAATGCAGTGTATAGCATATATAACATTCAACACGTGTTAATCAAATGTAGGCTACTGGTAGTTAAGGTTTGGTGGTATCTAATGTTCCACTTTGAATTTGAACATGCCCCCTCAGTCGGGTGGAACATTGCTCCAGGGTTTAAGTGTGGGCTTCTCATAGGCTGCCATGCAAAGAGAACCACGTGCAAAGGGTGAGAAAGATCAGCCTTGTGGTGGGAAACCCGACAAACAGGACTGTGGTGGGTCACAAGGTCAGCATTCAGTCACGCTCATGACACATGAGCTGTGTAATGTCAGGATGACAGTTACTGGTGGTCTCTCTCCCTGAACTGGTCATTCCAGTCTGTTCATGAGGAAAACATAGAACAGAACCCACATAAGGGGTAGTTTTAAAAAAATGCCTAAACGGTACTTCTTTAAGCTGTCAAGGTCATACCAAACAATAAAAGTATTACCTACCATAAGAAACACTCGGAGTACAGAGTACCTGAAGGCGACCTAAGACTAATGTAATGTCATATGTTGGGTGGGGCGCTGGAACAAAAAAATGACATTTTAGGTAAAATCTATGGAAGTATTAATGAAGTATAAATATTAGTTCAAAATAATGTATCAATACTGATTCTTCATTTGTAACAAATATATATTACTAATGTAAAACAGTAAAGCCAGGGAAACTGGATGTAGGTGTAGAGAATTCTCTCTATCTTTGCAACTTTTTTTGAAACTCTATTCACGCAAATCTATAATTGCTGTAAAAACATCCAAAATTGGGAATGTATTATTTTTAATTTTTATTGAGATATAATTGACATATTAGTTTCAGGTATACAGCATAATGATTTGATATTTGCAGACCTGTGAAGGAAATTTATGTAAAACATGATTATAATGATATGAATATTAGACTACTCTTACCAAATTTTCTTATAATTTAAAAATGGTCCTGGGATATGTTATTGTTTGGTTTTAAAGTCAAGTATCTGTAGTGTAAATTTGCAGGTAGTAGATTGCAGCACATGCTGAGAACAATGATTCTTAATTTTGGAAAGCTTTACACCTTTGAGCATATTAGCATTTTTGTGTAAGTAGCTGGAATCAGACTGTGACAAATCAACTGTGTTGGGGCCTATTCCTAGCTATGTTGTGTGGCAGCTGAGAAATTTTTTCATCATGTACTCATTGTGCTTTCCACCCTTATCACACACATATCCCTATTTGTTCAGGACGTCTAGGAGCCCTGTGTATGCAGGAATAGTAATAATAATTATTTTCTTATTGCTGATAACATGTAATCTTATTACTAACATCAGTTCTTATTCTTTGGGTTATAGAATCAAGATCACAGTTGAATATTTACCAAATAAATCTAATTTTCAGTATTTTATATAGCGTACTATGACATTAAAATTTTCAGAAACGAGTAGCTTTTAGTAGCATTGACCTACTGTCTGCTTTAATTTTGATAGTTTATTCATTTTTTTGTTGTAGTTGGTCGACCAGTAACTGCAAAAATGATATATCCATGTCTTAATTCCCAGAAGCTATGAATGTTAACTTACTTGAAAAAAGGGTCCTTGCAGTTGTTATTAAGTAAAAGATCATTCTGGATTATCCAGTTGTGCCCTACGTTCAATAACAAGCAACCTTGTGATAGTCACCCAGCGGGAATTTGATGCAGGCACAAGAGGAGGAGGCAGTGTGAAACAGAGGCAGAGATCAGAGTGATGTAGCCACAAGTCAAGGAATACTTGGGACCACCAGAAGTGGGAGGAGGCACAGGATAGAACATCCCGTAGAGCCTTCAGGGGAAGTATGACTTGGCCAAAGTCTTAATTTTGACTTTCAGCGTCCAGAACTATGAGAGAATAAACTTCTGCTGTTTTAAGCCCACAGAGTGTGTGATAATTCATTACTTAATCCACAAGAACTGAATACATTAAAATACACAATTAGTAGCATCATCTAAAACTGCACCATCCAATATTGTAACCAGTAACCATATTTGAAATGTGGATAGTCCATATTGGATGAATTGTAAGTATAAAATACAAAGTGAGTTTTGAAAACTTAGAATGAAAAAAAGTATAAAGTATTTTATTAGTAGCTTCTTATATTAATATGTTGAAATAATATTTTGGATATATTGGTTAACATAAATATATTATTAAAATTAATTTCACCTTTTAATTTTTATCTTTTTAAAAAATGTGATTACTAGAAAATATAAAAGGACACATATGACTCACATTATAGTTTTATTGGGTAGAGCTAGGCTAAAACAACAGTGAAAACATTTAGAGGTCTGTCTCCAAGAATTACAACCTAGCCACTGCCAGTTCTTCACAAAGTCATCCTTTTACTCTTTATTCACTCTATAAAAGAATAAAGACTTTTATTGCATTACTGTTTTCAAGTCCTGTTGTAAAGATTGTGAGGGTACCGATTGAGACATCTTGTTGTCCATTTCTGTAGTTAAGCTGAGCTATACAGGAGATCCTTTCTAACAAAAGAGAATGTGCATTTGTTATCTGACAAACAGGCGCTTTCCTTTATAACCTTGTCAAGTAGAGTCAATTTTCTCATTCAAAACTTGGCAAATTTAGTAAGAAAATTATGGGTCAGTTTACCCTACTTATTGCATGCTAATGAATCTATTGCAAGATATATTTGTTATTGCTGCAATAAACTACATTTAAAAAACCACTAACACAGTGGTTTAGAAAACGTTTGTTTTGTTCAGGGATGTATGGCCGGCTCTGTTGTGTTGTGGTGTGCTATGTGATGACTGAGTTTGGCTCAGGTCTCAAATCGGGTTTGGATTTTTTCTTCAGGTCCTTATGATCTCCCTGTTCTTCCATGGCAGTGCCAGGAAGTCAAAAAGATGAGCAAAGTCCTTTCTGCCTCTTCAGGCCTTCAGTCATATCTGATGTACTTCTGCTTTCACCACGTGCTATTGGTGGAAGTCAACCACAGGGCCACACACAAAATCAGTGGGGCAAGGATGCACTGCAGCCCTCTGCCTATTGAAACACACTGTGGGATCCCAGAAGGGAGTGGGTGGAGAGCTAAGGACAATAATCCCACCTACCACACACACAAAAAAACACCCTTTTCCCCTTCTGACTTTCATTTCAATAGACAATGCATATTAACTGAGTACTTAATATGTGGTTACATTCTGCAGTAGGAGAAGTGGGAAGTCAGAGATGAACAAATAACCAGGCCCTGCCTTCTTAAGATTGCATAGCTAACAGAGAATACAACTCGTATTTAACACCCAGTGCTTCTGCATCCGTAGAGCAGAGATAACAGCACTGCCTGCGGTACACCGTTATCACGAGCATCCCTGAGGCAGCACACCTGAAGGGCAAGCATGGCACCTGAGCGTAACGATTACGAAGATCACAGCTGTGGTTTGTGTGTCTGTCTAGTTGTCCATTTAACTAGTCAGCTGGAGTTTAATTTTTTAAATCGAAGTACATCTATATTTATATGTACTTTTCAAAGAGAAACAATATGGAGGAAACACCTTAGCACATTAAACCCTGCATTTGAGTTTTGGCATAATAAAGGAGTTTTTTTCTTTTTCTGCTTTTTGGTAGTTTTAAAAATTTCTACAGTGATCAGATCATCCGAGACTTAAAAAAAATCAATATACATTTTAAAAGGTGATTTACCCAACGTGTTGCATCAAATTCAGAAATTCTGGCTCCAACATTTGTTTGCTAAACATACCAAATTATGTAGATAATTATGAAAACATTAAAGTTTATTTTGTGTTTATGGATATAGCTTGGATTTCCTAGAAATATTTTCCTTTTATATATTTGTGAATTTGACTTCCAGTAATTGATACAAATTTTATTTTAATTTTATATATGTTTAAACTCTATAACTATTAACATCATCCATTTGTTTCTGGCTTTACTCTCTCATTGTTTAATAGTGTCGAGTGTTACTTGATTTTGTGTCATGGACGAAGATAGGGTGCTCTGCCACAATAAACACTCATCAAACAATGGAGGGTCTCCCACGTGTATTTTAATTGTTAGAAATTGGAAGAGTGAGGAATAGGAGTTTTTGTTTTTCAAGTTGGCAGTGTAAATAAGTGAAGGAGTTTTAAAATATGAGACTCGGCTTCACTCGAATTCTTCTGCTGAATTTGCCAAGTATTCTGCTGGATTCGTTACAGATTTTGGAGATGAGGCTGTCACTCATCGCTACTCTTTAGCAGTTGGCTAAATACAAAAGGATTGGCATCAGAAGGCTCCCATCATTGCTGTCTGACGACGAAGGAAAAGGACATCCAGTGGAGAGTCCAGTTCTAGATCCTTCTCTACTTGCAGTATCAGAAGCATTTTAACATGTGAATCTTTTAATTTCTGCAGCTTTCCCTGCCTCAAATTAGATTTAAAAACTCAAGAGCTAGACTCATCGAACTCCTGCCATCTCCAGTGCCTTCCATGGAAGTCTTGCCTACTGTGTATGTGTCATCAACTGCAGTTTTCTCAACTGAATTGCATTTAATTATAATCAAGCAGTTCATGCTGCATTTGAACATTGGGTGCATCTTTTTCCTCCCAGAAATATTGTTATCAAATAGCCAATGTGACTTTCTGAGACTCTTACAGATTAATTGAGAAACAAATGAGTATATTTCTGAAGCATTTTTAGCTTTTAGGAAGACAAATTATTAGGTTAGTCAATAAAAAGTACCATGTTTATAAAAAGATGGATTGGGAAAGTGCTATCAGGACACAAAACAAAATCTGTTTTATTTTTAGAAGTGCCCTGTTTTCTTAATCTTGACACTAAAAGAGGAGTGATTTCTTTACATATTTTTATTTTGGTTAAGAAAATTGAGAAAGATTATTGTTATAGCTAATATTTTAAGAGGATATTTCAGCTATATCAAATTTGGTGTATTTGCTCCAGACTATCTAGCTGACTGAATATTTGTTATCCACCAAATCTACAAAATACAGACTAGAAATAAGGATAGGTATGGAAGTTGTGTTGTCCTCATGGCCTGTACAGTTTCAACCAACTCTTCTAGAAGAAACATACCTATAAGGTACCTTAGAGCCCCCTCCCCCATTTCAGAATCTTTATGAAAGGGTGAGAAATAAAAACTCCACAAATGTATTGTGGGGTACTGGAGGACAGTGGAGAATAGGCAGAGTAGAAGGGAAAGCTCAAATGGGTGAAAAATCAAAGAAGGTAAAATAATCTGAGATTATGTTCCGGTTAAATGTGAGATCATAGAGACATTGAAATGAAGAACAACCTAACAATAGCCAGAGGTGAGAGGGGAGGGCACAGCGGGGAGAAGGGTTTTCAGGAACTACTATAAAGGACACATTGACAAAACCAAGGGGGAAGGTGGAAGCAAGGGAGGGAGGTGGGTTTGGAGGTGATGGGAGGGAGGGGTGGGGAGAAAATGCAGACAACTTTAATTGAACAACAATAAAGTAATAAAAATAATCAGAGAAAAAATTTTCAATGTTTAAAGTAATTCTATCCAATAGAATTTTTTGCACTGCTGGAAATGTTCCATATCCGTCCTGTCCAATATGGAAGTCAAGAGCCACACATGGCTATTGAGCACTTGAAGTGTGACTACTGTGACTGAGGAAATGGAATTTTTAATTTTGTTTGATTTTAAACTTAACTACATCTGGCTAGTGGTTGCCTAATGGGACAGCACAGGTTCACAGCTTCACCATACAGTGTGGTCCTCACACCAGCAGAATCCACAGCATCTGGGAGCTCATTAGAGATACAGAATCTTGGCTCCCTCCCAGCCTTACTGACTCAGGGAATGCATTTGAAACAGCATCCCCAGGCAAACGGTATGAAAGTTTGAGAGGCACTACTCTAGAGCAATTTTCATTTGCCAATTAATCACCCATTTTTAAAAAAACTGGGAAATTTTCTATTTTTATCATGCACTAGAATATTGGCAACATATTCCTTTTTCTGCAGAACAGTATCTGGTACAACAGGAGTGAGCTGTAATAGTGTGTGAACTGCTTACTTTAAATATGAACGAAACACCCTGTTGATCGATCCACTGATTCATTCATTCATGGAAGGAAAACAGAGTTCTTCTAAGGCAGGTTTCGTCTTAGGTTCTTTGAGCATCTCTAGTTACATTTGGGTGTATGCTTTGTTTTCTGGGGGAAGGGAAGAATATAGATAGATTACTGTATGCAGTTTTGGAACTGGGATTTTTAAGTTATCACTAAAAGTGTTTAAAGCAAGGAAATATAAGAGCTGGAAGTAGAGAATTCTGTTGATACAAGTTTATTGCATTGGACCTCTTACCAAATGCCTTAATTTGGATTCTCCCCAAATCTTACTCTGGGACAAAAATACATGAAGTCTATTCTGCAGTGATCCCACAGACCACAGTGATTGGAATGGGGAGAGTGAAGCAGGAATGGGAAGAATGTCAATGAGTGGTACATTGCTGAATGAGTTACAGGTACGGACAACTGGGGTTCAATGTCTCCTAGGGGCCACTTGAGGCACTGTGGGTATTTGAGAGAGAAAAATATCAGCATGTTATGGGAACTGTCCACCTAATTTTTAGGTGATTTGAAGTGGTGGATATGGTGTGAACCTCTAGGAGGGTTTTCTACGCGATAACAGAAATGGCTTATGTAATAGTATACTACCATGCAGAAAAATATCAAGGGCTTTTGGGGAGTGGGAGCTAAGAACCAAAGCATCCAAATCTGATCTAGGTTTCCTATTGTTTAATAATCTGGATATGGTAAAGTAGAAGCACTGGACTTTATAATCAGAGAGATTATTCCCTGCTCTAATGTCAATATTCATCCGTACCCTTCCTCACAAATATTTATATATTTACTGAAATTTGCCCTTTTCTCTCTTTTCCTATTCCTTGAGAGAACACTAAAAATACTGTAGGCTATTTAACCTCTAAAACACAGGTATAATTTGTTTGAAATTTCATTTGGCCCCTGTGTGTTTAGGTATTTCTAAGTTCGAGGTATTGTATGTATCTGAATGGTCCTCTCAACCGAGAGTGAGAATGTGTGGTATGACAAAGATTTTCTGCTCTTTACATCCATTTATGTTTATCTCAAAAATGATTTAAAATAGCTTACATATTCTGGGTAGAGAGAAAATAAGGCCAAGTATTTATAGGAAAAGTCTTTTAGCTGTAAAAAGTATTACACAAATCACATTTAGTTGTATATTATTCAATTAACTTTTTTTACATAAAACAAAATGTTACATAAACTTAGATTTTCTAGTAGAAAATCTGAGACACCTGGTCACATTAATTGTGGAAGATGCAAAGGTATGTTTCCTTTCTTTAAGCATCTCAGTGTCCCTTCATGAGACAAGATGTTTCCTCAAGAACAATGTGTACGGGAGCACATTTTGCATGCAGTCACGTGACTAAAACGAGAAGGAGAGTGAGTTGTAGTCAGTCACTGTGAATGTTCCGGAGAATGTATGTGTAAGAGAAGCAGCAGAGAGGACTCAACACTGTAATTTCACATGGTCAGGAAGGGCTATTTTAGTGGTGAAGCATTGGGACCAAGACTTAACAGAATTAAAGAAAAATCAATAAACATATCCTTGAGTGAGGATTAGAAAAAGAAAGAATTAAAGATAGGTGTAGAGACTTCCAGGGAAATGATATAAATAGAGTTGAGTGTGACTATGCTGGGTCTAGGCGACCATGTGTGGATTGACCAAAGCAGACTGCAGCAGATCAGAGAAGATGCATATGGTTGTAAATGGCAGGGAGAAATGTGAAGGCCAGCAATAGGACTTGAGCCAGCAACATAATCCTTGGTGTCTCTTCTACAGCAGGACAGACTAGATTTAAATATATATATATTTGAAAATGAGAACTGATCATGGCAATAGCAATTTATGGCCCCAATTGTTCATTTTCTTTTATGTTCCATATAAAAACAGTATTTTGGCTTTATTCATTAATGAATTTATACATTTATTTGCTTTTGTTGAGTGCCTTATGCTAGAACTACAACATTGAATAGGACATGTCCTCTTTCTGAGAGGAGCTCACCCTATGTGTAGACAAATGGTTACAATTCAATGCAATAAATCTCAATAAAAGTGCTCATGTAATTATATAGAGTCTATTCAGACTCTTTCATTGATTTACTATTTAATTCTTATTTTCAGTGGAGTCCCATATACTTTGTAAGAAGACAGAATGTCTGAGCAGAAAATATCATGAGAGAAAATCTAATTAGTAAAACACTAGAAGCCTATTTTTATTCATGAATAATATTTCTGTCTAGCAGGATGTTCTGATGCAAACTGAAATGGGCCTACAGACCCATCTCTAGGAAAACCAGACTGAGGTCACTCACAGCGGTGTACACAGGGTATCACTGATCCTCAGTCTCCTGGCTGGAATAGGGCAACAACCTGCAGTTCTTGAGCTCCGACCAGATCTAAGGTCTAAGGCCAAGACTCCTGGGCGGTTCCTGGATGACAGGTGCCAATGTCTTCTGCAGGCCAACTGAATTGTCATGGTTGGTGAAAGTTAGGCATAGGACCCAGTATGCCTTCACTCTCTTTCTGCTCTTGTCCAGCTTTCTTTTCTACTGCCAGCCCTGGCCTACACTTGTGTCCCACCACTAGATGCAATGACACCAATCTTCTGAAGACTTCTTCACCAGCCCCCACAGTTTTGGAAGATGCAATCACACTTAGTAACCCCCGATTCCACAGCACTCTAAGTAGCTCTGCCTTCCTGACCATATGCCAGCTGCATTAGTGCCCCCTGGGCTCTACCCCAGCCATCAAACCACCTCCAAGCATCAATCACAACATGCTGTATACCTGTGTTTGAATAATCTTCAGAGCATGTAGATTGTGGCTTTTTGTTCACCTTTCCTAAAAAGGCCTCAGACATGAACACACCATTATGTGTGAACTCTTATTTTGTTGATATCTGCAGTGAGTAATGAATGAGAGTCTCTTATGAATGGAGCACTTTCTAAAAATGTTCTTTGTTCTCTGTTTTATTTTTATGTTTTCAAAGGGGATCTTCAGATTTTGCAAAAGTATGTTAAATAAAAAATCAAAATCTTTTCATTTTAAGAAAAGGATAACTGCTTTGTCTATGGATGTCTTATCTAACAATAGTCTAATTTTCCTACAATTATTAAGTACTCTAGATGCATGGGTTGGCTCCAACATCCTGATAGTTTGTTTATCCTAACCCAGCCCTCGTGGAGAGAGAGACAAGTCCTTTTGGATGAAATGACTTCCTTTCCACAGTGCCTCTGGAGCCTCTGCTTATACAGAAGGGTGGGAGCAACACTCAGGTTTCTCAGAGCCCCAAGAGAACCAAGTTTAAACCAAGTCTGTATAAAAATGCTTCTTGTATGTTTCCACCAAAGCTCATTAATGTAATTTTCACATGATTATTGCAGCTAACGATTATATAAGTATCTCTGATCATGTGGAAAATTAAGGATGTTAAATTAACATATTGACTCTGATGTTTATAAATAATGATTGCTTATAAGTCAATATGATTGCTCTGATGTCTGAGGTTTGGAAGCATTTTTTACTTAATCTTTGAAAAATCAAGATTGACATATCTTTGATGTATAAATTAAATATAGGACATTTATTTTGAAATTCATATGGTGCTTAATATGAATTTTATAATACTCTTATAATACTCTTCTGTAGCTTCTGCAGTTGTCATGGGAAAGATCTTTTACTGAATCAGCTTGTATTTTCAGAAACTCGACTTTAATTATAGGCCTGGAATACTGTTTGACCAATAAAAAACATCCAAAATTGTTAGCGATTATTGGGATAATTTTACATAGAGGCAATAGTAGGAAATGAGGCCATTTGTTCAAAAGTCTAGTTTATCTGTAACTCAGGTATGTATGTGCCCAATTTTGTTATAATGCTTGACATTGTTAAGGTAACTGTGTGAGTTATAACATTGATGCAGGTTTGTCATTGTCCTTGATTTGTAGACTTCAAATATCTGTGGCAGCATTTTCTACCTGAAATTATTATAAATGGATTTCCATATTAGAAATGAGTCTGTCAAAGTTCCATTATTAAATAAGGTCACAGTAGTGATTGTGATTAATGGAGCTGATTCTTGACAGTTCTGAGGATATTTCCAAGGCATTAATAAATATGTACTTTCATAAAAGAAAATTCCTTTAATTTCCTTATCTATAAAACATGGGTAATAGAATCTGCCCAGTGGATTGCAATGAGTATGAGAGAATTTCCCGAATTAGCTAAAGGAGAACATGCAAGTGTACCTGAGACGTAGCCCCTGGGTCGTTAGATCGCTGCTTTCACTCCTGCCTACCATCCTTGCAGAGGACAGGACACAAATTTGTAATTTTTTAATATTCTGTGAACCTCCAGGCTTGTCTGGGATTATTTCAAACCATAAACACTAAATTTAGGAATGACAGGATTCTGCTGAATAACTACAGTGGCATGTTTTCAGTGTTGTCTTTTCCAGCTAATCCAGTTCCGAGAGCTTCAGCTGTGCCCTTTAGATCCATGCACGTAAGCAGCGAAAACAAGAACGGCGGAACATGATGCAAGGCTGTGCTTCAAAAGTTCCAGGTGTAGACATGAGGGTAACAGAAATCCAAATTTAGAAAGAAAAAATTGCCATTGTCACTCAACATTTATAAAGTTTGTTTGTGTTTTAAATACCCTGATGGAATAGACTAGTTTGACAACCTGAAAAACAAGTGTGGAAACTCAGGGCTGTCAGACAAATATCATGTCTCTAGCAGGAGGCATACTGAGGGAACAATGTGACTTAGAGAAATGAGACACCGGACTCAGCCTTCCCAGTTAAGCTAGTGAGAGGAATGAGAGCACTGTTACAGGGTGGGAAAAATATGAGTCCTATAATCTTATCATTAGTTGTGAAATTCACGGATGTAGTGAATTCGCTTACCTAGTGTATATGTCACCCAGTTTTATATGTACTTCTCGTCCTTAGGCAATAAATTGCCAATAGTGTACAAACTTGGCCTCCTAGCTATGAAGTTTGTGGTGCCTGTCATTTCAGAAGACAGAATAAAAAGCAAGAAGTATACAACAATGGGAAGTTATTTTTTGTTTTATTATTTTTTTTCAAGACAATCAAACCCTAGAGCAAGCCCCCTTGGGCATAACAGAAGCTTAGGTTCAGGAAGGATGCCCAAGGTCCTCTCACCCTATTGGATGGGCACGGTACACATTCAGTGCTCTGCTCAATAGTGGCTCCTGGTCTAATTAACTTGGGAGGCCTCATATTGTTCTCTGGAGCATAACAACTGACATTAGTATGTTAAACTTGCTGTTAAGGCCTATATTAAAGAAACCATTTTAATTTTAACCAAGTAACTTCCACACTTATTTGACCAGAGACCCCTTTTATGCCTTAAAGCCTTTGCCCACTGTACATTCTCATTTAACCTGAACTCGATTTCATCCCTGTACTGTGGTCCTTGGACTGGCGGCATCGGCATCACCCAGGGCTCACTAGAAATGCAGAGTCTCAGGCCCAGCCTCAGACCTGCTGAATCAGAACCTGCATTTTAACAAGCAATTCACAGGCAAGCTCAAGTTTGAGAAGCACTGTCTAGTATTACAACTAATATACCACCTTCACTGCCATGAAGTTAGGGGCATGTCGAGACATTATCTCATGCACAGAATTTAAATAGTTTGGGAACTGCAGGGAAGTCATTGAACCCGTCATGTCTGCATGTGCCTCCTTTCTAGTTTCTGTGATGCTAGGTGATGCTTTCAGAGGCCTGAGTGAGCCTTCACTCCCTGCTCCATTTACTCTGTGGCTTTTGAGGGATGAACCTATGGATTCAGAAGACAAACAGCAGACAAATGTCACCCAGGCACAGTGTCAGCTGGCGGAGTTTACAGAACCAGATGTATTTAACGGAAATCAGAGCATGACTCACACTTCAAGAGGATTTGCATATGCACAAAAAGGGCAGGGGAGTACGAACCGCAGCTTGCTCTTGAAAATTGTCATTGATTTTACAGCTTTCAAATATGATTATTGGTTTGTTCTGACAGGTGAAACGTTTATGAGAAATCAAACACTGCTCATATGCAAAATGCCCACAGATGTATCTCTGTCGGCAGCAACTAAAATGTAGACAATTGACCTAGAAGAGGCAGAAGGAACCTTCTGGGATGATGGAAATTGTCTTTATTTTTGATAGAGGTTACATGGGCATATGCACTTGTCAGCTTCAGTGAGTGGTTTGCCTAAGATCTGTATATTTTACTATGTATTAATTATACTTCAATAAAAAAGTGAAATTTTTCTCTTACAAAAATGGACTACAGTTGATATTAGATGCAGCAATGTGGGCTGCCAGGGATGCTCTGATGAAAACGTGTACTTGGAAAAGCCCTTCACTCGGTTTGTGGAGAGTACTTTACTGGAGGACATAGCCATTGTGTCCGCATTGTGCAGGCTGGTTCACAATGACCTCACAGGCACACCTGTCAGCCGTGCCAGTTCCCCAGAGAAACTGCAGGCACGTGTAGCGTGGGCTCTGTAGAGGGTCAGATCTGGCTTTAGTCCCCTCAGTCCACAGCATGTCACTTGACCTTTCTTAGTTTCCTTGTCATAAAATGGCTATGATAAAAGGTTGTTCTTTGTGGAGGTGTTTTAAAAACTGATTTAATATTTGTAAAGAACTTAGACTAGTCCTAGCACGTAGAAAATACTCTTTATGCGTTCATTAGATAAATAAAATGGCACCTATGAAGAAGCTACAACCACCATTACTAACATCTTAGCCAGTTTTATTTCCTTAACACTTACCACTGTTTAAAATGACATTTTTGTGTGTGTTTTTTGCATGTTTCTTTTCAGTTACTCACTCACCTACTTCCTGAGCCCCATGATATAAGGAAATGTTGCCTTCATCACTCCTCCCGCCACCACAGTAGAGCACTGCCTGACACATAGTAAATGATCGTAACAGACTGAGTGAATGAATAAACGGATAAAGTTTAAAGAAACTCAGTTCTTAAAGAAGTGGATCCTGAGATGTAATCTCATTTTATTGAATACTGAATAAATTACTGTACAGTTATCATGTGCTGTTAGTGATAACTAAATAACGTAGTGGGCTGAGACATCTTGTTTATTAGGATGAAGGGAGTGTCTTGAATAATGAGAAAGAGCCAGGAGTTGGAAAAACCAAGAGATGAGCATGTCCAGGTAATAATTGGAACTGCTCGTGCAAAGCCCCGAGACTCAAATTGTTTGTAGCATGTCCCAGAATCTGGAGGTGCATGTATCAGTATTTACACTAAGATTTTATTTGCCTCCAGAGAAACAAAACCATACATTTTTAAGAATACTTCAAAGCTTAGCTAAGGCATTTATTATACATATTATTATGCTAGATTTGCCTATTTTCCCTTTAGGATAGTACGTCAACTAAGATTAAGCAATTCATATTCTAATTGGGAGTAAATCCAAGTTAACAATGGAAAATTTTTGACCTTCAAATTTGGCAACTGCTTTATTTTCGTTAAGCCCTACACCTGGCTGCAAACTACATGAGGTAGAGCCCTAATCATGTTCATCTATGTATATCTCAGAAGCTTCCCAGAGTAGCTTGCATTTAATAAGCACAATTAATATATAATCCAGTTAAATGAATTGAGTTTGAAAGTGTGAACACATTCACAGGATCTTCAGACCCAGGATTTAAAGAAAGGCTTAGCGTTTTCCTAAGACGGTTGGCTGTAAGGACAGAAGGGTCGCCCACACAGAACCGCCCTTAGGCCTACTTCTTGTATCTCATGATTTTCTTATTGATCCTGCTAGGCCTTCAGTTTCTTACCACCCCCATCCCCACTCCCCAACCAAAACACCATCAATAGCTATTAATGAGCCATGAATTCACTTCGAGTAACATGAGTTACAAGACAAGCTGCTCAGGACAAAAGTTAACAGCCCTGCAATGTGTTGGGCGGAAGATTCATGTTTGAGTCATAGGACAGGAATTAAGTGTTTATTTCCAAAGAGGCTCAGGTGACATACATTTATATTTGAATGACGACAGCATATTTGTTCAATAATGCATTAAGAATTTATTATTTTGTTGACACTTTCTCTGATCCCCACCATGCAGCACTATTTTCATAGAGAGGGGCTCATTTTAGCATTCACAAAACTTTTTAGTGGAAAATATTTGATATGAGACCAAATGAATGTTACCTTCTTTCAACTGTCTCCCATGACCTGCATTTCTGATTTTTTTTTTAACGTAAGGATACATTAGCCCTGTGGGCTGCCTTCTGCCTTCCCCAACATCATTTCTGTAGCCTACGTTGAGCAAAGATGGTTCAGCATTTTCCAGAATGGTCCTGTCAACACGTACCTATACTTAGAGACCCAGTCAAGTCATCTAGGACAGTGCCTCTCAAATTACAAAGTGCATCCAGGTCCCTCAGCGAACTTCTTAAAGGCCAGTTCTCATGAGGGTCTGGGTGGGGCCTGGAATTCTGTGCCTCTCACAAGGCCCCAGGGGATGCCCTAGTCCACACTCTTGAGCAGCAAACATCCAGACAGAAGCACATTTGTCTTCTGGAAATGAATCCCCTTCTGTTTTTTTCCCTTTTCTTCATTTTAAGAAATTTCCTTCTCATCCTTAAAACACAATTGTATATCCTTTGCCTCTGAAATGGATGGATATAAACCTGTTAGGCCATGTGTGCAAAACAGACTCGTATTACACCCTGTCAGCAGCGGTGTCCCCTGTAGTTGAGGCCTTGGTTTCTGTATTTTTCCTTGCAGTAAGTAGCATGGTATGCCTACACTGAATTCAATTTTAGGATAAAAAGAAAGTTTTTGGAACTTTCTTCATGAGACAATACTTTTGTTTCTGTTTTTAAAACTTCCCATTTTTCTGGTATCATAGAGCAGGCCGCAGGGAAAGCTGCTGAAGCCCACCCCTCTAACACTTGGGCTTCACGGTGACACTTCTCCAGCACCTTTGTCAGCGGAGCCTGCCTTTATGTGGTGTTCAGTGGACCAGGAAGCACTGCTGCATTTCTGCCTGGAAAAGCCAGGGAGTCGCTGACAATGTGATTTCTTTCCCTGAAATGTGGAAGGATAATTGGCAAAAAAGAAAAAAAAAAGAAGCATAACACAGTGATCATTTTTCACCGGGGGCCAAGGCCATGAGCAATGTGGTACTTTAACTCCCAGTAGTTGCTGGACAAGGCCTAAAATAAATCATAATCCTAAGGGAAGAAATGTTCTGTTTCTTTCTAGGGGTATTTGAGAAAATAGGAAATCCATTACAATTTGATTTTTACTTCATTCATGGAAAACCAAACAAGCTGACTAGTTTTATTTATTTGTATTTTTGTTCATTTGCTTGTACACACATATACACACATAGGCACATACACACTGTTGAAGTTCAGAATAAAAAAATTGATGGTAAAAATGGAATTTACATTTAAGCCCTTTTTTTTATTGTTGTTCAAGTACAGTTGTCTCCATTTCCTCCCTTTGCTTCCTGCCACCCCATCCATCCTCACCTCCCACCCGCAGTCCTACCCCACTTTGGCTTTGTCCACGAGTCCTTTATACATGTTCCCGGCAAACCTTCCTCCTTTCCCTCCCGTTATATCCTCCCACCTCCAAGCTGGTTACTGCCAGTTTGTTCTTAATCTCACTGTCTCTGGTTATATTTTGCTTGCTTGTTTGCTTTATTGATTAGGTTCCACTTATAGGTGAGATCATATGGTGCTTGCCTTTCACCCCCTGGCTTATTTCACTTAGCATAATGCTCTCCAGATCCATCCATGCTGCCACAAAGGGTAGGAGCTCCTTCCTTCTTTCCACTTTGTAATATTCCATTGCATACGTGTACCACAGTTTTTTGATCCACTCATTCACTGATGGGCACTTAAGTTGCTTCCAACGCTTAATTGTGCTGCTATGAACATTGGGGTGCATAGGTTCTTTTGAATTGGTGCTTCAGGATCCTTAGGAGATAATCCCAGCAGTGGAATTGCTGAGTCAAAAGGCAGTTCCATTTTTAGTTTTCTGAGGAAATTTCATATTGTTTTCCTCAGTGGCTGCACCAGTCTGCATTCCCACCATTTAGGCCCTTCTTTTGCAGTCCAAGTTTCAAACCCTCATTTAGTCTGAGAAGTTCAGCATGCAGATGCAGAAAATGAACTAATGAGCATGAGAAAGAGCCAAATAGTAGAAGATTATTTTAACAAGGTAATTTTGGAAAAATGAAGAATAGGGATCCGGACACACTCGGGTTTGTACTTTAGATTCCGAAGATGAAAGTCCAGATTGTATTCCTAATCAGAAAGTCTAAATGGAAACCTGACTTCTGAGGATTTGAAGATTTAAACATCGAATTTTGATTTCTGAACAGAATTGGTCTTAGCTGAATTGGAAAATACAGGCATCAGGTGGCACTTGAATGGAGGGCAGGATTGCCCATGGAACTGTTTGGTGAGGGAGACAGTTAAAAAGTCTGTGTTGCAATAAAACTAATGACAGAGGATGAAATCAGGGTGAGCTCAGACAATTCAGGATCTCCTCAGCGAATGCATACATGACCTGAGCCTCAAAATACAAATCTGAGGACAATGGTAAGGGCTGTTGTGGCTATGTTTAGATAAAAGAAAATTGCAGAGGAAAAATAGGTAGTGTCAATAGAACGGGCACAATTATTCACTTCTGGTTTGAATTTTCCATCCCATAAGATCACCATTCAGTGCAATGGCATACCAAACATCATGAAGAAAGAGGTGTGACAGATGAAGTTAGAAAGCCCTTGTTCAAAATGAGCTCAGACATCTCAGGAAGTCGGTGATGCAGACTCAGGTAGTACAGACTGTCTTTAAGATATGATGGAAAACAAAAAGAGTATCAGAAGTTAGGAGCATCCATGACTTTTATTTACGTCTTTGTCAAATACTTCACAGGAATATTAGAATGGAGGGGAGCAAAGTTTAAATTCTACCCCACAGTAGTTAACAGGAAGCTTGCAGTGGATAGTGGATTAGTGAGTGATTTGGGGTCCTTTGGTACTTTCCAAAAGAGCGGCTTCCAAAGTGCCTCTGGGAATCGAACATGATGCCCAGAAAGAGAAGAGGTGGTTCCCAGTGTCCACCCAAGCACTGTCTGTGGATCCCTTTGCTTGTGTCTTGTCCCCTCTTCCCTGGAACCATGCTCCGGTAGGAGGGACCTGGCCACATGTTCCCACCAGGCATTGGCATTTTGGGTACATGTCAGGGCCACCCGAGTAGCTGCCACAAGTACCTACTCATTTGATTTTAATTTTCAGAGTAGGAACAACCAGCTTGGATGTTTTAAAATGGCTTTAATTCTTTATTAATTAAATGAAATCACTCAAAGTAGGAAGAGAAGAGAATTCTCTGGCAGGCCTTTTGAACATGAGCTCATATATTTCAGTGTTATTCTGGCTAAGGTGATACAGTGACATTATTTATCAGTACTCTGCAGGCCAAGACGTGCTTATGGGTGATAAATTCAATTTTGTGGGTCGGGACTTACAATGAAAAAAATGAAATAAAATATAATATATCCAAGTGCAATAAAATGGGAAATGTCTGAGTATGCCACTGCTAACAGAGTTAAATGCTGGTTTGTGAAATGTATGTTTCAGTTACATACACATACATATGGATGGGTGTGCTGAGTGATGACGCAAAGTGTGTTTCGGTCCAGGGAATGATGAGAAAAATATAAAACCACCGACCAACATCAATTATTTCTGTTAAGTGAAGCTACGATGACAAAAGGAAGAACACTCAATAGTGTGAGGATTTGCTCTGCGCCAGTGTGTTAATTCTTTCCACCTCCAGCTGAAGGAGGCATCGTGTCTTACTGCGTTTGTGGGTGACCCCTCAAAGGCTTGAAAAGGTGAATGCACTCTTAGTGGCTTAAAAACATTAATTAACTTGAGCCTTCCCGGTTACTTGTAAGTGTCGGAGCCTGAATTGGACCACGAATCTGCTTTAGCCACACTAAGTATGTACCTTTCTCAGAGGTCAAGGTCAGACAACAGAAGGTCAGGTAATCAGCAAAGACCTAAAGGATAGGGGATAGGCTGCAGGTAGAGAATGTAGGCATTTAAAAATATTCTTCTATTGTTTATTTTTATTGATTTGAACTATAAAAAGTTTATATTACATTGTTATTATATAATACATATTAATATGTAATTATATTTATTTAATATGTATTAATATCATATTAAACATTAGTAAAGTCATACTGCTATCTTCTTCAATTACTCCTATTGGAGGAAGGTATATTCTAATATATTCTATCCTGGCTAGAACCAGTTTCCTGAGTGAACAGACTCAGCACCTTGGGCACAATCAGCAGAGGTTAACCAAACTTCTAATGAGACCCAGGAAGGTTTATTAATACAGTCAGCTTTGGCGGGGGCAGTCACAACAGGAAACAAATTCCTGGTACCATCCTGTCCCATTTTTCACATGTTAGTTGATCAAGAGGGGAAGCCTCAGACTTCAGAATCAGGTGGATGTTTTTAAATATCTGGGGAATGAATTTCCTAATGACTGGAGAACAAGAAAGGGCTCTAGAAAAATCTTCGGGAAATTGTTAATGAAGTGCTGAAGGTTTCAATATGGTTATTTTGATTTGTACCATGAAAGCCATTTTGCCATGTTTTCTCAAGGTCTCTGATAAAGAGGTTACCTGTAAATTGCTGGGTTAGGTTCCAGCTGAAGTGAAATCGCTGGTGTCGTATTTCATCTCAGACTTTTCACAAGTTCCCTGCTTGCCCATGCCTCAGTGTCCTGAGCTGTTGATGGAAGTAATAAAACAATTGCCTCACAGGATTGTTGCAAGTATTACATAAAAAAATGCATAAAGAACATAAAAGGGAAGCTGGCGCCAAGTGAGTGTTCAGTAAATGATGGGTGCCATCATCACTACCACCACCATCGTCGTCATCATCATCCTGACTAATCAATTTTATTAGATGATAGTGGTTATGTCCACCTGATAATGTTCCACTGCTAATTGCCCTGGAATTATATGAATGAAATCTGCTTGCATGTGGGCCCTGAAAGCTTTTCATTCTAACAGCATGACATCAACAATAGGTGTGGGTAGCGCCAAGGGTTAAGCTGTTTCTCTGGAAAAATGGTCTGCTTCTTACACTTGAAAAACAGGAATTGGTCTCCCCATCATATGTCTGTTTTTTCCCTTATTCCTGGAAAATTACAAGATGATTTTCAATCACAGTGACTATTAGTTTCTGTGACTAACATGTTTATTTCTTTCCCATTCTTGTGAATTTGATTTTCTATTCTTAAAAAAAGCACTATAGACATGTTTGTGCATACCACTTTTTAGAAAGAGGCAGGAAGTTCGCTGACAACTGTCTAACTCCTGTACTCATTCCAGTTAGTATCCACACTCCCTTAGGGAATTTAAACTTTTTTGAGAGCATGGTTTCTATAATGTTATATTTTATTTTTTCAATCATATAAAATTTCATTGAATGTCTAAATGTTTTCAAAACTCTAAACACTAAACTTTCACAGAAAAATAAGAACTGGTCTCTATCTTTAATGGTCTGGGCATATATAAGGAATGCAATTATAAAATAATAATAATAATAAGTATATAAACATGTAAGATCAGGAGGACGGAAATTTCTTTCCATTTTATTAACTGCTTTATTTCTACTCCTAAGACAGTGCCTGAAACAGAGTAGATACACAATTAATATTTCTTCAATAAATTATTGTTATTGGCATTTTACATATATTAAAAATAGTAGAAGTAATGTTCACTGAGCAACTCATCAGTATGCCTAGGTCTATACTGAGTCTTTCAACAATACTATGAACTTGAAACAATTATTAATGTTAAAAACCAAGGTGAGCAGAGAGGTTATACAATTTTCCCAGGGTCACACAGCTTTTGAGAGCTAGACAGAGCCTCTAAGCCAATATCTCAATCCATTACACTGTCTTACCCCAATATTGCAGGGGTATGGGGGTAGTTCCGCCTTCATGGATAATGAAACACATTTCCTAAGGCAGAGCATGCTCAGTGGGAGGTGTAGTCAAATGGACACTCTCAGGACCTGAAAGAATGTACTTTTTCTCTACACCGCTCAGCCTTTCATGCAAATAGACAGTTAGGCATACAAATGTTCTATAAGCCTGTGCAAATTGTACTGGGAGCCTTGCCATGTAACCACAGTCCATGATTCCATGACAGAACATGCCTCATCATAAATAATATAATAACAAATAAACATGCATGAGTATATTTCATATATTCATGTGTTTCTAAATAAATATTCATGAATATCTAAATGTAAATAAATACACATGGATGTATTTTATATATTTATACTTATATTTTTATTCCATTTATTTATTTTATATATTATATAATTATTTTATTTTATATCTTTATGTCTTTATTTTATATGTTTCATAGTTCTATTTTATATGTTTGTACATGATTTCACATATATTTATTTTTGGTAATTATGTGTCAGCTATAAGTGACATTTTAATTGACAAATGGTGTCTTCTGTAAGGGTATTATGGATAGGGCAATGGATAGCCGTATGTAACATAAGTAATTTTGGCATTCTATTTTATGCCTTACAAACAAATAAGTTCCAGGTGGAATAAATAACTAAAACACTTAGGGAAATCCAAACTTATTAGAATATGTGAAAAGTAATTTCTATAGCTGCAGAGTGGGAGAAGACATTTGTAGACATGATATAAAACCCAGAAACCAGAAAGGAAAACAGGCAAATTGTCTACTTACCACTGTTAAATGTCTGATTGCCAAAAAATACAGTGGACAAATGTGTAAGAGAAGTTACAGGTTGGAAGAAAACACTAGATAATCAGAATGAAAGTAAATATAGTGGCATCCCTAACACACAAGTGGCCCTTAGAAATTGTTAAGTAAACAAGGGTCTCAGGTGTCTCTGGATGGTGGCCTCACGTGTTTTTTAGCCACAGGTCTCGAGTGCTTCAGGAATCAAATGACTTCAGCCCCTGGCCAGGTGCTCTGGAGTCTGCTGGGTGATGTGCTTCTCTCTCTCTATGGCTTAGGTACAGCAATCTGACAAGTGCGGTCCCTTTCCTAGAGGATCCTTGGGACCTTGCTCATTGACCCTCTCCTTAGCACAGCCAAAAAATCCTTGGTACTCCAAAGTGTATCCAAAGTGTACACCTTGAAGAGTATCTTGTTGGTGTGTGGCTACGAGATACCTCACCTGCTCCACAATGAAGGAAGCCATGCATGCTTCTCTTCCTGGGTGGTTCTGAGCACACCTGGACTTGCTATGCCCTCCAGGCACTGCCTATTTTCTCTCAATTGTTGAATTGAGAAGAAGAGAAGGTCAGCAACATGCTCTCAAAAGGTCATCTTCTCTGCAGTTATTTTTAAACATCTTTGAGAGCCCTCTATACTGTAAGGTCCCCTTAATCTACCTTTGTATCCCCAGTGGATATAAAGTGGGCATTCAGTTGATGACTTGGCAAGCATAAGCAAATGATGTAACTGTCAAATGAGAGCAGGTTGCTGATTCCCTCTATCTTTCCCATCCACAGGGTTCAGGGCCAGTGGCGAAGAGTCTGACCTTTGATGCATCTAGCAGGCATTAACACCTGAAGCTTTTCTTATGAGTGAGAAATTTTTTAATTGGATCTTTTCAAACCATACCTAAAATAGAAGCCTCTTCACTTAAAGGCTTCAAAAAATGATGGGATATATTTTTCCCTAGAATTCATAAATGCAAATAGCATAAACTGTTATTATTTCATAAGAAAAAAACAGTCTACAGAGATACTCAGACCCTTAACCAAGGGACCTGAATTGTCCATCCCAGTTCTTGAAGGTTTATGTGGCTCATACTCTTCAGAACATGTCCCAAATGGGCATTTATAACTCTTTAAAATTGTGTGATATTTGAACATTTAGATTTGTGACAATTACACATTTGGATAGATAATATTTGGATATTTAGATGGTATATGGATAGCAGATATGTAAATAAAACTTGAATGTTTTCTAATACGATGCTTCTACTATGTTTTCTGTCTTATATTTGATTTTAAAAATGTTCCCTTCTTTTGACTGGTTAGATTTTTTTCCCCTCAGATTATTGGCCTTTTTTTTATAGGAATAAAAATATTCCTCTTAGCAGGTACCAAAGTTCTTAAAATTTTAAAATGTCCTTCAGTTAAACCATCTCGTGCCTTCTTTTGAAATTATGATTTCTACTTTCTATTTTATTTTAATTAGCAATATTTTGGAGATTTGCAGAGTTATTTGTGGGCATATATGCATTACCTTGTTAAGTGTACAGAAGTGAGTCATTCAAAAATTGTTAGTTCCAAAGAATGTTGAACTACAGGAATAATAAGAATCCTAAATATGAGAATTTTACATATTCAGAACTTTCTTCATCAGAGCATTTTGAAATTCTTACATTACATTTTGAAATGTAAGCTGATTACATTAAGGTCCCCATGAAATGGTATTATTTAAACTAGTTGTGTTTGGACAGAAATACCTTGTAGCTTGAAAGCCAGCAATCAATCAGTGTCTAGAAAACATATCTAAGGTTGAAAAATCATTTTAATGGTCTCCAGTATTCTGATGGTAAAAGAACGTTTAAATATGTATGAATTTCATAGCTAATGTTGATACAGACGATTGGAAGTAAGGATATATTTTTTTGACTGTTCATGAAGTATCTATGGTTAGCTCTACAGAGCTTGAGTGAGAATTGACCCATGTGATTCTTTAATAAAAAATAAATCAAGAATGTCATGGTTATAGTTGAAACCTATGTGAAAGTATCAATTTTCCAACTTACAGACCATAAAAGGATACTTACAGAAGAGCATGATAGGAAAGACCATCAGCCAAAGGCTTTCTGAATATGATATGAATTTCCGAAAGGTAGAGTGATTTGCTGCAAGAGAAAATTGCTTTGAATGCATTTTCTAGCCAAGGTCTTAGACACCTTGAAATGTACTAGTTGCAAGATAATCTCTTCACAAAGTAAGGAATGTGATCATTGTAATTCTAACTCATGTCAGTAGGAAATTATAACTACTACTTATTCTGGAGGTTTGCTGAGCGACTTAATATTAATCTAAGCACAGCTGGTTTTGCATGAACACTGGGGACTGACTGAAACACTGTTTGATTGCTAATGGATCAGGCAGATATGAAACAAGCAATGACTGGCCTCAACAGAAGATATTTCTAAGTCGTTCATGCTTCCAACAGAAATAAGAATTCCTATGGGGAGCTGAGGTGGTGGGGGGAAAGGACCTTTTCCAGATCTTCTTTAGGAAGGATGACCATCCAGCCTGACTTGTTCAACTATGGAGCTCTTTGTATTGGAATATTCCCTTAAGCCATTTTAAACATCAACCCAGGAGGATTAAGTGAGCAACAGGAAGGCACCTTATCATAGCATTGTTACATAATTAATATAAAGGAGCATTGTATTAAGATAAATGAATATAGAAAACAAGGATTTGGTTTTCACGAAGTATACTTTGTTCTAGTTCTGATTTCAGATAAGAACAGAAACTCTGAATATAATTGAATCCAGAATATTTGTAGAAATAAAATAACTACATTTCATTTTTGAGTATGTCTGTGTGTGTACAAGACATAGTTTAAGGATTCTGTAGTCTTTTCTTAGTTTTGGTTTGAGAGTTTTCTAGCAAAATATGTGTATGTTTTAAGTATTTATGTTTTCACCTCTTTGTCTTTTACAGACATTTCCCGATTTTTTTAAATTTAAAACCCACTTCAGTGAAAATCTACATTAAAAGTTTAGTGAAAGCTTCAAACTAAAATTATCCTCTTTTACAAGTAATCCGAAAGGATCTTTCTTAACATAAATTATAAAGATTTACAGTGTCATGCATTCATTGCTTTTTTGTTTTATTGTTGAAACCCAGAATATTAAAGTACCTTTGCCATGCTGTAGAAATCAGTAAAACTGTCATACAAGAAAACCAAGCATGCTGGGATAATACCATTTAATTATGAAATAGCAACTGAGTCACCTTTATTCTCCCGAACACTAGTAAATCTCAGAAAAACTCAGCAAAGCCCAGTTTTCTGGAGAATAGAAAAATTGCCTTTGGCATTTTGATTATAAGAGTATATTGTGAAGTTTACTGCAAATGACAGTTGACTAGGGGTTCTGGGCTTGGACTATATTTTTCTCAACAGTAAAATAATTAGCTGGTGTGGAAGAGGTCAGTTCCTCCATCTTGATGGGATGGGACCCCTGGTTTTTATATCATAATGGAAGAGTATACCATTCAATGTCAATTTAAAAATAAATTTTGCCAGGGTGAAAAGGAAATCGGCAGGGAGCCTATTGATCATTAGCCAAACTGGAGAAGGGACATATGCTCATTTCCTCTCTATTTACTATCTCTCTCCAAATCCCACCCTCGTCCAGTCTCCACCACTGTCTGATCTGCTCCATACCCTAGGAAGGTGACTCTCCTGGATGCTGTAGGTTAAGGTTTGACCAATGGGAGGCACAATCAGACTTCTGGAGGGGAGGGCATGAGAGATGTGGGTGTGTATCTCCCACTCCCCTCCTCTTTAGCACCATATTTCTGGTAGTGGCTGAATATCTCTCCACCTACAGCTCCCAACAGGCAGCCCCTCTCTTATGGTTCCAGCTCCCACCAGTGACAGTAATTCTGTTCTCATCACACCCCTGCCTCTTATTCCACCTGATCTCTTCAGGCCCAGGGGTAATAATGGCTCCCTAAGATGGCTGGTCCTGGGTGTACCAACTTCCCTTGGTCCTCTGAACTGGCCTGTACCTCCAAGATCTCCCTTCAGTAAAGTCTCTTCACATGGTTTATCTGATCTAATTGTTTCCCCTGGGATTTTGACTGATACAGGATTTTTAAGTCCTAGGTTTGGGAATACTTAACAAATAATAGGATGAGTAATAGGGGTCAGTGTGCCTCACTTGTTTAGACAAGCACATTAGTATCTCTCTATATTCATTCCAATAAGGAGGGTTTAGCATGGATCATATCTCAATGTTATATTCTTGCTCTCTTTCTGATCAGTTATTTTTATTAAGAAATTCTATGAAGTCATTATGGAAGACGTTTTCAAATTTTATCCGATGCACAATTTAGAGATATTGTTAATTCATTGAATAATACCATCAAAATTCAAAGAGGTCTCAAGAATCTGGCATCCTGGACATGCCTGCAGAAATGGAGTTTCATTGACATTGTATACAAATTACAAGTAAGCACATATGAAGGTGCATGCGCTGAGGGATTTGCTTTGATCATAAATTCACTGTGAGGTAACCTTGTGATCTGGCTGTTTTAAAATATTCATTGCATTTTAGGCATCACTAAAAGAAATCAAAGGCCAACAATACCCTGTGCCAGTGAGACCACATCTGCAGACATGCTCCTCGTTTGGGGCACTACCACACACAGGCAAACAATCAGGCAAACTGTGTGACAGGGGTTCCAAGCACAGGGTTTTGAGTGCTGGATTTTAGCAGGCTGGCTTTTACTCTCGACTCCTTCACTTGCCAGCTGTGTTGGCCCAGCTGCCTACCTCGTATGCCTTATCTCTGAAGTCAGATGCTGAGACCTGGGGAGTGTTCATCAAGAGAATGTACATGAAGAGTTACCCAGCACGTGGCAAACACTCTTCAAGCAAACCTAGAATACCAATAATTATGAGGGTGTGCCGGGTCTGGAAACCACATTAAATGAGGAACAAACAGTCCAGGGAACTCAAGACGATTTAGTTTGAGGAAGAGAAGACGCACTGAGGAATAGGGTAGGCTTCTTTAGAAATGTGAACAGTCAGTTGTCCAGTAGGAAAAGGAATTGCCCTAGAAATTAGAAGGAGACACTAACTGAGTGAAAATTATAAGGAAATATAATTTGGTCCAAAATCAGAAACACTTTTTTAGTTTGCTCGACTGGCCAACAATGGGACGGTTTAATGAGTGATGTCTTTTTGAGTCATTTGTGAACACAAGCAGGGTAATCACTATGTGGAATATAATTTTAGCAGGGACTTCTGCAATGCAGGCTGGAGTGGAGGAGGGGCAGGGCAGAGGGAAAAGGTGACAAAATGACCTTTGAATTTCCCTTTGGAACTGTATAATTTTGGCTCTTTGTGTATGTTGGATAGAATATCAGGAAAATGGCTGCCACCTCTGTTTGTATTCATGTTGCCCTCTTTCAAATCAGCATTTTGGCAGTAGCCCTGAGACACTTTGTCCTGATTTGGTGTTAACATTCTCACGTATGTTTTCCTGTTCAGATGGTTTTGTCTGCCAGACACTCTTTGGGTGCACACAGTGGTTTCTGTGTTGCCAGCCATGTAGACTTCTTCAACAGTCTTTTGGTGTGGGGACTTATGAACTGGACCAAATACTTTTAAAAAGGCTCCTTTTTTTTGGACCAGAATGAAAGTGTATTGAGCAGGGGAAGAAACCTAACAGTGTTAGTGTGTGTGTGTGTGTGCTTGTGTGTGTGTGTGTGTGTGTTCTCCCTGCCAGGTATGTTTACCCTAATTGAACAGGCTCTGGAAACCTTGTGAGTGCATCAGTCTTGTGCCTAGTTCTGTTGTCCCACTAGCAATCAACAGTTACAGCTTTTCAGAGATGCTCAGCACATACCATGATTTTGGTGGGAGGAGAGCCTTCGTGTATAAAAGTGTCTGATATCATTCTAAGGAGGAATTGCTGTGCTGGGGCACCACAAAAGACAACTAGTGTGCCCGAGACTGTGAAAACCCTGCCTTATAAAAACTTGTTTCAACATCGGGCCTCCTGCTGGGACGAAAATAGCAATGTCTTCCATTTCGGAGCGAATTTGGAGAAAATGTCAACGTAATATCTCAGGGATAATTTATTTTTGAAGAATGAGAATCCTTGCTACTGACTGCGTCTTTTTGGAGAGACGTTTTTAGCATTTCGAACTGTGCTTTCCCCCCCTATCTGGATTTTAGCTGTTGGTATGAGTGGCGGTGATATCAAAGTAGAGAAATGGATCTCACACAAATCAGCCTCAATTGTTTAAGGTCAACAAATAGCTTCTAGGTAAGAGACAAAATTGCATCTGCTGAAAGACATGCAGGCGATTGAATAGAATGAACCCAGAGGTCCCTTTCAGTCCTGGGTTTTATGATTCCATGAGCACAGCAATGACCAGTGAAGGTGACACTTCATTACTCATCAATTTGCCATTTCAAATGCCAGCTCAAGTGACAAGGGGAACAGAATATTCGTCAACAGAAATTCAGCGAAAAGACTAGTGGAAATTGGATATATTATCTTTGGTTTGGTGAACCTTTCTGTTGATTAAAGAGGAAGATGTTTAAAAGTACTTATTTAAAACAATGAAAATTTCTTTTTATTGTATGCTTAGTAAATGCCAGGTCATCCATCAGACATTTTGTATGCACTGTGGATTCCATTATTACCATTATTTTATGGATGAGGAAACTAAGGGTTGTAGATCATCTTGAAGCAGTGTCATGAAGCTGACACTAAACAAACATTGTCTTAGCCACTATGTTATACTGCTTCTCTACAGTAGATATAATGATTCATCATGCAGGGCATCTCCTAGATCTCAGAGCAACTGCCACAGACAGTTCCTTGTATATCAGCGTCACCTCCCTTCACCTGCATGTGGGAGAAAAATTGGAAGACCTCTCAGTGGCTAGGTGAGACACCGAGTAGAGGGGAATTAACATCCTTGAGAGACAGCCCTCAAACAATGGGATGACAGGGGGTGGTTTCCCAGTATACAGACAGCCTCTCTGTCCCTAAGAGAAGAGTTCTGAGCCACAGTTCTACAGTGTGCCCCCAGCAGGACTCAGTCCCCGTGCAATGCACAGTAGTGACGACCTCATTCTGCATTCTTTATTAATAACTCTGCTTCCCCTATCTCACTGTCCACATTCCTCTTTTGTGCTGGGATCACCTCCCAAATAAACCTCCTGTACTTACCTCCTCATCTAAGGTGCTATTTTGGGAGGAGACTAAACTAAGACACTCCCTAAGAATATGTAACTATTATATTTGTTACAGGCATAATCCTGCTAATGGACTATAGTGTCCCTCGTGCCTTAGGGTTATCTATCACAAAACCTAAGTTTACTGGGGAATATTTCCAGGGGCATCAATGGAAGTTAGTGATAATATGCTGAAGTTTGCTCTTTGGATTTAAATTATTCAATAAAAAAATATCCACCACATATTATCATGATTTGTTTGAAGCTTCAAAAATCCTAATGTTTTAGCATGAATATTTCAAGATCATTTTTCCTAGGCTTCCTCCGAGCCCACTCCCAAAAGTGTCTGCTATTAATTTCCTTTGTGGTCTTAGATGAGTCAGAGATTATAGATGAAATTATTGTCTTCTCATTCCTTTTGAAAAATTTTAAGCCAACCTTTTTCTATCTGCTCCAAACCTAATATTTAGCTCAAATGGATTAAAACAGCTATGTTAATTTGGGGGAGAGTTTTATTAAATGCAGTGGAAAAATCATTACATATGTTTTTTTTCTTTCCATTTCTTGTCATCTTTGAAATTAATGAACTGGTGGAAAGATCATGGGACCATTCTTTGCTGGTGTTTTACATGGGAGGACAGTCATTGTAGAGTGATACACTTGCCCATAGTTTTCATGTCAGAATTCTACCATTGTTTTACTGTTTTCTTCTAATCTCTGCTTTCTTCAGTCTTTGCATCTCAAACCTCTGGTGGCTTTGCTTCATACCTCAAGCAGAGAGTCCTTGAGTACATATGCCTTTTTCCCTTAGCCTTAGAGAAAACAAGATCCCTTCTTAAGAACTCTGTTTTTAGTGGAGCATTACCAGAGATTCCACACTTTGTACCAGCAGCCAATCTAGCTGAAGGATTTTATTTGAGCAAGTCTACCATCTGCCACTCGTGACATATGACCAACTCTATAAAATCGGGCTAAAAATAAGAACTGGTTCCTGGAAGCTAGTGCTACTTTGGACATCTAACAAAAATTTTGTAAAAGGACTGTGGAGTTAGAACAAATACCAACTAATAAATGTCTCCACACTAGACCTCACCACTCTGCTGCTGAGTTGTCAAGAGTGGGCTTGTACCTGATTAAAGCATTTTACAGATTTGTATGCAGTGCCAGTGGACCAGATGGCAACATAAGATTCTCATGGCCGCCATGCTCAAACACTACAGCAGCAGTGAGATGAATGCTAAATCTTCACAACAGCACAGAAACTCTATGCTTGTTTCTCATTGGTGAGAACGCATTTTGCACTTTTGAAACACATTTTGAATATCAATTGATGAATGGTACTCATTCATCAATTCTATACTCAGCTATCCCTAGGTTAGGTCCATGTTGCCATGATTTTCCTATTAAAAATTCACTCTATCTTTGTGATAAGAAATAAAATAATTAGTTCAAAGAAAAAAATGGACAATTGGTGTAGATATTTTAAATGGACTTGTTTATTCCAACTCATCCTTCAAACCCCTCTCAGGTTGCCTTCTTTTTTAAAAAGCATTTTAAAATTGCTTGTTATGAGCAATTTCTTCCTTTCTTTCTCCCCCCTTCCCCTCTCTTCTCCTTACTCTCCCTTTCATTTGCTTCTATCTCCTTGCCTTCCCCTCTTTCCTTCCTCCTTCCTTTTTTTTCTTTGCTTGTTTCTTTCACTCATCTACAAATTTTGTAATGTAGGTGTTTGAAAGAATTATTTTAGTTTTGATAGCCACTGTAAGGTTCCCTGGAACCCAGTCCTGGAATTCTGCCCTATTTTTTTAAAATTGTGACTAACTATTATAAGAGGTTTACTAGGAGAATTTAAAACAATTTCAATTGTGAGTATTTTGTTAAATAGTAATAGTCATGAAACAACTATACTTCAGATGGTTCTCCATTTGCAAAATGTCATTCCATTTTAATTTTTAACTCTCTGTTCTGATTCCTCTTCTAGAAAATAAGTGTTTTCTGGGAGGGCAATATTATTCCTTCCTTTCTTTTCTGTGTTCACTTTTACTTTATCACTTAGCATTTTGCAAAAGCCAGAAGTTCAGGAGAAAGGCGAACAAGGCACTCCTGGGAATTGGTTAGCTAGGTGAAAACATATGCTGAAATGACATAGAGAGATGTGACGTGGTCCACTAGGAAGACATTGAGGTGTTAAGGAGCAGAATTAGATTCACGTTCCGTCTCTGCCATTAGTTAGTTGTCTTAGGAAAGCATCGAGATCCTCATTTGAAATTAGAAGTACAAGTTCCAAACATATATTGGTGTCCCTTCAAAGTGCTAAGCATATGCTGGCATGCTGGAGAATAAACTGAATAACACAGAGGTAGTGTCTTATAGGAGAGAGGGTGAGCTGCAGCGAATCATGATTTGTGTCATAGAGCAGAATCAGGTTCTACAGTGAGAAACTCCATTAGTATTGCTCAGTGAAACCTGGAAAAGAAGTTGGTTTCTGTCTAAAGAAATCAGGAGCAGAAAAAGTCAAAGTAAAGAAATGATATTTGCTTTGAATTTTGAAGAATGAATAGGATTTTACCAGATGAAAACCATTCTGGTTAGGTATGGCATGCATCAGGTAACTGTAGGACTTAGGGAGGGCCTGTGAATAGTGTCTGAGATGAAAAGTTCATTGGCATAATGATGATCTGTGGTCTACAATGCTGAGTGTGCTTGCCCCATTAAATACCCCTGAGTTCACCAGCTCTCATGGATACCAGAATTTCAGCTGTAGGAATTTTCCTCTATTTCTAACCTAGGTATAAACCTGCTTGCCTTGAACCCTGCTTGACTTTGCATCCTGGTTTATTCTCTTTATCTGTTCCTCTGTGATAACCCAATATGCAATAACTATTTTGTTTGCAGCATAGCATCCTCCCTTAGGTGCTTCTTCCTGTAGCTACCTGCCAGCCCCAATTGTTGGTCAGGAAGACTCCTTACCTGAATACCAGTATTCCCCACAAGCCAGCACAGTGCCTTGTGGGTTCTCATAGAAGCTAAACAGTAACAATAGCTCCTGAAGCCATATTATGGGACTATTGTGACAGATGATAATATATGGAACATGTGTTCAGTTTGGAAGTAAACAGACTTGGATTTAAATAATATTCTTTTTTAAAAGATTTTGTGTATTTATTTTTAGGGAGGGGGAAGGGAGGGAGAAAGAGATGGAAAGAAACATCAATGTGTGGTTGCTTCTTATGGGAAGGAGCCAGTATGGGCTTCCTACTGGGAACCTGGCCCATAACCTAGGTATGTGCCAGCCTGACTGGGAATCAAACCAGCGACCCTTTGGTTCTCAGGTCAACACTCAATCCACTGAGCCACACCAGCCAGGGCTAAATAGTGTTCTTACTGAGTGAGCCAAGGTTAATTATTTAATTTCTCTGAGCCTCAGTTTTCTTATCTATAGGATGGGGCTAATAGTATTGCCTTGGTAGAATAGCTCTGAAAATTTCTATTCAATGAATATAGTTTGAAAACTTTCTATATACAGGTTACTGTTCTAGAGACTGGGGGTACAGCACAGAACAGAGTCCCCTAAGTCCTTCCTGGGATTTAGACAGGAAGCAGCAATTAACTATATACTAATATTATGTCAGGAAATGGAAGGGGATTGAATGCTGAAAAAAAGAATAACAAATGGTAGAGGGAGAGAGAGAGAAACAGCGTGGTGAGGGTAGTGATATTGCAAAGGGTAACCAATGAAGGCCTCATACCCCCATGGAGTAAAGGACCAAACCACATAGAAATCTGGAAGAAGAACATTTTAGGGAGAGGGAATAAAAACTGGAAAGGCTCTGTGAGGGACTGAATTGTGCCCCCCTTCAAACATTGAAGCCCTAACTTCCAATGTGGTTGTATTTGGAGATAGGGCCTTTAGGAAGGTAATTTATATTAAATGATGTCATAAGAGTGCAACTCTAAGCCTATGATCCGGTGTTCATAAAAGAGAAAGAGATATACCAGAAATCTCTGTCTCCCTCTCTGCACTCTCACAAAAGAAAGGCCCTGTGAAGGGCCAGTGAGAAGGTGGCCGTCTACAAGCCAAGAAGAGAGGTGTCACCAGAAACCATCCCTGATGGCACTTGATCTCAGACTTCCAGCCTGAAGAACTGTGAGGAAATAAGATTCTGTTGTTTAAGGCACCAGCCTGTGGTATTTTGTAATGGCAACCTGAGCAGACTGATGCAGGCTCCAAGGCTGAAAGAGCAGTGGCAGACACAGAGTAAGTGATGAAAGACAGTGCTGGGAAATTAGGTGGAGAAATTGTCAGGATCCCAGACACCTTTGCCATGACGAGGAGTCTGGATTTTATGCCAAAGCTGATGGATATTCTTGGAAGACGTGCTTCAAGAAATGAAAGGATATGATGCACGTTTTTAAAATATTAATCTGGCTGTGGAAAATTGACTCTGGGCTGGAAGAAGCTTGGCTTGGGGAGAGCAGTTAGGGAGGCCAGGGTGTAAGACCAGAGAAGCCATGGTGGGAAGTGGTTGGGATATATTTACAAGATGGAGCTGACAGAATTTGTTGATGGATGTGAAATGGGGAGAAACAAGTCAGGGTGACTCAGAGTTATTGGTCTGAACAACTGGGCCAGTAATAGTGATTGTGTAGAGACTGCTGGTTTCAGGTCTGCAACACTGTTCTCTCAACTCCAGCCTGGCTCACTCCTCGCCTACATGTCTTTACTTACACTTCACCTTTGCATCCAGGCCTTTGCTGACGAGCCTACTTCAAATCGTGCTGTCTCTTCATGTCCCTTTCATGCTTTACTTTTCTCTATAGCATTTATCCCCACCTAACATATTACATGTTTTACTTACTTTGTTTTATGTTTTCTAGAATGCACACTTTATGAGAGCATTGTTGATCAAAAAATACTGTTGAATGTAGGGGTGTAAGGATGCATGAATGAATGGATGAAGGTTGGGGAAGAGAAATAAAAAATTCTATTAATATGCCTTCTAAACAGCCACGTGGAAACATCCAGTTGATTATGAGCTATATAATTAAATAAGACATTTACAGTGACTGGTATCTTGCCTATCACTTAGTAATGATTATTATTACAAGTATTACTCTTCTATTTTTAAGCCCTCTGTTTCTACCTATTACTATGCTTTTGTTGAAATTATCAAGGACCTGTAATTCATAGTTCTGTGGCTCTGTGGTTGGGGGAAAATGACAAGCAAAGTGGCTACAGCCCAGTGTTGTAGCCACTCACCACAGTCACACAAATGGACACTTATGTCAGTTCCCTGCCTCCTTCATAGGCTCTCATCTCTGTGCTGAGGATTAATACCCATCTGTGGGCTAGGACTATAATCAAGCAGGGGCAGTAATCAAAATGATATGTACAGCAAAATCAAAGCTCTTTACATCAAAATCCAAACCACACAGTAAATTATAGGAATGCATGGCATGGTTTAATCAATGGCTCTAATCTTACAAGATTGATGCAGAAAGAACAGAGATTTAGTTTAAAAGTGGTCAAGAGGAACATATGAATTTATCTCATAAACTTTAACATGTTTGACTTATTTGTAAATAATAAAGTTTGTTATATGTCTCATCATATAACTGTTCTCTTTTTGTACATGAGGACAAAAAAACCTTTAGTGTTTGTCTTTATATAATGCCTTGCAGAGTGATATGCCCTCCGAAAAGGTTATTTACAAGTGAGATGATGTAGGCATGAGAAAAAAAACGACTAATGTGCTTGTACCTGACATTGTTAAGTTGATTCTTGTTTTTGCTGTGAATTGTGAGTCAAAGGTTTGGGATGGTTATTTTGTGTCTCTCTGAAAAGTGAAATAATTTTCAGCTTGTTTGGTGACTTTTTTTTATTTTCTCAGATTTTAGAGTTGAATTTACCTGCCCCCCTCCATCCTTAATAAGTAGCAGTCAGGAAACAGGTTGATCTTTTAAGGATGTATTTTCTGCTTTTAACAAGCCCAAAGTTATATAAGAAAAAGCAAATAAATTTTAATTTAAAATCAAAGATTTCACAGGTATAGAAGGAAAGATTCCCTTACTTTATTCACCTAAAGTGCACTTTATCCAAAATTATCCCACTTGCACCTCTGTAGAAGTAGATTTTTTACCTATAACTTTTTATACAAGAATATATCTTTACATGCACATACTGTCTACCTACAAAAGGCCTCCTAATGAGGTCATGGCCTTTGCAGACACACTAAGAGAGTTCAAGATGAGGGACAGTTCAAGTGCGGAGCACTGCTGACTTTCCTTCAGTGTCTATGTCTGCCTGGGGATGTTGCATGTTCAATGGGAATAACCTGAACTTTCTAGGTGTTATCTGGACCTTGCATCCCTCTTCAGTCACTTACCAGCTGTTGTTAGTTGTTGTGATTTACTTCCTAACCCGTTCTCCTGCATGAACATGCCACCCAGAAACCTGCAGTGATTTTCAGTTTTTCTCGTGTCTTAACCTCATATCATGCCATTTGTATATCCTTAACATTAGCATCGTCTCTCTCACTGGTCCTCTTTTCTGTTCCCCTTGCCAGTGTTTAGGTCTTCAGCATCTTTCATCTGGACCACAGGATGATTTCCTAAGTGGACTCACCTTGCAGATTGCCTTCCTTCCATCTTCCATCCTGTTGCTACAGTAGCATTTCAAAAATCCAAGTTAAATCCTATTAGTTTCCTATTTAATTTTTTTCACTGCTCTCTGTAACTAAAGGATAAACTTATAGATTTGAAAGTTTATCATTTAATGTCCTTCATGATCTTCCTGACCTCTTTGTTCAAAGGCACAGGTACACACACACAGCACCCACCCCCAGGCACACTTATCCACTGGCACTACCTTTGGCATGACAACCTGTACCTAAGTCTCAGTGCCTCCCTCTCCATCCTCTTACTTGATCACTTTTTAAAATTGTTTTTAATATGTTCTACTTATGAAAAACAAAGGGCACATGCAAATAAGAAAAAAACCAGAGGTGATTTATTTAGAGCTTGCGAGGGAGTCAACTACCATCGCTTGCATTTGGCAGAAATTCAAAGGCAGGCAGAGGAGTGGGAAACCTTCTTAGTAAAACAAGGGGAGTCTCCAGTTGTGCTCTGATTTGAGATTGTTAGCCCGGGGAAGCTGGAATTGGGCTAACTGGAAATTTCTGTCTGATGTGGTTGGTTGGAAAACGTATTAGTCTTTTTCTGGTCGGTTCTGAGTTGGCAGGTCTGTGTAGTGGACAAAACTAGGGACAGTGGAAATCATTGACCGCATCATGACTGTTTTGGGCCAATTTGCTGCAGAGGTTATAGTTTTGCTTTCTGTTCTGGTTGCTGGAGAGACTGTGGTTTGGCTTCTGGTTGGTTACTGCAGAGGTTGTGGTCAGAGTTCTGTTCTCATATATGGTCTGGTCATTGTCCGTTTGTGTATTTGGTCTCTCATGATCAATCAATATTTGTTGAATAAGTAACTAAACAATTCAACTTACTAAGTGTCCATTCCATCATCTTCCACTTCAGTGATACAGTTCTAATGTCTCAGCTGTTTTAAACCTCAGGAAATGCTATGTTCTACTGTTAATATATGGAAAAGGGAGATTCCACAGAGATCAAGATGTACTGATTTCAAGAGAAATCAAATGTCCTTGCCCCAAGAAATTTCTTAAGCCTTTTCTCCTAAACGTTATGTTACACCACCATCCTTAGCTGAAACAGAAACTTGGGAGCATGTGTTCTCCCATTTTCCACAGTCCATTCCCATTGCTCACCCTTTTGGCCTCCTTACCTTATTTCCATTACATGTCTGCGATGAAAAACTCTTGAAGTTGTAATTCTGGACTCTTATGAAAGTTCTTCCTTTATAGATAAAAAGGCTGACTTTTAAAGCTACTTTTTACCACTTAAAAGCAATAACAACATACCATCCACTCTAGAAAGGAGATCATGCAGATGAATGAAATAACGCTTGTACAGAACTGGACACTCTACCAAATATTCTAAAGTAACATGGTGTATAATGTATGAATATTTAGATTCTGTTTTAATAGAATTAAAAATCAACATAAAATACAATGTGAATTTCTTGTCATGCTGTTAGACTGTATAAGGCTATAATGATGCCATTAGATAATTTAAAAGCTGGGTTCTAGTAATGTTTTTGTGATTGATTTGAAGAGGAGGAAATGAGGGTGATATTTTATGCATATACATCTTTATAGAAAAACAGTGGGCTACACGGTATACCAAAAAACACCATGCAGCTACATCATGGAAATCTGTGTATTTATCTCCCACAGAAAGGTTTGGTTGAACAAGTTAATTTTGTCTTTAGACATTTGCATATTAATTGTATTGGTTTAAATGTGCATCTGCATAGAAGTCATTCCTTTTCTTTCAATTGTGTGCTTTAGACAGGGGTTAACATAGTCCCTGGCAAGACATTAAATAATAAATTATTAAAGTTGGATGCTTAATGCCTTTTGTGGTTGGGCCTTTTATAACTTGATGCTTGAGACCCTGGTCTGCAGTGTGTTGCTGCTGCCTTCGTTGTTGTTACTGGATAACTGGCATTTGAGTTTTCTGGGTGGACTTAGTTTAGGACACTAATGAATGGCCTCATATAGCATAGATTTCAAATATACTTGCTATAAAGAGGCACAGGGTGTTGTTTAAACTAACATTTTTAATATGACTATTATGATGCTCATGAAAAATATGACCATATAAATTGTCTAATGGTATTGCTCCAGGAACCTCAGATGGCCTCAGATCGTTCAAACCATGGATGGTATGCCATGATCTGCCACGGAGGCCACAACATTTTTCACTTTCCCACTGTGTAAAAGATCATTCCACAAATCACCACTCTACATGGCACAACCATCATGGTTTCTAGAAATTACCTGAGGGTTATGAATGAGGTTGCACTAAACAATAGGATTTAGCCCTGGCTGGTGTGGCCCAGTGGATTGAGTGCTGGCTTGCAAAATGAAAGGTCACATGTTCAATTCCCAGTCAGGACACACGCCTGGGTTTCAGGCCAGGTCCCCAGTAGGGTGTGCACAAGAGGCAACCACACATTTATGTTTCTCTCCCTCTCTTCCTCCATCCCTTTCCCTCTCTCTAAGAAGTAAATAAATCAAATCTTTTTAAAAATATTAAAAAAAATAAAAAACAATAGGATTTCCCCAAATTAGTGAATGGATGGAGTATAATCAAGTTACTGTACAATGTGAAATGATGTCAATATAAGTCAACTGAGTATATGCTCGTATTATGCCAATTTCAGTGGCAATATTTAGCTCAGATATTGTTTGTGAACAAATGTTTTGTCTTTTTGAACCAGTTTTGTCTCTATGGATACAGAAGTCTTACTTGTGCAGATCTGAGAACTTGTTGTTCTTTGTTAATTAAAAAATAATAGAAATGATTCTACTACAGTCAATATATGAATGTGGCAGTGTGGAGATATAAACAGGGTGAGTTATGTTTTCTGATACATTCTTGAATCCATTTTAGCAATTCATAACATTTTTCTAGACTTCTTGGCTACAGTTAAATAGTGACATCATTTAGTATCAATCAAAAGGGACTGTGGGACTCTTTTCCTGTAATATGCCTAATACCTGGGAAGTCACCCTCTAACACATGACTGAGAATATTATTTTTAGATAAATAGGCACATGCAAGCCAACATTTAGTGCACCTGCCTCAAGCATACTCCACTCAGAGCTTTGTGAACCCCTCTGGTAGTTCTGTCCGCCCATGGTTTACTAGAAACACTCTCCCCTCCCAAACGTTTGTCCAGACTGGAGGGAAATGCGTTATCAGCACTCATCACTGTTCAGAATTATCTGTCAAAAAGAAGAGTTTAATATATGCAAAGTCTCTGTGGCATATAGGTTACCGTATTTGGTGACAATTATCTTTATTATTGACCTTTTAGTATTTATTCTGGATGTAAAGTTCTCTATATTCTGCTAAATGTTCCTCACTATTGCCCTCACCCACCCATCAGCCCACATATTTCACTTGATTTGTAAGCATTTTGAGAAAGCTCTTGAAGCTTTCCTCTAAAGCTCCCCACTAAAGATTTTTAACATGCATGTGGATCATCAGGGGCTCTTGTTATGTTCTGACTCAATAGGTCTAAGTCGAGGCTGGAAATTTTTCATTTCTAGCTCACTTTCAAGTGCTGAAAACACATTTTGAACAGCAAGGCTGTAAAGCAGTGCTTTCTACTAGAACTTTCTTTGATGATGGAAATGACCCACATTTTCATTTTCCAAAGAAGTGACCACTTGCTACATATGGCACTTGAAATGTGGCTAGTGTAAATGAGGAGCTGAAATTTAAATTTATTGAATTTTAATTAATTTAAATTTAAGTATAAATGTGAATAGCTATTTATACTTAAATGTGAATAGCTATTTATACTTAAATGTGAATAGCTATTTAAATGTGAATTTTAATTAATTTAAATTCAAATAGCTATTCACATTTAACTATGCTAGAGGACTCAATATAAGTCCTTATAGTTCATTGGCTTTCTCCAGTCTCAAGAAGGGCCATCTCAAGGTCAAGGGCTTCTTACTTATCTCTGAGTTTCCAGAATCTTGTATAGGGCTGAGAACATCATATGTGCATAGTAAATGGCATTTTTATGAAGAGATCTGGTCTACAGTTATGGGAGCAGATTCATAGAACTGTCATATAATACAAAGAATTGACTTTAAAGCTACAAGACCTGGTGTGTAGGTAGTTCTGCCTCCACCAATTACAGGATAATTTCTGATAAGTCACTTAATCCCTCTAAGCATCAATTTCCTCATCTCAAAATTGCAACCATGATTATGGTAATACCTACCACACAGTGTTGCTGAGTTTTGCACATGAAATGTTCACCAAATCACCTTGTCATGTGGTATCTGCTATGAAAATGCTAGTTTGTTCTTAGGCAGCATGTGTTCTTTCCGTCCCCTAAATATTTATATTTTGGGTAAAACAATATAGGAAGATGCCTCATGTGGACATAGTTGCAGCTTAATTGGAAGGCTAAATAATAACACAAAGCCATGTGCAATTTTGCATCTTTCCTCACATGGAGAGAACAGTTCTGATGGCCAACGAGGAAAACTTTAGTGAGTGGTTTTAATTTCATTGCGTTGCATTTTATTTTATGTGGAAATGAACATAATATTTTTGGTCTGGAATTTTGTGTCTGACTTAATTCCCTCGTAAAAATGTGTCATAAGTGTTTTGCTAAGCCTGATTGGAATTGTATGAATCCATCTCATCTTAAAAATACCACTTTCCAACTTGCCAAAACCTAACTTCCCTCTTTGTTTATAGTGATAAGACAAATAAAGGGCATATTTTCTTTTTGTTTCTCTTAAGCAGCTTTGATTCAGGATAGTCTGTTTTACTTTTCACATCATATATATATCACAGACATTGCCTACTTCATGAACATAAAAACCACAATAGCTAATATTTAGTAAGTGTGCAAAGCACTATTCTTAACACGTTAGTTGTTACTAAGACTGAGTAAGCCTTTAAGCCTTTTTACAATCTGCTGATTGTCAAATTCTGAAAATATTGACAGTCTTCTTATTACTGTTGATAGCATGGAGCAGCCGTCTAGTGCCTTGGTACAATCAGGTTTTATAAATGGGCCAAACTGGGAGCTTCACCAGCATGATTTAAGAATGATTGATTAAGATAAATCAAGGCATTTTTGAAAGAGGACAGATTGATTGTTTTGTTTTTTAGTGAAATTGTTTATAGCTTGTAATGCAGCTGTTTGCTTTTATATAGTCTTCAATAAGCTTCATAGCCCTTATTAAATAATTTAAATGTTTTGTTTAAAACTCGATGTTGCAGGGAATTCAACTTTCTGTTTGCACTTATCAGTGTGTCTTTATAGACATTGTCCCTTCATTCGAGATTACATTTTAAAGTAAATCAGCCAATCTGGATAAATGTAAAAACCAACATGATATGTTAATGATATGTTAATTGATCCACTCTCTCGAGACTGGATCAATGCTATGTTGGTTCTGAGTGTCTATGGCAGGAAAATAGGTAAGAGTTTAGACGGACTCTCTGGCCGTCCGTGTTGCGTTCTCTCCCACCTCCCTCCACAGTGTGGCTTAGATGCAAAACACTTGGTTTTCCTCATCACCTTTCAGCCACGATAGACTCAAGGACCTCTGGCTGGCTGATAACCAGAAGAGTACTACGGTAAACATTCTTCCATGAATAATGATGCTAAGAATTGTGAGAACAGCATTTTGTGCTATTCCAACCTTGACTAAATGGGAATTGGAGGTGTAGCAGCCATATTCTGACCAAGGAGGTAAAACCCAGAGGCTAAACGTATGAGAACACAAAGACAGAAAATAGCCCAGAATCCTACCAACCATGACAGCCCTGCATACTGGTGGATGCCATCTTACCTAAGGCACAGAAAATGCTCTATCTACTGTTAGTTGAGTTTTCTGTTGTTTGACCCAAACACCCACAACCAGTAGTTTCACAGTTGTGGAAGAAGCCAGACCATTGGAGGCAAATGTGGAAATGTGGTGGACACAATGACTGTAACTGACACAAAGGAATGACTAGCGCACAGTGTAGGGGACTGCAGACTTGGTCTCCCTAAAGGAAAAGACCATGAAGTGTAAAGTGACCCAGATGGGATTTTTACAGTATCTCAGGATCTGGTTCAGAAATTACCTGATGCTGGAATCTTCATAAGAAAACTCAGTGTGTCCTGGGGCAAAGGCTTCACCCCCTTCTGAGTTGCCAAATTTCATCTTTGGACCATGGCTTAGAAAGAAAGCAAAATTGTGTTCCATTTAATGAAGCTGAATCTGTCTGTCTCCTTAAATTTCCATGGATTGCTAGTCATTTTTCCCTGGAATCCATCTAACTAGTTGACCCCATAAAAGGCACCCAAATAGTTGAAGACCATTATCCTGTAGCCCTTTAACTTTTCTATTCTTTGGTGGAAAAGATCCAGTTTGTTCATTTATTTCTTATGCACTTGGATTTTTAGGTACCTTAGCACTCTTGCCGTTTTCTTTTTTTGGATTACGTTCATTTGTCTTTTTAAAGTAGTGTTTCTGCAAATGAATACTTTTCTCCAGGAGCAATGTGACCTGGCTCAGAGGAAGCAGCATTTTAGAGTGTGTGTGTGTGTGTGTGTGTGTGTGTGTGTACATGCATACCTTTAGTTGTGTATTGAGGATATTTATAATATGGGTGAAAGAAACAAAAAAAATAACAATAAAATTAGCACATGTATGTAACTCCCACCAGCTTGCCCTGCCTCTGTGTACCCCTCGCTGAGCCCTTTCTTTCCTTTCCCACAAGAGTAAACAGTGTTCTGAATTTTGTGTTTATTTTTCTCATCTGTCTCTTCATACTTGTACTATACACCAAAGCATTCTAAAATATATTATTTAACTTTACATGTTTTAGACTCATTTAGAAAAAAAACCATACTGAGTATAAATGGAATCATATTGTATGTATTCTTATGAAATTTGATTAGTGCTACTTGAAATGTATGTTTGTTGAAGCAGTTAGCTACAGTTACTCATTTTTTACTGCTCACTAGTCATCTCAGTTTTGCCAAGTTTAATTTTCCTCTCCTTTCCCTGATGAACTAGTTTGAAATTATATACTGTACTCTTTTTTCTTTAATCTCTTATTACCCTGGAAATGTTAGCATATTTAGTACATTTTTATTTAATCAAAATCATATGTTTCTATTGAGTAATAAAGATATGTTAAATAATTGGGCTTTGGCTATTATTGTCCAATATTTAATTCTGTCTTTTTTAACCTCACAGAGTAAACATTTTTCATGTCCGTAATGCTTATTTAAATTCGTTCACTTGCTACTTTCTGGGTTTATTTCTTGTTGTGTCTTTGACTTTGCACTTGGGATAACTTTCCTTCTACCTGGAGTGTTTTCTGTATAAATTCCTCTAGTGAGGATCTGCTGTTAAACCCTTCCCATTTTTGCTTGAATAAAAATAGTCTTCTTTTATCTTTTACAGTGTAAATTAGATTCACTGGGTTTCAGTTCCTTGTTTCTTCTTGGCACGTTGAGAAAAGTATCCCACAGCCTGTTGCCCACTGTTGCCTTTGACAAGTAAGCTGTCAGGCCAGTTGTTATTCCTTTGAAGTTATTTTTTCCTCTTCTTTTAATATTTTCACATTATTTTTTGTCTTCTGCAGTTTCACTATGATGTCCCCAGGTGTGGGTTTCTTTTTAAGTATCCCTAGGATTTGTTCAACTTCCTAAATTTGAAGACTGTTAATCATTTCTCAAGCATTTACAGCTGTAATTTCTTACCCCACCCCCCATATATTTACAATCTGTTCTTAATATAGTAGCTACAGGGTATGCTTTTACAAATTTAATTATATTTCTTATTTATTATTTTTTATCATTGTTCAAGTACAGTTGTCTCCATTTTCCCCCTACAGCTCCCCCCACCCCACCCATCCCCACTCCCCACCCTTGATCCTACTCCCCTTTGGTTTTGTCCATGTGTCGGCTGTTATTCCGTATATTACCTCTCTCCCAGTCCATTTCTCTTGGGGTTTTACCTAGGAATAGTAACTCTATGTTTGAATTTTAAGGAAACTCCAGATTATTTCCCTAAAGAGTTGTACCACTTACATTCCTATCAGCTGTATATGACAGTTCCAATTTCTCCACATCCTCACCATCACTTTTCATTAATCTTTTTATTTATAGCTTTTCTAGTGGTATCTCATTGAGGTTTTGATTTGCCTTTACCTAATCCTAATGATGTTTACATATGCTTACATATGCTTACTGGTCATTTGTATAATTTTTTTGGAGAACTCTTTATTAAGATCCTTTGCCCATTTTTTAGTTGGATTACTTGTCTTTTTATTATTGAATTGTAAAAATTGAGTCACATTTTTTGAGGTTTGTTTTCCTCTTGTTTTTATTAACCCTTTGCTATTAGTCAAAAGTGAGTAACTACTGAAATGACTACATTTTTTAAAAGAGGAAGGAGAGAGAAGAGAGAATCAAATAGAGTGGAATCTTGGCAAACATGATAAGTAAGTTTCACAAGTTATGAACAGGTGAATATTTGGTCTACTAGAGTAGGGGAGGAAAAATTTTTCCATGACCCTCTTAGGGTTCCTGGCTGGATCAGAAAATTAAACTGACAGAGACATATTAACAGGAGAAGAACATACAAAATTATTTCATTTAAGTTTTACATGATGCAAGAGCCTTCATGAGAAAATGAAGACTCAAAGAAATAGTTAAACCTGAGTATTTATATGCTAAATTGATAAAGAGCGAACAGTCATGGAGAAATATGATAGATCAAAGGCCACAAGGTAAGTATAATAAACTGGAAGTTTGACAAGGTCTATTTGCTCAGAATCTTTTAGGCATCATTTGTCCTCAGAGGTGAAGATGCCCCTTTCTTTTAGGCTTAGGGAGAGTTCTTCTCACATGTGAGGGTTTTAAGACTTGTTTCGGGAGAGAAGGACTGAAGGGAAGTCAGAGTGACCTTCCTGTTCTTGCACTTTTCTCAGACTCCTTCAGTTTGAAATATTCGAGGAGTCTTCTGGTCAAGATGGTGGCATAGGTGGACACAGTTTGCCTCTTTGCACTACCACATCAAATTACAACTAAAATATAGAACAACCATCACTCAGAACTATCAGAATTCGAGTTGAAATGAAGTCTGACAACTACAGAATTAAAGAAAGCACATCCATACAGACTGGTAGTGGGGCAAAGATGCAGAATGGGCTGGTTCCTCATCCATATGATAAATATTCAGGAGGGATATCTTGGGAGCAAGGAGTCCCAGCCCCAGCTCAGGCTCCCTAGCCCAGGGCTTCAGTGCCAGGAAGAAAAGTCCCCACAACTTCTGGCTATGAAACCCAGCAGGGATTGAGTCAATGGAAGAAAATTCTGGAGTCCCAAGCAGTTCCTCTTAAAGAACCCCACCTACTCAGACCCACTCCATCTGAGCTCTAGCACCAGCACCAGGATAGCAGCTTGAAAGGTACCAGCGGTATACAGAGAGAAACTGAAGTGTTTGGCATCAAAGTTAGCAGAAGCCATTGTCTCTTTTCAAAACTTCCCCCCCACAGAGCTGGCAAGCTGGTGGCATCACCCTGACTAACACTGTTAGACCTAACTTAGAGATCCCCAGAGACTTTGCCACACCCAACTTATGGGCCCACCCAAGCTTCTTTTCCATAAGAATGGCTGGTCTTGGCTCATGCTTCACAATTTCCTAAATTTTGTGAAACAAGCAACAGCTGGCCTCAGTGAGCCTCAAGCCTAGCACTAGCAGAATCCAGCCTAGATTCACTGAGTGGCTTTGACTGGGAATCTCCAAGCTGAGCACAAGTAGCAGCCATCTCAAATTGCTTTACAGCTCAGGCAGGGTGGCCCCAGGCAAAACACAGGTCGGGGCTTACCTTGGCCTGTACCACTTGGGAAACCCTAGGGCCAGCACACCAAGTGGACAGCTGCAGACCACATTGGAGCACCACCACCCTACCCCTGCACAGCTGATTCTCCATGGAGGGCAGAAGTTCATGGTAAGTAGTCACAGCCAGTCTTTGCAGCAGACTGGCCTGTGTAAATCCCTCCCATATGTCTCCCAACAGCAACCTAGGCTCAACTACAAGATGAGGGTGTACTCAACCCATACAAAAGATATACCTCGAGTACCCAGCTTGGGTGATAGGGAGGCTGTGCCACTGGATCCTACAGGACACCTACTACATTAGGACACACTACCAAGACATGGAGTCAAAGAAGCTCTACTTAACACATAGAAACAAACAGGGAAGCTGCCAAAATGAGGAGACAAAGAAACATGAGCCAAATGAAAGAACAGATCAAAACTCCAGAAAAAGGGCTAAATGAAATGAAGAAGCACAATCTATCAGATGCAGAGTTCAGAACACTTGTTATAAGGATGCTCAAGGAACTTAGTGAGGACCTCAGCAACATAAAAAAGATCTAGTCAGAAATGAAGGATACACTAATTGAAATAAAGAACAATTTACAGCAAAATAACAGTAGAGTGGGTGAAGCTGAGAATAAAATCAATAATTTGGAACATAAGGAAGCAAGAAACAACCAATGAGAGCAACAAGGAGAAAAAAGAATCCAAAAAAATGAGGATAGTGTAAGCAGCCTCTGGGAAAACTTCAAGAGGTCCAGCATTTGCATCATAGGGATGCCAGAAGGAGAAGAGAAAGAGCAAGAAATTGGAAATCTATTTGAAAAAATAATGAAAGAAAACTTCCCTAATTTGATGAAGGAAATTGACATGGAAGTCCCAGAAGTAGAGAGAGTCCCAATTATGATGGATGCAAAGAGGCCCATTCCAAGAGTCATCATAATTAAAATGCCAAAAGTTAAAGATAAAGAGAGAATCTTGAAAGTAGCGGAAGAAAAGAGGTTAGTTACCTACAGGGGACTTCCCATAAGACTGTCTGCTGACTTCTCAAAAGAAACTTTTCAGGCCAGAAGGGACTGGCAAGAAATATTTAAAGTCATGAAAAACTGGGAACTACAGCCAAGGTTGCTCTACCCAGCATAGCTAACATTTAGAATTGAAGGACAGATGAAGAGCTTCCCAGACAAGAAAAAACGAAAGGAGTTTATTATCACCAAGCCATTATTATATGAAATGTTAAAGGGACTTATTTAAGAAAAGAAGATCAAAACTATGAACAATAAATACTAAAAAAAACCCGTATCTATCAACAATTGAATCTAAAAAACATACTAAATAAACAAGAACAGAGACAGAATCATGGATACAGAGAGCAACGTTTTTGATGGATGCCAGATGGGAGGGGGCTGTGGGAGGATGGGTGAAGAGGTGAGGGGATTAAGAAGTACAAATAGGTAGTCACAGAATAGCCGTGGGGATATAAAGTGTGGTATAGGAAATGCAGTAGCCAAAGAATTTATATCTAAGACCCATGGATATGAACGATGGTGGGGGAATTGCCTGAGGGAGTGGTGGATGCTGGGTAGAGGGGGGCAAAGGAGGAAAAATCAGAACAACTATAATACTATAGTCAATAAAATATAATTTAAAATAAAATATTCTGTATATTAAGGTATAGTATTTAGTAGTAGCAGTGCTTCCTGAACTCCATCACTATAAAGATATATGCAACCTACACATTGCTTTTAATGAAGTAATTAATTCATATCTCCTATGCCATATTTAATATCAACTTTTGTTCAATTGTTCCATGGAAACTTAAGCACAACAATGGAAGGCAGTGTCAGAACTGAAGGGCTTCCTTGAGCCTTTAATGTGTAAATGAGCATTGTAAGTGTTCTGGAGGTGGCCTGGCCCGAATATGAAATCCTTTTACTTTCCCCTATAATCTTCTTTTGAGAGCTGTGTTCTACAGAACACACTGGAGAAGCATAACTTTAAAACATCAATCCCCCTTACAGAATGTACTTCCATAGACAGCTATCATGACAGCAGGACAGAAATGAAGGCCAGTGGAGAAGCAGCAATTGATAAATTGCCTGTTACCCAGTCAGAATTAATGTTGGGAGGAGCCTGAAATTTTACCAAATGAAAACTAATATTAATTAAATAGAAAGAGGAGAAAACCTTGGAAGATTTGAGACAGATAGTTTGTGATGCCTCTCAGCTAGCTGGCATGTTTACTTTTCACTGGAGTTCATAATGGACCCCCTGCTATGTGAATTGGATTTTGTAGTCTGGCTTTGTTGTGGTATTTCAAAGAGTTCTAAATTTAACACATGCTGCTCTTAAAGGTGTGTGCTTTGAACAGCCCTCCATTTATGGGCTGGGTTCTGGCTGTGTAAGCTTCTCTGTCTCTATTTAGTTAGAACAGTAATTCCCTCAGTGCAGCATTTTAATTCTCATTCATTTAATATTTTGGTGAATCTGATGTTGTCTTATAAATATGTAGGCAATAGAGCTATTTCTGGAAATAGGAATTGGGAATTTAATTGTTCCTGGCTCTTTTACTGCACTCTCCACAGCCACAAAAAATAGCCTTTGCTGGTTCCTTGGCTTCAACCTGTAGATGTAAGATATTTTGAAACTTTCAAGTTCATACTAAGTGCAAAAATGATCATTTAAAAAAATTCCCCTAAGGATACTGGCGATGCCTTTACTGAGATATTTAGCTCTTTTCTTTCTTTTTTCTTTTTGTAAAGTAGTTGAACTTTTTTTTCAAGGGAAATTAAGAATAGATGACTTGCTTATAAAGATATTGTTTGCAAACCTTTGTGAAATTTATCTTGGGCCAAATTAAACCACACATAACTCAAAAGAGTGGTCCTTTTTTTGTTGCTATTTTATTTTGTTTTACTTACATATTATATTACTATTATTATTGTTTTAACTATAGTTTCAAGGATGGAGTTCTGGTGGTTGCTTAGTTTTATTGTTAAGTAGAAGACTGATGGCGATGCATGAGCCAAGCCCTGATGTAACAGTGAAAGCCGCCTCAAGCAGCTAAACTGACGTGGTGAAACTTAGTCTGACCGCGGATATGCCATCACTATATAGAATGACTGTGGAATAGGAAAGTTCTCTTCCTCATTGAGATCTCATAGTGATCATGCAAGTATGTTGGAGAAGTGACGGATCGTGGATCAAAATGCTAGATTATTGAGATATGATATAAGAGAGGAACAGGGGTACATGGTTCCGTCTGGGGCTGGATGCTATAAAAGATAACCCCCAAAGCTCAGTAGACTAAGAATTAATAGAAGCTTGTTTTGTTTTTGACAAAATGCTCCTTATGGTGTACTGTTCTCTTCAAGCAGTGATTCATAGACCTAGGATCTTTCAAAGTTGTAGGCCCATTGTCTTCAAGTAGGACTTCCAGATTACCCTGCTTGGTTGCACCAAGCCGGCGGGGAGAGAGTAAAGAGCATGGAAGGTCACCGAATATGCTTTGACTCTTACTCCACTTGCTAGAAGTCACATGGCTGCATCTTACCCTTGGGGTATGGAGTCCAACCGTATGCCTCAAAGAGGAAATTGGTTGTTCTGAACATGCAACTATTACTGCTGCGTATATCTGGATGTTTGCTTTTTTATGTTTATGATGGGGAAATTCATCTGAATAATGACATGGAGTTAGTTATCTCCAAAGGAAACAAAATTATACATGCATCTTAATTATACATTTGAATACCAGTCTAGTAGTTAATATATCAACATTTTCAGTCATTTCTTTAAAAAGTTCTCTTTAAATTAAAGATGTTTTGCACATTCCTGGAAGGCAGACTTTATTGAGCAAAGGATCTCTTCTCAATTTTCAAAACAAATAACCAGGTCATAGTTGTCTCTCCTGAATTTCCTGTGACATCAGACTGCATAGCTAAGCATCACACATGCTAGAAAATAGATTTTGACAGCTTGGCTTTGTTAGTTATCATTTCAACAGGTACCATTAGCCTGAAGATGGAGCTGCCTGCTGTAGTGCTAGTATGCTAATGGAAAGTAAATATTCATCCAAGGGCCCAGCCTCCTTTTCTAAATAGAAAATGACATCATGTAATTGGTTTTGTCTGAACTGCTCAGTGAGTGAAAATGTGATTCACATGAGTAAAGGCATGATGTCATTATTCCCAGAGAAAATTCTCTCAGGGAGGCTGGCCGCTCAGCAGCCTGATTCCTGGAGCCAGCAGCAGCAGTACAGAAACCTGGCATAGAACTTTAATCTCATTTATACAATACAGTAACCTTCCTCTCCAGTGGAAACATGGCATCTGTTTTAAAAACAGGAAATGCACAAGTGGTCCAGAATACCACTGATGCCTCTAAGAGAACTCTTTGAATTAAGGAATTGTCTGCTGTGATCTTGACTCCCACTGGTCTCTCACCTGACTGTGTAGTGTTAGTGAGACAGGAATATAATTACAGCCTTCAGTTCATTCATTCCCAGTCCCAAGTGGCAAAGAGGGGCAGGACTTGGAGATGGCATTTACTTATTCATTCATTCAGTAAATGCCAACCATCCGCTATATGCATGATAGTGATCTAGGTGCTGGAGATATAGCATGGATATAATAAAATTTATCCTCTTATAGATAATAAGCAAATAAATATAAATATAAATATAAATATAAATATAAATATTCTAATGCCAGGTAGAGCTAAATGCCATGAAGAAAGATAAAGCAGGGTGAAGTGCTAGGAGGCATGGGGTCATGGCATGTCATGGAAAGGGTGGCTTGCGAGTATGATAATTGAGTGGACACCTAAATGAAGTGAGGAAGAAAATCATGTGGAAATTTGGGGGAAGAAGATTACAGGTGGAAAGAGCAGCAGAGACAAGGACATCCTGGGTGAGTAGCGTGCTTGCTGGAGGGTGCTGCTGCGGGCCATCACCCTATCTGAGGCTTCCGTTTCATGCTTGAGCACCAGGATGAGTGACACTTTGTAGTCTGGGCTTTGCACTTGCGCTGGGGACCGCAGTGTATCATTTCTGAGCCTTGGGTAATGGACAAAATTGGGATATACTACCACATTCAGGCAATGCAGAGGTGTATTGTCCATAAAGAATTTTACAACGGTTACAAGTGCAACCCAAGTTGGTCTGCTTTTTATTGTCATAATGCTTAAACCATTTCAGGGATAAAATCCTCTTCCCCACTGGACCAGACCACCTTCATCTCCCTGTGTCCCTTGGTTACAATACTGCTTTTGGCTGAAGTGAACCAGGCACAAACACTAACTAAAACAAAAACCCCTAGATTTTTATTAACAATATAGTGTTAACAATTAATAATACATCAACTATATATTAACAATATATAGTTGTTTAAAAAGACTGTATATGTGTGTGGATGCATTTATGCATACCCATATGCACACATATATACGTGTACATATATTCACTAGCATAATTAGCAAGGCTATATCATATTTAGCAAGGGTGTATGAATTTTAAATGAATGGCGTATTTGAAATGAAAAGATCCTACATGAAAAATGTTAAATTATGAAGATAGAGAAGCTAGCATTCCTCAGTACCTATGATGTGCCAGGAAGGTATAGTTCATAATTTTACTCATTTGTTCAAAAACCATTTGGTGGGGCTTACTCTATGCTACTGAAGATGTAATGAAGAATGAAGGGGATGCACAAAACCACAAGTATGGCATTACTAGTGAAGTGTTACAAACAAGAACTGAGGCATGGCAGAGTTCAACTTGTACTCAAAGCCACACAGCTTCTAGGAAAGAGCTGGAACTCACATGCAGTTTTTTTTCTATGCTCTGTTTCTTGTTTGAAAACAAAAATTAAGTTCAGATGTTGAACTTAACATCAGATGTTGAACAATCAATAGGATAATTCAATGCAATCTAGAATCTGGTAACATGGAATTAATTAATACTGGGATAACTGGGAAAGGATGTATGATCTTTCCTATAAGAGCAAGTCTTCATCCCAGCCATGATACCTGATATTAATAATTCTGTGACTTCCTGTCATGTGCATGGCTGCTTCTCCACAGCTCTACAGGGGCAGTATCCAACACAATGTCATATACCACCACTTCTCAAATTGTAATATGCATATAAATCTCTGCTTGTTAAAGATGCATCTCTTTAAGATGCTTGTTAAGTTGAAGATTCTGATTCACAGGTCTAGAGCGGGGCTTGAGATTCTGTGTTTCTAACAAGCTCCCAGGTAATGCAGATGCTGCTCATCTGTGGGCCACACTCTGATTTTAAGGTTTCCACAGTCATTTCTGGCACCAACCAGAAGGTGTTGAGCCCCATCCCTACTACTGGTTACTTTGTAACAGTGTTTTCTGGACAGACCTTCCAGTGGAACAGCTTACTGGATTTGAAGAAGGTACATAGTGATGGTAGAAGGGGTAAAGGGGAAAAAAGTGTTATATTGTATTCTGTACCTCATTCCTAAAGAAACCGCACATCAATCAGCCTGATTCAGCACAGCTCATCGGAAGACACATGCCCTCAGGTGGCAAGGTGTTATTCACCTTGAGGTATGAGCATTTTGCTCCTTGGTGTAATCTCAGTTTTACCTTGCTCTGAGGTTAAAAAAAAAAAGCCAATAGTATGTCTGGTCATATCATTCATTCTGGCTACATGCTAATGTTAATTTTAAATGCTTTGGCTGCTATATTAAAATTATCCCTTTTGCCAAATATTTCAATGTGAATATTTTGAAAATATGCAAGAGAATTACTTTATTAGATAATGCTTCTGAAATTTTAATGAGCACACATATCATCTTATTTATAAATATCAATTTTGATTCAGTGAGTCTTGGGTGGGCAATGATATTTTGCAATTCTTAAAAGCACCTAGGTAAGGAGATCCATGGACCACTCCAAGTAGAGAGGCCTTACTTACAATATTTGATCTTACCATGAATTCAGATGGCATTGTATGTGTGTGTGTTATTTGAAGTGGTGAGGAAGTTCTATATTGATGAATAGCTTGAATGATAGAAAGAAGATATTTGCCTCATTACATAGGCCAGTGATCAGAGATTCCACAATTGAATCATTTTCTTACCATGAAGGGCTATTCAAGCATCAACTATATAAATGCAATTTTTGTCAGTAAGATGATGGTCTATTGCAGTTTTTCTGAAATTGGGTTCTATTTGAGAACATTCAGCAGGCTGTAAGAGCATAGAAGTACAGGGCCCACCCCAGACCAACCTAATCAGTATCTTGGGGCATGGGTCATAAGTAATGAGTAACCTCTAGGCCAGCAGCAGCAACAGCAGCAGCAGCAACATTGCCTGCAAGCTTATTAGATGTGTAGACTCCAAGGCTCCATCCAGATCTACTGGAACAGAATCTACATTTTAAAAAGACCCCCAAGCAATTCCTATGTGTATTCAATTTCAAGAGACACTGCTAAGTGGGATACAATCTGGTATAGTTGCCACAGCAACATAATTGTAAGCCATTAAAAGCTTCCTTTCCTGTCTAGTAGTTTGAGCTTCTGCCTGATATTAGGACCAGAAGAAGGCAGACAGAGATAATGGGTTCATCCAAAGCCTGGTACGTTGACTGAATCTGAGGCATGGGGATGGTATAGCATAACAGGGAAGACACAGAAAACGTACCCATTTCCATGTAACTAGTGCTTCGCATCACTACTTCCACCTATCTTTAGCTCCTCTTTACCGTGTTTTTTCCTCACTTTCTTCCACAAAGCCTCACCACTTGCTTCCAGATTGAAATCTATTAAGTAAAAGTTTATCTGAAAGAAACTGAACTGTTAATTTAAGTCTGAAGTTGCTTGACCGTTGACATAGCTGTGTCCATAGTGTCTCTACTTTTTAGTAATGCAGTTTCTTATGACTGGGTTAAAACTCAAACAAAAGAAGAAAGGATCAAGTGCTTACTGTGGAACTACTCTGTGCCTACTATTTTTCTGAAGATGACAGTGACTAATATAAAGGATTAGTAGCTTGACACTTGTTGAAGATACATGCACTTAATTCAAATGGTATACAAATACTGTGTTAAGTTCTGAAATAGTGAAGAAATATAAAGGAAAGCCATAACAGTGGAGCATAGGTAGTCTGAGCAAAAAAATATATATATATTAGAGCAGGGGTATGTCAGTTTGAGGAGAGGCTTCACAAAGCCACTGGAACTTTAGTTGAGTAAATATAGGATGTGAGACTTTCCATGTAGAGCCAACAACTTAAACAAAGGCAAAGCAATTAAATGGCAAAAGATGAAGGAACAAATAATACTGGAGCTTGCTCTTAAACATGCAATGCTATTTTATAGCTTACACTTTAAATTTTGGGCATAAAATTTTACATATGTTGGGGAAATTGCAACAGTTTTTCTAATTTTTATTAAGGAAGGTAATCAGTTTTGAAAATAAACATATTTTAAATAGATATAATTTTCATTATTTTTCTCAAGAGTACAGATTATGATGTTTTCTGGTAACTTTTGTTAACTTCAAAATGGAAAGCATAAAGCTTTTATGAAATATTAATTATGAAAAAAGCTTTCCTGCTAGAAATGATCTAAAAACTATAGTGTTAACTTGAGAGAGTTCTTTGTATAATTTAAAAATGTTCAAAATTGGTTGGGTGTTATGTACTGATGGTTCATGAACTTCGTTCTGTTAATATTATACTTGTAAAATGTTCACTATGTGGTTTATGTAGCCAATTTTGCAGTCCGACAGTCATGCCTAATTCTTTAGACAAATGCTGTTTGGAATTTCTGTCATTAAACTCTTTAATGTGGGAAATAGGACATAGAACTCCCATCTAAATAAGTATTCTCTTTTTGGATAATAATATTAAAATATTAATAAGAAGCACATGTATTCAAAATAATGAAAAATCATATATACAATGAATTTACATATTTCTAATATCTTTAGTTTTTATTATCAATTCTACTTGTACTTGTTCATTTATTTTATCTTCTCTACTTTAGAATGCTAATTGATAACAAATTACATCATTATAGAATACATGTAGACCATCAAATTATATATTACTATGTAAACATTTTTATTTAAATTATAGATTAATGTAGTGTATTTTCAACAAGAAGATAGTGCTGAAAAGCATTTCAGAAGATTATTTTTAAAACTTTGCCAAATTCATTTATTAGGTTGAGTAGTTTTTTGGTGGAGTCTATAAGGTTTTCTATGTACACTATCATGTCATCTGCAAACAGTGACAGTTTTACTTCCTCCTTTACAATATGGATGCCTTTTATTTATTTTTCTTGTCTGATTGCTGTGGCTAGGACTTCCAATATTATGATGAATAGAAGTAGTGAAAGTGGACACCCTTGTGTTGTTCCTGATCTTAGTGGGGAAGCTTTTAGTTTTTGCCCATTGAGTATGTGGGCTGTACATTTCTCAAATATGACCTTTATCATGTTGAGGTATGCTCCCTCTACTCCCACTTTGCTGAGTGTTTTTATCATAAATGAGTGCTGTACCTTATCACGTGCTTTTTCTGCATGTATTGATATGATTGTATGATTTTTATCTTTCCTTTTTTATGTGATGTATTATGCTGATTGATTTGTGAATATTGTACCATCTGTAAATGAGTGGATCAAAAAACTATGGTACATTTACACAATGGAATACTATGCAGCAGAAAGAAAGAAAGCTCCTACCCTTTGTGACAGCATGGATGGATCTGGAGAGCATTATGCTAAGTGAAATAAGCAGAGCAGTGAAAAACAAAGACCATATGATCTCACCTATAAGAGGAACCTTATCAACAAAACAAACAAGCAAGAAAAATATAAACAAAAATGCTGAAATAAAGAACAGATTGATGGTAACCAGAGGGGAGGGGGGAGGGAGATAATGGGGGCAAGAAGGGGAGGGGTCATCAAGGAATATGTATAAAGGACCCATGGACAGAGCCAAAGAAGGGTAGGATTGAGGGTGAGAGTGGGGGTGGGTGGGGCATGGGGGAGGGGATGGGGGAAAATGGAGACAACTGTACTTGAAAAACAATAAATAAGTAAATGAATGAATGAATGAATAAGTAAAAACAAAAAAGGAGGAGAAGAAAGATAGGTTTCCTATTAAGTCCACTAAATTCTAACCAAATTGCCCCAAGGAAAGTGACAGTGCCTAGAATGGAGTGAACCTTTTGAAGACTAGAGTAGTATACAGTTTGAAAACCATGATAAACCGAGTATTAAGTTGGCTTAAACAAAAGTAAAATGGAAGACAGAATACTGCCTCTGTTTTGGGAACAGGAAATGAAAGTTTAGATTATGTATAGAAAAAAATCAAATGCATTTGTTATTTAAGAAGTTAAATTGTAGTGTGTTAACCTTTAGTAATAAGTTTCTATACTATGTTATCACCAGACAACAATAATCCTCAGAGTTATCACTTTCAAAGTGTCTTGAAGGATCATCTGATATAATTCCTAACACATTCTTAAATAGCACTAATTTGAAAATACTAAATTTTGTGAATTTTTAATGGCTTTTGATACAGATATTTTATTTTGAAAATATTGTTTTTTCTGTAACAATAATGACATTCACTATCCATCCATTTTATCTTTTCTTTGTCTATGGTTATTGTCTGCTTTTTGTCATGTACCCAGAAGGTAGTGCATTAGGAAGCCCAGTTGCTACCAGTTGGTGGTTGTATAGTACTTAGTATTACCAAACTAAATACTTAATAAACATTTCATATTTGTTCTTTTTTGACTGTACATTTAATTTAGTTCATTTCAGTTAATTTTCTCAAAACTAATCATAAACTAGTTACATAATAGTCCTTAATTACTGTTTTGGGAGGAACTATTTTTATATACTAGTTGTTTTTTCCACCATGAGATTGTGTGTGTCTTCTCTATCCCTCACCTTGATAATATCACACTGAAATTCATGCAGTAGGCACTAATCAAATAAATAATTTGAATTGGTTCTTTGATCTGGAATTCACAAATAATGAATGCAACTGAAAGTCAATGCTTTTGTGAATAATGATTTTGTTTCTTACAAAGTGTTGGAAGTGGTGTCTAATTAAATATTGCTTTTTTATGAAAGAGGAAAAATTAAATATCAGGAACACTTTCAGGCTTAAAATAAAGAAAACACACTTAATAATGGTGTGAACCTTCATGAACATCCACAGCTTAAAGAATTATTTTAGTATGCCATTTATTTATAGTTTAATAAAATCTGTGTTTTTTTTACAACTCAATTTGCTTTGTGCTTGAAGGAAATTATTTTAAAACTGTGATTCTGCAAGCCCAGGATGAAATTTGTCTTTTCTGTCCAGCTTCACAAAGTGGTATACCCATTAACATATAGCAGTGAATAAAAAGGATATTTCTCAAAATTATATATTTGTATAACATCCTATTATATCCCCCTTATGGAAAGTAATAACGGCAATACTTTCAAAATTATTTAACTGTCCAGTAAGCCCCATACAATCTCAATTATAGGAAAGTGGATTCCTTTTTCGGAAATGCTGCTTGCAGTCCTTATTTTCACTCAGAGAAATAAAAAGCAATTTAATTACAAAGAACTCAGTTTTATATATTGGAAAAATATATATAAATGCAGACTGCTTGCCAAGTGGGGCTGTGTATAATAAAGTGAGTTTTGAAAACTTATGCTGCAAACATAATCAGAAAATCACAGTCTGTGAGGCTGTTATTAATAGAAAGAACTGTTTGGCAGAAGTAAACAGGGCAAGCAGTCCTACTTTCTTTTTCACCTGTTTTCCTAAAAGTCCTTTACTGAATTGAGGGGAATTATTTGGGGGTAAGGAAATGGTGGTAGAAAAAAATGTGGGAGAAGTTTTCTCCCTACTTATCTGAAACCTTTGTCTACCTATGGAAACAGTGAGAAATGTGTCAAGCTGAGTAAAACCTTGGAAGATTAACCAGGCCAGTGTTATTTGAGAGCAGAAGTCTTTACACCAGCCCTCTTTTTCTATCTAGTAAGCATTATATTCAAATGAAACATATTTATTCTCTCTCCAGTTCTATTATAAGATCCTTCAGACAAAACCTGAGTCTTCTATTTTGCCTTCCTAACAACTGATACAATCTTTCATACATAGAAGATCCTCCATAAATGTGTCCTGCTAAGTTTACTGATGTGATTCTTCCAAAATATGTGACCCCTGGCATTTAACCAGCCTTGTACCTCAGACTCTTCAGCCATACAATAAGGATAATAATTCCACCTGTGGTTAGTTTTTCAGGTTAGTTTTTCTGGGTACAAAGTACCCAGCATAAGTAGGGCTCCATAACTGATGAACACTCCATCTTTCGCATACAGTTTCCTGACTGTATTTGTTCAATCCTTTCCCACTGCTTCATCTTTTGTGCGCCCTTAAATGACCATCACATATCCACTATAGAATACACATATATTTTCTTTTTTTTTTCTGACTGCTTTATTTATTTATTTATTTATCTATCTTCAGTTGAGTTTATTGGGGTGATGTGGGCTCATAAAATTACACAGATTTCAGGTGTACAGTTCTAGACTACATCTTGTATGCCACCCCCATTATGTTCTTCCACCTCACTCTACCTGGCCTTCCCCTGGCATTCACATGTGCACATAGTGTAATCAAATGCCACATGCTGACATACCAGCTGCACATTGTTTTATCAAATGCTGCTAACATTAAGGGATATGAAGTTGGTTCAAAACAGTCAACGTATAGAACACATTTTTTAAAAAAATGATTTATTGTTTAAGAATATGCTCCTCATTAAGCCAAGTGACTTGGTGGATTCACCCTTGTCTGGCTCAGATCATAAGTACTTGAACAAATAATCCATCCTTGGGGTACTTCTCATTAAAAGTATTGAGTTAATACCTTAAAATTATAAGCATGTGTAAGGCATTGATTTGAGTTCAGTTTAGAACAGTTCTGTTCAATAGAAATACAATGGTAACCACATTTCCAATAGTAAACCATGTTGCAGAATGGTATCACTGCAAAAAACAAAGGCAATGCTATCTTCTTAAAGCCATTTCATGGTTCTCACTGTCTTGCTTCATCCTCTGTTCCCCAGTTTAAATGCCAGCTCCGGGAGAACAAGGCTTTTGCTGAGCTCTCTCACTGCTGCATCCCCACGTTTTGAAAACAGTGCCCCGTACAAGAAGACTCTATAAATAGTAGTTGTAAGTGAATATATGTTCCTATGATTTTATGTGGCCTTAAGCTTTTCAAAGTCAACATGAAGGGATGGGACTTACCGGTGCTTCACATGGAAGAAAGCTTTTGAAAACCGACACTTAGTTATAACAGATTTGTACTTATGGAATCTCATCCAGTGGGTACTGACTGATGAAGCAAGTAAGGCCTCATATATTCTTTAGCAAACTTGAAAACACAGCTGTTTCTTAGGATTTTAATTTTCCATTAAAACAAGAAAGTGAAAAGCATAATTGTCAAATAAGACTTTGTGTAAGAAGCAAACTTTCACGGTCGCACCGTCTTAGAGTGGAATCCGTCTTAGAGTGGATTCATCCAAACATAGAACCTGGAGTTGAGAGTTGTGTATTCCTCAGTCAATTCTTCACAAGTCTCATTTTTTAAAAGATTTGGTTTTGATAAGAACAGGAATGAAAACCAGCGTGTCCCAAAGTATTTATTTTCTAAAATTTTTTCTTTGTTCTTGCATTCTTGATTAGTTTTAATTTCTCAAGTAAATTGGAAGCTGCTTAAGGACAGAAATAAAGGCATACTTAACTATCCCTTCACATTCCTAGGACATAAGATGAACCCTGTGCATGGCAGGCATTCACTAAAATTCAGGCATTAGTGATGCTAATGCTCTTATATGGAGTTATTAGTCACAGGGAAGTCCATTATGCGCATAAACACAATTTATCGGCCTGGAAACTTTCAAGACAATTCTGAGAAACACATTAGCCAGAGTGGGGCACAGAAGGTCAGAGCCGGAGGGCCTCCTCTGATGAACCTGGGCCTGAATGAGCTCAGCCGATTAGTGGCTGAGCCTCATTCTACTATACTAATGTTAAGTATAAACTGAGGCGTGTTAAAATTTTAAGAGTTTATTTCAGTAAAAATTGATTCAAATACAGCAGTGCCCAGGTGGAAATGGTTAGAGGCACTCCATGGACAGGAACTAGAAGAAAGACTTTTACAAAGATGGGAAAGCAAAACAAGGCACTTATTTGATTGCCTGTCCCATAAGTGGTTGACTTATTTGGGAAAGCGTTAGCTGGCTGTTTGTGGCTGGTATCTTCAGGCTTCGATATCTTAATCTTGAGACACTCTACCCTTAGGTTTTGTTTGCTTATAGTAGGCAACTGAGGCATTATAGCCACCTGACACTAATGGCCTTGTTTAATTTAATACCAGTAATTCTTCAGACTTAGGGTGCATCTCAATTATGTATAGGAAATATTAAAAATGCACAGTGGATGTCTGGACTCTACTCACAGACACAGAACCGGCAGAGGTGCCACTTAAAAGCTGTCTAGATCTCGGACTGGTTTCCCTGGTGTGCAAGAATATGTATGTGAGTATCTGGGGAAAGGAGAGAAACCACGGTGGAGGGATCAGGTTATCTACTACACATAACACTTTTTTTGTAAATGTGTATATTATAGAATTGACTGGATAATTAGTTCCATAGTTCCATTATGTTAATTTATTATAGATTTATTTCTATTTGTTTTTTTATTAAAGCATTGGTTAAAAGATCATATAGGTTTCAAGTGTACATTTCTGATACACAATCATATAGATTTATTTCTATTCAAATTTGAATTTATAACAGGAAAAGAAAAATTTTAAATCACAGATAAAATGATGTTTCAAGTTTTTTTAGGAAATCAAAATTCTATTAAAGTAGCTGTTTTAGGAGTTTTTTTGTTATTATACCCTAAAACATTGTATTGTTATAAGGAAAAATATATAAAAATTAAACTTTGCTAAACTGAAGGCAAATGTCACATGCTACATGGTTATATTGTAAGTGTGAAATGGAAAAACAGTTAAGGGGAGTTAGAAAAATTAATTAGAGTGTAGTATATAAATTTATGGAACATTTTGTACTGAAAACTAACTATCTAGAGTATTTCCGAGCCAACGAGTATTCGTTGTTGTGGGCATTTGTTTTCTAACCTACCCAGTTCCCCGACTGCACCTTAAATTTCAGCTTTCAGACTTTTCACAGACTTAAATAACCACCTATTGCTGTAATCTTGCAGGACACTTTTCACCAGTTAAAAGTGAGGACAAGGGGACATTTGGAGTTTCTGGGTCTGGTCTGTTCTGAAGCTCCTCAGAGAACTTCTACAGTGACTTAAGTCCAGCTGTTTAGATAACAGTCACTTCAATAAAGTTATCTGTAACATGGCCCACTTCAGAGGTTGGCCTGAGATGGAGCAGTTTTTAAAGATAACCATTTATTTTTAAACAGCTTTTTAAAAATAATTATTGTTGTTCAGTTACAGTCGTCACCATTTTCCCCCATTGCTCTCCCCTGACCACCCCCTCTCTCCCACATTCAATCCTAACCCCCCCTTTGTCCTTGCCCATGGGTCCTTTGTATATGTTCATTGACTTGACCCTACCCCTTCTTTCCCTCCTCTCTCCCCTCTCCCCTTTCCCCTCTGGTCACTGTCAGTTTGTTCTTTATTTCCCTGTCTCTGGCTCTATTTTGCTCTTGTTTGATTTGTTGATTAGGTTCCATTTATAGGTAAGATGATATGATATTTTTCTTTTACCGCCTTGCTTATTTCACTTAGCATAGTGCTTTCCAGTTTCATCTATGCTGTTGCAAGGGGTAGGAGATCCTTCTTCCTTTCTGCTGTGTAGTATTCCACTGTGTACCACAGTTTTTTGATCCACTCATTTACTGATGGGCACTTAGTCTGTTTCCAGCACTTGACTATTGTAAATGACACTGCTACACTGCTATGAACATTGGGGTACATAAGTTCTTTTGAATTGGTGTTTCAGGATTCTTAGGGTATAATCCCAGAAGTGGAATTGCTGGGTCAAAAGGCAGTTCCATTTTTAGTTTTCTGAGAGTTCCATACTGTTTCCATAGTGCCTGCACCAGTCTGTATTCCCACCAACAGTGCATAGGGTTCCCCTTTTTCCACATAGTCGCCAGCACTTAACTGTTTGTTGATTTGTTTATGATGGCCATTCTGACCAGTGTGAAGTGGTATTTTTTAACCACTTTATAAATGTAGAATTTGTGTATTTTATATGAGGACATTTGAGGGCTGAACAAGTAAGATATATTCATTGCAGAAAATTTACAAAAAAATATTGAAACATAATGCAGACCCTGGCTGGCAGGATCCATGTGTCGTGGTTGCAGGAGACAAATTCACATGGACTGCAGAAGTTCTGCGGAGAAAAGGGATGGCATGGCTGCTCTCTAAGTGAGAGAGACGGCCCCAGCCCCTGCTTGGACAGGCTTTTATTGTTTCTCTGGGTACATTAATTAAGGATGATTCTCATTTATTAGGCACAGGTTCACTGCAGATGATTACCTTTTACAGATAACAAAGGAAAGAATGTTGCTAATTACTTCAAAGAGAAGGATGTTATAGACTGGGGAAAAGTGGTTGAACTGGTTACACTCCACAGTTGGGAGGTTAAGCACAGACTTTAGGAAGCTGCAGTAAGCACTTGCTGCCTCAATCCAGGGTCAGGGACTTTTAGCAAAAGCAAGTCTCATAGCAGCCTAGGTACAATGCCAGCCTGATTCCCCATGGGAGAACCTATCTGTGGACTTGGCTGCTGTGTGCTGGACCTCGCCACTCCCCGCTGGCCTTTTCCAGTTGGGGCTGGGCTACATTCCCATGCCACATGGAATGGTCCCCTATAGAAACAAAATTCTATTAATTCCCTCTTAAAATTTTGGTTTGTTACCACCATTTTTCCCTCTTCAGATCTATACATAAACTAAATATAATTGGGATAATATTTTACATAGATTTTTGTAATTTGAGTTTTCACTTACAGCATGAAGGTTTTAACCTTTTGTCATAAATTCTTCAAAAACATTATAATAATTTATGCTAAAAACTATATGATGTCCGGCCAGGTTGCTTAGTTGGTTAGAGTGTCATCCCAATAAACCAAGGTAGCAGGTTCAGTCCCCAGTAAGACACGTGTAGGAATTAACCAAAGAATGCATAAGTAAATGGAACAACAAATCTATGCTTATGTCTCTCCCTTACTCTCTCTCTCTAAAATCAATAAAAAAATTTAAAAACCTGCATGATGTTTGGCATTTACTTTAAAGTATTAGGGAGGGGGAGTGATACCCAGGAATGAGGCGTAGTTAGGACAAGCTAGCACTTAGTTGATATTTGCTCAAGTTGAGTAATGAGTACTTATGAAATCCTTATGTGTTTCTTCTATATACTTTCATATCTTCAGTATTTTCTATAATCAAACAATTTAAAACCTTATTTTTAGTAGTTATGTTGTATTTCAATTTAGATGTTTATTAGAGCTTTAGATTGTTGATAGTTCTTATTTTTGTAAACAGTTTGCAATTCCTTACAATTTTAATCTGTGATCAGCAGAGGGTGGGTAGGTTTTTCATATAGCAGATGAGTTGCTGCCGCACCCATATCCCTTTCATTAGGCTAGTGCACCCAGCCTTCAGCTGCTATGTATTTTGGCTGCTAATGTTTCACCCTTGAGAGGCCTGGTAGGTTATATCACATCCCAACCAAGGGTGGCACCACAGGCAATGAGTGGCTTACATAAGGATGTATATGTGTAACTCTTTTGCCTCTAGGCAGGATTTTTGCCCCAGATCTCCCAGGGATTAGGCTGATCTAGATTCTAGGTCTTTGCCTAGTTTCTCCCCTACCCTATCCTGCTTCACTCACTTCTTTACAGGTTTCTCCAGAGAGCCCTACCTCAATAAGTCAAAGGCACAAGAATCTGTTTCTCTGCCTTTGATTCTGGGGAACCCAACCAAGAAAAAATAACTAATATGAAAATATCAGATTTCTGAATACAACCAGGGCTGCCTCTCAGCCCAAAGCCTCATGCTTAAAATGACCTGAAAATGCTAGGATAATCTACCTTATCTTTTTTTTTTTTTGACTAACTGAAATTTCTCTAAGGAAGCTTTAATTCACTCTAGGAATGTATAAGCATTCCCAGACTCACGCAGATCATTTAAAAGTTAATTGGTCTATCAGTAACAAATGGGCATTTTTAGAAATTTTCTGTCTCCTCATGATAACTTGGTATCAAAATTTGTTGAACTACATTCAATAACTATATTTTTGGTATAAACACAGTAGAACTCCAAATAGGAGGAATTCAATGAGTCTGTGTAAATGTCCTAGATTTAATGACTCTGTCTTGGGCAGTGTTGTCGTAGAGATCAACATTTCAGTTGCTGGCTTATATTTCCAAAAATATAACATGGTGAAGCTTCGTAGCTCTGTTCCATCTCAGCAGTGGCATGTTAAGAAGACAAATGGAGATTAGGAAATATTTTTTTTCTAAATAAAATACCTCATTTTATGTGTTACTGATAAGCAGTGTTTATAGCATTAAATAATTTAGTCCTCCTACGTTTAGTGAATACCTTAAAAGCATGTGCAGCTCTGCCAGGGGCTGGGAGCCCACAGCAGTGGAATAGGGTTCCTAGTCCCAAGAGTCTATTGTGGGGAGGGGGCAGGGGTGTTGGGGAATAACCTGTAATCGAAGATCTGTAGCCCAGACTTGTCTGCAGCATGGTAGGACACAGGGTGCAATTTGAGCAATGGAATGAGCAGAGTAGAAGGGAACCCAGAGAAGCTCTGCTGGGAGCTGAGTATTATTTTTCTCATTAAAGGTGAATATTACATAACTAAAATATTTCAGCTGAATGATCTAGAGAGATAAACAACCATAAGAAATGGAAATGGGTTCGTATCATTTTGTAAGTGCCCATTTTATAAAAAGCATAACTAGGGTGCATACATTTTCTTTTCTCTCCTTCCTCCACTAAATTCTTGAAGTCTGAAAGGTAGCTTTGGTTTAGTGGGGTTTCAAAATGTTTATGCTGTAGCAAGTGCTCTTTGAGGATGCACAAGGGATGGAAATCACAACTGCCCCCAGAAATCAAGTGGGTCCAAGCCATGGAAGCAGCAAGAGACTTGGCAGAGGTCTGGGACCTAGGGCCGGCCAGGTCCAGGTGCCATGCCGGCAGTCATTTCACCAGTGCAGCTTCAAGAAGCTAACACTTTTCCAAGTACTGTTTTGAAAAAGTTTTAGATTGGTCATGTTCATGTTCAGTCATCTCCAGAGTCAAGAAGGAAGGAATCTATGGAGAACACTATATAACACGTCTTGAACCAACAAGAGAAAACTCTGGCATCTTGGTAGATTGTGTTATTGTCAAAATATTTGCTGCCAATTCCTGTCTGTCCTTCCCTGAGCCCCTCTCATCTAAAGGATTATCCTTGTGGCCCCATTGTGAAGGCTGGAACATGTGTTGATTTGAACAATGAAACATAAGAAAAGCAATAAAATCCATTTCCCGATAAAAGTTATGACATATTGAGGAAGTTGGCCACGAAATATTCTAGGCCATTCAACCAGAGTTTTAGAATCATTTTGTCAATTTCTACAAAAAATTTGGGGTTTTGATTGGGATTATACAGTATAGATGAATCTGGAGAATATTTATAGTTTAAAAAATATTGAGTTGCCTGATCCATGATATGGTATATCCTTTTATTTATCTCATTAATTTTTCAGTGCTGTTTTATAGTTTTCAGAGTACAAGTCTTTCATATCTAATTTTCAGATTTACCCCAAAATATTCCAAATTTTTATGCTACTACTTTTTAATTTTAATTTAATTATTTGTTACCAGTATATAGAAATAAAATGGATTTTATATTGATATTGAACCTGATGATTTTGCTAAACTTGCTTTTTTGTTATAATAGATTTTTATAGGTTCCACTGGATTTTCTACAAGGCAAACGTGCCTTTTTTTTTTCCCTAATCTAGTTGCCTTGCCTTTTTGCACTACCTAGAACTTCCAAAACAATATTGAATAGTAGTGGTAAGAGTGGATACATTTGTCTTTTTCCTGTTCTTGAAGGCAAAGCATTTAGTTTTTTATTACTAAACATGATATTCCTGTAGGCTTTTCATAGATGCTCTTTATCTACTTAAGAAAGTTCCTAATTTGGTGAGAGTTTTTGTCAGGAATATATGTTGGATTTTGTCTTTTTTTTTTACATCTTTTGAGATGATCATATGATTTTTGTCGCTTTTATTTTGTTATTATGATGAATTACATTGATTAATTTTCAAAAGATAAAACCATCCTTGCATTTCTGGGATAAAATCCTCTCTTGGTCATGCTGTAGTATTATTCTGTGTGTATATTATTGCTTAAACTTTGTTTTCAAATTAGCCATATATGTTAATGGCAGATATTGATCTTGGGGGTTTTTTGCATATGAGTTTTTCTGATTTTGGCATTGGGGTAAAGTTGGCCTCATAAAATGAGTTGGGACATTCAATTTTCTTTCAATTTTCTATAAGAGTTTGTAAGTAAATGATATTTTTTCTTCTTTGAAAGCTTGATTGAATTTGTCGGCGAAGCCATCTGGGCTTTGTCTATTTTATAGCCTTATGTTTCCACTTCACTTTTTGCACATAAGTAATACTGCAAACTGTTTTCATGTCTTCGTATGCTAATTCTAACGTCTGTATCAGTTCTGCGTCCATTTCCATTGACCGAGTTTTCTATGTTGTATGTGTTATATTTTCTTACTTTTTTGAATGAATACCAGACACTGTGAGTTTTACATTGCTGTATACTATATGTTTTCTATTTTAATATTTTTGTTCCAGATACAAATTACTGAGAAACTCCTTAGTCTTTCTGGACTTGGCCTTTAAGAATTTTTTAGAGAGCAACATTGCTCAGCCTACTGTTAATTATTTCCCATTACTGAGACAAAGGCTTTTTTATTTTCTCTACCCAATGTCCCATGAATGACCTTTTCCAGTCTGGCTAGTAGGAACAGGTATTATTCCAGCCCTGGGAGAGGGCTGGCCATCATTACCTCTAATCCTCATGGGTTTTTCTTTCCCCAGCCTTAGGTAGTTCCTTATATGTATGTCCGATTAGTGCTCAGGTGAGTACTCAGTAGGGGCCCTGTACAAACCTCTAGAGTTCTTTCTTTCTGTAGCTCTCTTCTCCGGTACTTTTGCCTTAGTCTGCCTGAATTCTCGGGCCCATCTCCTCAATGCAGGGAACCCTGGGACCTGCCTGGGTTCCTATGTATAAGTTGGGTTATACATAGGACTCATCTCACTATCCGTCATTAGTTGATGTTCTGTATCTTGAAAAAAGTTGTTTCATATATTTTGGCTGTTATTTCAGATAGAAGGGAAATTATGACCCCTGTTATTGCATTTTTACTAGAAATAGAAATAACTAAGTTGATATAGAAATCAATGTTCATTCTTGTTTCAAGATGTGGTATGCTAAAGAAATTGTCTCCAATTTGTGTTATATATCTTGAATACATAATTTACTAGAAACCTGTTCATTTTTAATGAACAGTTGCTTTGCCAACCATTTTTTTCCAACCAGCCTATTTGTTTGTCCATTTGTATTTATAGAATGAAGTTGGTTAATAAAATTATATAGTTTTCTGTTGTGCAATTCTATAATACATCATCTGTATATTGCAATGTATATTCACCACTCCAAGTCAGCCTCTCTGTTAAAAAAAATTTCCCACTTCCTATTGACTTACGTAGAGTTCTATTATTTAAGTTTCTGAAAATAACCTTTCTGACATGTAAAGAACTTATTTGACTGTGTGAGTGAGTCACTCACTCTTATGTAGATTGAATAGGTTACTGAATCTTCCAAATGGAATTCTGGTGACATTGATAAATCCTTCAAATAGGTCTTTTGTAAGTTTGTATCAAAGAAATTTTTATGGTAATGCTTGGCATAATTACACATCTTTTCTTCCCCTTTTAAAAATAACATTGCGTAATGTGAAATAATTTAAGCAGGAAATGCTTGTTTTTGTTGAGTCAGATTTCCTCCTGTACGTATGTTGGGGAGTAATTTAGTGGCTTATATTGATAGTTTCAGTGTGATAAGATGGGAAAAACAATATATTTCCACATTTCCTGAATGATAATGTAGGCATAAGTCAGGAACTAAGAACTTCTACCTTGAATACGATAGGATTAGACCGAAACACAAATATTCCCAAAAGTAGAATTTTCATCTGTTGACTTAGTCTTGAATTTGGAAATTTGTTTTGGTGCCTCAATTTCTGTAAGGCAAAGGGTACTTTGTATATGTTCATTTTTCTGTTTATTTCTTGAATTATTTTTTAATTATGTAAGTGCATGGGTCATAATAGCATGCTCATTGTAAGGAAGTCAAACAGCTCAGATAAAATGAAGCCCCCTGGTATCACCTTCATATATCTAACCTTTTTCTGTACAAGAAGGGAGTCATTAAGATGAATTCAATGTGACTGCCTGCCACTGATGGCCCCGTGACTCCCTCTGCCCCATGCCTGCCACCTTTGTGGTTCGAGTGTTCATGGGCAGATCTCTCCTTTTGTAAAAGTTTGCCTCTGCACTGTGGTTTTCTGCTCCAATCATTTATATGTGTTACCTATCTTTTGTTGATTTCTCAAAATTTCTGGTCATCAGGGCACCACCTATTCTATTGTGTGGATGAGTAAGTGGTACAAAATGAACACTGGCTTTTGAAAACACTTTCTTCCAAAAACAGTTTCTGAATTAAGAACAAAAGTAAGTATATCATTGGTTAAATTTTATTGTCTAGGTCGCACAATGAATTAATTTTCTTCTAATTCCAAGATTATAATTATACATCATTAGATTTTAGCTGGTAGTTTGATTTTTATGGTGGATTCCAAAGGTAGTACTATTTATAGTATATGTAGGGCTCTAGTTTGCTTTGGGTCTCTGGAAAAGTTATTCAATCTCCATTCAGAACCTAACAAATGGGAAATTGCAGTATTTTATTTCCCATAAAGTTTTCAGAGTGCTGCATGCTTTAGCACAATTAGGTAGTCCTTCCTTTGCATATAAGAGTCTGCATTTCCATCTTAGAAGATTCTGAAAAGGAATAAGTAGTGTGTTAAGCATTTGATATACTGGAAGAGTATAGGAAAGCACTTTGGAAATATTATTTTTCTTCTGCTTTTTAAAAGTTTCTATATCTTTTTTTCTAAATTTCTTGAGATGTTCAGAGGTTTTTAAGGTTGAATTACTATGTGTTTAAGGAATTCTAAGACAATAATTACCAGGAAATTAACACAAATTGCCTAAGAATGTGTTCTAGACAAGCTATGTCTTGTATTGTAGTGGAGAAAATACAATGATCCATCACAATATTTAAAAATTAGTAATGTACTTTAAATACTTGAACATTTTCTTTCACTTCAGAAGCTAGCTTGCTCTTAAATCAGAAAACAAAGACCAGCTGCCAGAGTGAATGAAGTACTTAGGAACTAAAAGAGGAGAGAAAATAGGCTTTTCTAGTCTGTAATTCTGGGTGTTCTTTAAATGTGTCAAAATGCTCCCCTTGTCAGGTCTTTAAAAATAAATGTTTATTTTTTTCCTTATT